>JADFUC010001285.1:0-600000 GCA_019722365.1 Lithospermum erythrorhizon | reverse complement strand
AACCTCTTCAGCCAATAATATCTTTTTTCATTGTTGGTTTTAATAACACTTTTATTTTTATTCTTCGCTGAACTTATTGAAATTTCCGGTTAACTCTAGTCATGTACTCATGCCCCATAAGGTCGCTACAAGTGACTTTGGGAAAAAAAGACCCTTGGCTAAGGTGTCCAGGAAGAAGAATGCCTCTTCGGGAGAAGTCTTTAGAAGTTCCTCATGTAGCTCCCATTACAAAGAAGCTTCTGCAAAGCTCCAAAGTTAAGGTAATCTCGCAGGACGCCGCTATTCCTTCACCTCAGTTGTCACTTCCTCTCTTCCTTCCCCCGTTTCTTCCCCTGTCATATCTTCTCCTCCTCCGTCCTCCGGTGGATGCGACTCGGTCATCACTCTCCTCCTCCCGCCCGTGTAGCCGCCAAGAGATTAGCCGTTCATCTCGGTTTCCTTATACACACTCCTTCCTGCACACTGCAACCCAGAAACCGATATGTAACGTAGGAGAATCCACGATTCTCTTGTCACTGAGAATAAATTGCTTGCTCAAGAAGGACATGCGGAGGGATTATGGGATTCCCCGACTCCTTCTTCGATTCACGACGCCTTTCTCTCATTTCCACCTCAAGGTATACTTTCGCCTCTTTAATTATGAGTTTTCTTTTATTATTTTTTCTTACTGTGGTCTAACTTTGTTTGTTTCAAATTCTGGAGTGTGCTCGTAGGGATTTTCTTGAAATGGAGCGAATGCGAAGAGTCCCGAGCCGCCTCTCCGGCTCGGGACAAGCTCTCGGAGGTTCGGCCTGCTCGAGGTCCTCGTAGACGTTTCGCACAAGCTTGGCGATTTCAAGGCCCAAGTCACGATTTCAAAAACAAGCATTGATCTTGAATCGCTTATACTGGGCTTGTGAAATCCAAGCTTCCACTTCCTCTAAGCACGGTCGACTGGAGTCGCTCACAAAGAGTTTCAGTGTAAGCCAAGGCATATGTAAAAGAGCTCCAAGCTTGAACGTAATCGCTACACTCTGGTATCAAGCAATGCCTTAGAAGAAGTCAAGAGGAGACTCTCCTCCAAGAAGTCATAGATAACTTCTTTAAGGAGGGTCAATTATAGTGACATCCTCGATGACACCATCTCCATAACGAAGCACTATAGTCCCAAGCATCTCTAAAAAGCTCGATGGCCAGCTATCTCCTGCAGTTCTGTGAGCACACTGAAGGAGTACGTGATCCTCTCGTGGATCCCGGGGTTGTTTGAAGTCCTCCGCGCCGAGAGCGATACTAACTCTCGGTGATCAGCAATGACATTCGGGCTTTTCTCCTCTCAGAATTTTTTATTTATGTTCCTGGTTTCATTTATTAGCTGGTGCCATTACTTTGTAACTTTTCTTTAGTACCTGCTACGCACTTTTGTAATTTTATTTAATCTTCTTTTATTTTATTTATCACTCCGTTTTTATCCTTTTCTTGTAAATGTTATTTGTGATAACATAACACCTTGCCCCCTATCACGGAATCATTCTCTCTTTGAGAAATGACTTCGTGATAGTTGTAACTTTTGTGCTTCCTTCCTGGGTACCTCTGGTAGTTTTCAATCGAATTTCCCTTAACTCCAAAGTATCCGATTCACCCGAGGATCACGGGTGATCTAATTCACTCGGGTTTCCCTTTATGTGAATAAAGGTTGAATGATCTTATTCATTCGACCCCGAACTGATTCTACCCGAGGACCACGAGCCATCTAATTCACCTTGATTTCCCTTTAAGTTAATAAAGCGTTGAATGATCTTAGTCTATCTCGACTCTGGCGACCGGGATTCAATTCGGTGACCACGAGTGGATCCGGATTCACCTGAGGACCACGAGCGATCTAATTCACTGGCTTTAAGTTAATAAAGGTTGAATAATCTTATTCATCTCGACCCCAGCGATCTCGATTCACCCGAGACCAATGAGCGATCTGATTCACCCTAGACCACGAAAGGATCTAATTCACTTGGTTTCCCTTTTGCTAATAAAGGTTGAATGATCTTATTGATTCGACCCCGGGAGATCTGATTCACCCGAGGACCTCTAGTGATCTAATTCACACGGGTTTTCCTTCGAAGGGAGGCTGAGTGATCTTATTCACTCAGATTTTTATTTCTTCATTTAAAGATTTCTCGTTGCTCGACAAATTTCTTTATTTCCCAAAGGCATACAAATTTCTTCATCAAACTTTTATTTCCGCCTGCTTTACAAAAGAGGGAGATTACTTCCCTTTACAAGATTTAACGTAGTATGTTTCGAGATGTATCCGGTACTACGCGCTTGATTTATTTTCCCTAGAGTTCCTCTAGTTCATAAATCCTCGCCTTTTGACTTTCTCACCCTCAGAGTAGTCCTCTCCCATTTAGGGTTGATTCTATTCGGGCTTCTTGGCTTCGTGGATTTAAAGAGCCGAACACGAGGTTCTTTATTTGAATTGCCGGATTCTCGACTCTTCGCGTAGAATCGCGGCCATCACTGCTTATACTCTTTGCATTCGTATAAGGTTGTATCCCTTAATTCATCTATGAATTTAAGGCATTCTTTCATCTGCTCTCCATTTTCCTCTTCCTTAAAGCAAAGCTGTCGGATATTGGGTATACAAACCTTTACAGTAAAATGCCTTCGCCCGAATACTAGCCGCTGGGCTCTCCCGCGACATCGAGTGAGTGGTCCGTAGACCGTAGAACTCGTGAGCCTCGAACCATTCTCGCCTCCTTACTTTAGAGATTTTCTTTATTCCTTGAAAATGGTCCCCTGCTCATGACTTCCACCGCCCATTGGCTTGTGGGTAACATACCAAAAACGATGTTCTATCCCAAGACGCTACACATGTCCCAAGTAGAGAAGTCATTTAACTCGAGGAACGCATTCGATACTCAATATTTTTGGTAAACAAGAGATAGTAGTAAATGATGTTCTTCCATATGAATTCCCAATATCTTCGGGCGGTTCTTAACGGCATGACTTCTACCCATTTACCGAAATAGTCCACAAATTACCACCGCATTTTTGCATTTGGTCAGGCTTCACAATTGGCCTCAAATCGATGTCCTGCCATTGCAAACGGCATGGGACAAAAGACCCTGAGTCATTTCCGCTAATGGGTTGTCTCTTGGGATGCCTTCATCTTTTGGCAGCATCACACCTTTTCACGTATTCTGTGAGTCGCTCATGGTTAGGGCCAAATAACTCGCTCGGTAATTTTTTAGGCCATGATTTTCCCCCGAAGATGTCCGCTAGCCTCTCTCATGGATCCCAACCGTGTTTGTTGGATTTTATCTTCGGGATGCAAATAATAGCAGTCCTGCATGGAAGTTTTATATAACTCCCTCGAACATTCTGGAATTTATAGCTCTCGCTTTTGTAATTTTTGCCTCGACCTTTGTCCCTGCAACTCTCCGGTGTTTAAAAACTTGACTACTGACAAATACTAATCTTCCTCTCCCCCACAAGGTACATTCGTGCTTCATGAACGAGCTTTTCCCGATGTTCAATATGAATGCCTCGGGGAATATCCTCATATTGCAGTGTTGCAGCTGGTCAGATGATCAAGACGCCTGCTTTCTCCTTTCGGGTATACGTCAAAGACCACGTAGTCAAACTTTGAGACAATTTTCGGGCTTTAGAGTGATACTTCCTCGGTGCTCTATTTGACCTACGGCCTCCCTTGATTTGTTCAATCACCACTGTAATCCCTTTAACCGTGATCTCGGTTACCCTTAGATTTTGAGCCAAGAATAACCCCTGCCACCATGGTTTCATATTCAACTGCTATCGTATGTTGAATTGAATCTAACGCATATTCAAAGTTGCCTCGTCCCCTACTAAGATCCTCGTGACCTTTCTCGGTCAGCTGCCCATCTGGCGCCATAACATCCATTTAGGGTTTTCCCGGAAAGGCCGACACGGTTTCGTGGTCCTTCTCCGACCACTGTCGGGAACACTCCATGACGAACCGGGCCAACGCTGGCTTTTATTCCAGCTCTAGGCTCAGTGATCTCAAAAACTCACTTAGCTCTATAGCCCACTTCATGAGCCTTCCGCTTGTTCTCGATCGAAAGTATTCTTTCAAGGGTTGCTCAGAACAACACTTATAGGTGGTTTTCAAAATGGGCCTTGAGTTTCTAGCCGAGGCAACTGCATTCAAAGATGAACTTGTCAATCGTAGTTTTTATTCTGGGTCCGCAAGCTGTAAACGATCACATAGTGTATAAGCTTCGATTTTGTCCTCTTCTCTTACGAAGACACCGCTATCGCCTGATACAAATTTTAAGTATACACCTGCTGCCCTTTCCTTCTGTCCGTCAATATTTTTGGAGATGTCGTATGCTTTAATTCGCCAAAAGCTGGCACATTCTTCATCCCACTTTAATTCTTCGGTGCTCGTCTCGGTTTTCGGAAAAAGGGCAGTTCCCTATCTCCGGATTCAAGATATGAATCGATTGAGGTTCCACAAAAGACACCCTCGCTAATCTTTGCACTTCCTTATAAGAGTCGGAGTCAGATTTGTACTATGGCCTCAATTTTGTTGGGATTCAGTTCTTATGCCTCGCTCACTTATCAGCGAACCCCAAAATTTCCCCGAGGTCACCTCCAAATGAACACTTTTCGGGGTTAATCCTTAACTGACTTGCTTTTAATCTTTCCAAGGTCTCCTCCAAGTTCTCTCTTCCTTTCTCTTGTTTTTGATCAACATATCATCTACATAGATTTCCATGTTTTTGCCAATTTGTCTCGGTAAGACGCAATACCATCCTGATATGTCAGCCTAACATTTTTCAACCCAAAGGATATCACCGTCCAAAGAATACAGCCCCCATATCCGTGATAAAGGTTGTTTTTTCTTGGTCGGCTTCAAGAGTATTTGACGACACTTTAAAAGCATCTGGGGAAGTCAAAAACCATATCCCCGCACTCCCATCTACCACCTCCCAAACAAGGTAACGGAAGTAGTCTTTGGGCAAAGTTCTTATTGAGGTTGGTGAAGTCGGTGCACACTTCCTGGCCTCCCATTAGATTTCGACCATGAACACATTACGATCTACCTGAATCAGAATTCTCGGATGACCCCTACCTTATCGCCTGCACTTTCCTCGGATAGCTTCGATTCTTTCTTCTCGAGAAATTCCTTTTCTTTTGCTTGATAGGCTTCAGGTGCGTAATCCACATGTAGTCAAGGCAGGCTATTTTGGGTATCGACTGGTATTGCCTTCTGTGGCTCCATGCGGCACCTCTTCATACTTTTGTAGGAATTTTATCGCACTTCAATGCTCCCTGGGCTCAAATTGCTCCTATCCGACTATTCTCTGTTGTTTTTCCCTTGTGAGACAACTCCTCGTAGTTCTTCAGCGAGGAAATCCCTCTTCATACTATCCCTTCTTGGAGTTTTCTCGAGTTTTCACGGGAGTCACAACTCATTTCCCGTGAGGGTTCTTCCTGAAGGTCTCTTCTCCTGCCCGCGGTTCTCGAGGGAACTTCCTCGTGGTACGGATAGCTGATAGCAAACCTCGAGCTCTTTTCCGTCCTCCACTTACCCACTCCTCCCGTGGTTGGAAATTTCATCTTCAAACGAACGGAGAAACGACAAGCCTCGCCGCGCTGGCGATCGTCGCCCAATGAGCCCGTTGTATGAAGGGTCGGATATATCAACAACCGCGGAAAGACGCCTTATCGCCACGCCTGGGACGCCCCACCGGCGTCCGTGATATGCTATCCCCACCTGATATACGGCAGGTCTTGTAAACTCAGGCTTACGCGGTGTTTTAAAAAGGTTTCGTAACCCCAGCCGCTCATACGCCTTTAAATACAAAGGAAATCTCCGCCTCAGGGTTCACTCAACATTCTTGCCTACTAGAAAGTTTGCAATTATCGGATCGACATTAGAGATCGTCGCAGGTATCTCAATCCCTCCAACTCCCCTTCGTAGAATTTATCCCTTCTTTGTCTACGGTGGCCAACGGCGCGATCCTATACACGGCCCTTCTTGCATATCAAGCCGAATCGAGGTATCTCCTCCTCCTGCCAATCCTCCCAAATGGTATCAATACGCCTCAGAACCCGCCGGGGCTTCTCTCTGGAATTTTGCTTTTCCATTCTCCGAAAGCAGTGTCCCCGCCGCGCCTGGGGAGTGTTCTCTCACGAACTCCTTCAGATGCCCCCTTCTAATGAGTTTTTCTATTTGAGCCTTCTGGGGGTAAGAATCATTAGTGTTATGACCATTTATCCTGCGATATTCACGTAATTGCTTGGTCTCTTCGCTCAGCGAACCCCAATTTTGGGGTTTCGCAAAGAACGCCTTATCGGGCTTCTACATACACTCTTCGCACCGTTGTTCTTAATCGAAAAGTATACGTATTATATCGTGGGCTCCCAAGTGTTGCCTCACCCCGCCAAGTTTCTCCTCGGGATCTTCCTCGGGCCGGGTCTCGAACGCTTTGGGTTCTTTCTAACTCGTTACATACCGGGTTAAGGCTAGGGACCTTGTTCTTCAGTTGTTCTCGATTATTCCTTCTCGCCCGCATCCTTAGGTTCCTCCAACTTATGTATTTAATCGCTGGGCCGCCAAATGTGATACGCCGTGGTTACGTGTTCCAATACTCAACTCTTCAAATTTTGTCCAAACCGGGGATACCACGATAGAAAATGATTCTTTGCCACCTTCTATTCCGTGGGTCAAGCATGCTGTCAAACTCGAATCGATTGAATAGTCTCGCATTGCCTCGCCCAAGCCGCTTCATATATTCATTAACTCCTCGCCTTGTTCCACCACAACGATGCTCCGAACTTATCCATGAAGACATCCACAAAGTCTCCCGCCATCACCGCCTATTGTGGTGGTTAGCGTGGGTACTTATGGAACCATTTTAACGCTAGCCCCGACAACCGCCAGTAGAAAGCTCTTGCATAAACATCATCCTCACTGGCCCAAAAGGATAATTCGCGAAGTCATAAAGCCATGATGTGATTGTCGGATCTCCCATGACATCGTGACGCTTTGAACTCAAGCATTCTAAAACCCCTTCGGCATCTAATCGTGTCTCACCGCTTTAAAAGAGGATCAAAGTACTATGTTTCGCTGACTCTCGAGGGGGCAATGTCTTACCGTTATTTAGCCCTCTACTTGTTTTGGAAAGCTTGCTTATCACATCCTCGTCGGCCTCGAATTGTCCTCCATCCTCAGCGGTACTTGTCACCGCCTCCCTTGAGGAGTACGGGCTTACCCCCACGCCGGGGTTGTTCTCTCGAGCACCGCTCGTTAAGGTTTTACCCTTGTTCATGTAACCCCTTCTGGTTGTTCCTATATGGGGACCCGACTAGAAAAGCAGGATCCAGAGGAATAGTCTTCCTAGGTCATAATCACGACCCTCCTTATGCCGCCGGGCGGAAGTGACTAGTGACATCTTGTCTTTTGTGGTCGATGGACCTCTTTTCGTAAGACTTCCGCTTCTCAACCGACTTCTTCCCTCGCAGTGGTCCTAAGTACTGCAGGTGACGCAGCTGGATGTGTTTGTCTGTGAATCTTTGAACTATCTCCACGGTTAATTCGTGAATTGTTATCATTTGATTCCCACGCACGGCGCCCACCATCGAGCGCTTATTTTTCGGCATCTTCTTACGGCTGGTGACTGCATTTGAGTCTTCGAATTAATCTATTCTCGATGAGACTGAGATTTATCCCGGCGCCAGCGGCCTCGACCCCTCATTTTACTCACTCAGCCAGTCCCTGGATTCCCAAGTAGATGTAATTCCCCGAGGTAGTTTTGGGATTACGCCCACTCCTGTCTGCCGAAATGTATTCTTCGGCGTGCCTCCTGGCCCACAAGCCTCGCGGATTTATCTCCTGGATTTAAACCTAAGTGGGGTTGTAGGCCTGCATCTACGACGGGGTCGATCGGCAACTAATTCGACGCCGTTACTGTGCTTTATAATTAATTTAACAACAGGTTCTCACTTAGCATTAATTAAAACGGGGCGTAAATTACTTCGATATTTATAGTGAATACTGGGGTCATGTCCCTTAAGACATGATGTTGTCACATTCCTGCTTAATCGATCCTCGATGACTGTGAACGGCTTAATGCCTATCGATTTTATACTTACTTAATTCGATCCATTGGCGAATTTGTGAATCCAATCTTATATCAACGATCCATTACGAATGCAGAATCCAATCCAAGCTATCAACGTTAAGTGAAAAGCACGTAGGACCTGAGGGAGTATATTGTCACTCATTATTTTCCAACAACAATAAATGCTTCACGTGAAACATTGATTACAGGAACACGTTTATTTGGTCAACATTTATATATCTTTATTAAAAACAATATTAATAGTGATGCTGAATCAAACATTTATATATCTTTTTGTTGAGAGCGACCTTATTTAAGAGATGCTAGATAGTCAAAAGGAAGCACTTACTATAGCTCACGGACATTTTGGTACCAGGAACCTCATTTCAAATCATGGATCTTTATGTGTGATCTAGCTGAAAATAGATTTGATTTAATTGCCAATTCACTGATAATAAATTTTTATAAAGAGTATAAAAGAGAATGTATTTCCGATAAAAATATACTTCCTTGAATCCTTAATGTTTATCATTTATGTTGTTTTTCTTGCTTTTAAAATAATAAATATTTAACAATTTTAACTTTCATTTAATAATAATTAATGATCCAAATAATATTCCTTTTTATTTTTATAAGTTATCATTCATTAATTTTTTCAATTTAATCACACCTAATATAGTAGATGGAAATGAAACTATATATGGAAGTCTAATTATCAATACTATATTTAGTTTTATTAATTAAGAGTATATTTGACAAAATATGGTGTAAAACAGGTTAAGCAATAAATAATTTGAATAAAATAAAAAATGGTTAAATAATAAATATTAAGAATTGAAGGAAATATAATATATCTCAATAATAATGAAGAAGTTGTGTGTTATACAACGAAAAATGAAAGTATGATATTCCATTTAAAACCATAGAACAATATCATTACACATTATAGTAATCACAGTCAATATCATCGTACATTATAAACACACTCATAATATTTTATCCTTTAAGAAAAACGATATAATAGCTCTCGTTCCTGTAAATCTTTCATGAATCTAATGCATGTGAAAAAATGACATCTATAAATAAAAAGTGACTCATAGATCACATGAATATGACTAACAATTTAATACTCCCTGTGTTCCATATGAAAATTATCTATTTTTACTTTTTTTCATTTCTCATAATTTATTTATTAATGTATAAACAATAGTGTATATTTACCACATATTATTGTATTGGGCTAGCCCGTAAAGTTTATCTATTATTACCCTAGATTGTATATATAGGCTAGATATCTCATTGTCATATTCACTCATTCAATTATAATCTTACATGATAATCAGAACTTAAAGGTCCCAAATCTAAATTAATTTTCTTTTTCTCTACGCCTCCAAAACTCACATTTTCGTCCAACACATTTAAACTTCATAAGCACCACTACCACTATCGTATTACCTTGCTTTTCTCCATAAGCACCACTGCCCAAATCTCAAAGGCAACCAGCATTATTATATTAACTTCCGGTCTCACACCACCAACAACAAACACCCTTATTATTATTTTTTGTTTTGTTCATTCTTTAGTTTAAACCAACGAGATCATCAATTGTCTCGTCTTATTCCTCCGAGTCTAACGTCTTTGTATCACTTGTTTTTTTTTTAATTATATTTTTCATTCGTCACCAACTTGTAAGGTATTATTCCAAACCTCACTAATGAGAGAAAACAACATTTGCCATATGCCTTCTAATACTCATCAAATATATTTGACAACTATTGATATTGAGCAAGCCATGCATACTTTGGGATTCAATCCACCTGATACAGATTGGTATATGAATACTGGAGCTACTTCTCATATGAATTCCGACCGAGGTACTCTTCCCTCTTATTTTAATTCCAGTAATCGTAATAACATCATTGTTGGAAATGGTCATTCTATTCCAATTTTCGATTATGGTCATACACGATTACCCCACCCTAACCCCCCACTACACTTTAAAAATGTTCTGCATATACCAAATATCATATAGAATTTAATCTCTGTTCGCAAATTTACCACTAATAATTGTGTAACCATTGAATTTGATCCATTTGACTTTCCGTGAAAGATCTTGTGGATGGGTAATAAACTCATGAAATGTGACAGTGAGGGAGATCTTTACCCGATCACCAACAAATCGGAAGCACCTATTTATGGCATGAACGTTTAGGTCATCCGAGAGCACCTGTTTTTGCTTCTCTTAGAAAGAACAATTTTATTCAATGTAATGGATGCTTTTCTGATTTATGTCAATCATGTATACTTGGTAAACATATAAAGTTGCCATTTAAAAATTCTACAATAGTTACCACAACGCCTTTTGACATAGTCCATAGTGATAGTTGGACATCTCCTGTTTTGAGCTCGTCCAGTCATTGTTACTATCTAATTTTCTTGGATGATTATTCTAATTTTTTATGGACTTTTCCCCTCTCTCACAAATCTCAAGTCTTCTCCACTTTTGTCATGTTTCGGGCTCTAATTCGCACTCAATTTGACAAAGAAATTAAAAGCCTCCAATGTGACAATGACACTGAATTCACGAACAATTCATTCAAAAACTTGTGCTCCAATCATGGCATTACTCTTCGATTCTCCTGTCCATACACCTCCCCCCAAAATGGAAAAGCTGAATGCACATTACGCACTATCAATAATCATATCGGGACACTCCTGACCCATGTCAGCATGCCACCACAATTTTGGCAACATGCTCTCCAAACAACCACATATCTTCTAAACATTCTACCTCACATAACTTTGTCCTACCATACCCCACTCCACTACTTATATCACAAACAACCCACTTACGATCATCTCCGTGTTTTTGGTTGTCTCTGTTATCCACTCTTTCCCTCCACCACTATCCATAAACTTCAACCTCGATCCACACCTTGTGTCTTTTTAGGCTATCCCTCCAACCACCGAGGATATAAATGCTACGACACTGTCACTAGAAAAATTATTGTGAGTCGACATGTCATCTTCAATGAGACTCAATTTTCCTTTGCTATGTCTAAATCGGCCCCTCCTCCTTCCTATAAATTCCTCGACAACTCCATTCACCCCTCCCTTCTTCGTAATCCGACCACTCTACAACCTCTGTCGTCTCCCACAACTGCCCCCACTGCCCAGTTATCCCCCGTTGCTCCCCACCACATTGCCCTACTGCCCCCTTGCCTAGTCAACCAGTCACCCTATAGTACCCCCCTTAACCCACGTGTCCTCCACCCAACCCACCTCGTCGCTGCCCCCACCTACCCCGTTACAGAATCCACCACCCTTACGTCCTACCACGAGAAGCCAACATGTAATTTTTAAGCCCAACCCCAAATACCTTCTTCATACCTCCACTACCCCGTCTCCAGTCCCGCAAAATCCCGTGCATGCACTAAATGACCCTAATTGGAAAATGGCCATGAATGATGAATATGATGCTTTAATTAAAAATAATACTTGGGATTTAGTGCCTCGACCCCCGGATGTTAATGTTATTCGTTCCATGTGGATTTTTTTTCAGAAATTCAATTATGATGGTTCCTTTGAGAGGTATAAGGCTCGTCTTGTAGGTGATGAGAAACTCAACAGGTTGGTATAGATTGTGGTGATACTTTCAGTCCTATGGTAAAACCTGCTACTATTCGCACTGTTCTGACTCTAGCCTTGTCTCAGTCCTGGTCTATTCATCAGCTTGATGTTAAGAATGCTTTCCTCCACGGTGACTTGCATGAAACTGTGTATATGTATCAGCCAGTGGGTTTTCGGGATCCGGTCTACCCTGATCATGTTTGCCGCTTACGCAAATCCTTGTATGGCCTTAAACAGGCTCCTCGGGCTTGGTATCAACGATTTGCTGACTATGTTTCCACTATGGGTTTTACTCACAGTAAATCTGATCATTCTCTATTTATTTACCGGCAGGGTACTAACACTGCATATCTTCTTTTATATGTTGATGATATTATTCTCACTACATCTTCAGAGGCTCTTCGCAAGTCTCTTATGTCTTTGTTGAATGCTGAATTTGCCATGAAAGATTTGGGAAAACTCAGTTATTTTTTAGGCATTGCTGTTACTCATCATGCAGGTGGTCTTTTTCTCTCTCAGCGTAAATATGCTGAGTCTATTATTGCGCGAGCTGGTATGTCGTCGTGCAAACCTTCTGCCACCCCTATTGATACTAAATCTAAACTAGGTGGCTTATCGGGATCCCCGTGTGAGGATCCCTCTATGTTTCGTAGCTTGGCGGGGGCTCTTCAATATCTCACATTTACCAGACCAGATATTTCTTATGCAGTTCAACAGATATGTCTCTTTATGCATGCTCCTATGACCGATCATATGCTCGCTCTAAAGCGAGTGGTGCGTTATCTACATGGTACTTTGAATTATGGCCTCCATCTTTATAAATCTTCTTCTTGTGCTTTGATTTCTTATACTGATGCAGATTGGGCTGGTTGCCCCGATAAGAAGAAGTCTACTTCTGGTTTTTGTGTGTTCTTAGGTGACAATCTCATTTCCTGATCTCCCAAGAGTCAAGTCACTATTTCTCATTCAAGTGTAGAGGCAGAATATCGTGGTGTTGCGAATGTTGTATCCGAAGCATGTTGGTTACGGAATTTATTGTTAGAACTTCATCATCCTCTGACCAAAGCCACTATTGTGTATTGTGACAATGTTAGTGCTATCCGGTTCAGCATCAACGAACCAAACACGTCGAGCTTGACATACATTTTGTTCGGGAAAAAGTGGCTCCTGGTCATGTCCGGGTTCTTCATGTTCCTTTCAGATATCAAATTGCCGACATATTCAGTAAAGGCCTTCCACACATATTGTTTACCGATTTCCGGGATAGTCTCAAAGTTCGTCCTCGTCCCGCTACGACTGTGGGGGTGTATTAGTGTATAAACAATAGTGCATAATTACCACATATTATTGTATTGGGCTAACCCGTAGGGTTTGTCTATTGTTAACTTATATTGTATATATAGGCTAGATATGTCATTGTAATATTCACTCATTCAATTATAATGTTACATTACTTCATTTGATCAACTTTAATTTTACATTCAATCTAGGAAGTAATAAGACAACTTTAACTAAGTATGTTTTAATTCGATCTCTATTAATTTTTGAAAAAATCAAAACTAAACAATCTTTATGGGATGAAGGGAGTATGTCCCTAAATTCTCTAATGCGGTCATTATATATAGCTCAAAATCATACATACATGTTTCAAAAAATATCATTTAACTCCTAGTTGTTTTTTCTTTTTGTAAATTAACGATGAAAAGTACATAATATTAAAAATTACGAATACATATATTGAGTATTATAAATAAATAATACAATTTTTTTTTAACTAAAGACAACTAGAATAAGTACTACAAAAACTCAAGACTTCTCTGTAAAAATTTGGGTCAAGTGCCACCAAACTATTGAACCATCCACTCTATTTAACTCCTAGTTAATGGCTCATTCACTCTTTTTTATTTTATTTTTTATAATAGACTACTAGTAAAGTATACGTTCGTGATAGAAAAATAATAGTAAAACACACTTGTGATGCATGTGGATCACGTACTCTTGATTATCAGACTATATCTATTTAATATATTACAGAGTTTTTTAAAAGTAATATTTTTAGGCGGAGGTTCATTTTCATGATCCCAACTTCATGTGATATCCAATTGAATGAGTTAACTATCAATTTGATATAAAAAAATAGGATGAAGTTATAATTTAATATCAAATAGTTATATTATTAAATATTAATCATCGAAAATAGTACCATATACAATATTTATATCACTTTTAAATATTAATCTATATAAATATAATTTTTTGTGATTATACTGCAACTGATCAAATGGATAATGAATTCCCGATCCAATTAGTTAATAATCATAAAGGGAAAATGACTTAAAACTTTGAAAAATAAGACCATTGAATTTGTTGTATACTATTGTATTTGTTGTATCCTCTTGACAGTTCGCTATCATGTGATGTGGCACAACAAGAAGTGCTTTCTATCCACTCACTTCGTTCTAGTGCATAATATCTTCCAATAATAGACAAACTGATCATCTTTCTTGTTTTCAACAGTATATATAGCAACCTCATTCAACACCTATTTCAAAGCATATATTCTTCAATTCTCTGCCTATTTTGCAAGTCTAGTTCATTCCAATTTCAATAAAACATTCCTTCCACCTTAATTTCTTGCATTGCTACTTCCACAAATATTCAATATATATAATCTCTTCTAATTAACAAACTCCCATGTAATCTATTCAGATAAGAACAAACTTAACATATATATGTCCAATAATATTGATGATAATAATATTTGTCGTGTGAATTTGAATGATATGTCTTTCTCAAAACTTTTGCCTTTGTCTTGCAGTTGTTGATATCCACAACCAATAAAAAGGAGTTTTCACTATTGCATTCTGGAAAAAGGAAGCTCAAATTATCCAGATCAAATACACTGCATCTTATATTATTTCACATATATGTGATATGTCTATCTCAAGAACAGTAATTTATTAGGTCAGACAACTAGCTAGGGTTGAGCTTTATTTCATGCGTGTGAATCTTGAATCCAGGAAGAAAATTTATGATGATGTATTCTTTAAGCAACGATAATTGTTCAAGTACAAGTACTTTCATCAACTATTCTTCATTATCAAGCCAAGGGTTCCCCCACAAGACTTTTCCAACCAATGACACTTGTTTTTCTTTTTTTCATCCTCCATCTCCTTTAATTGTGTCCTTTGAAGATGAAGCTCTTCTTTTCCCTTGTCTACAAAATCTTGAAACCCATCAACCACATTTTTCAATTGAAGATTTGGTAAGCACACAAGAAAATATGGATGATGATTTTAGCAAGAGGAGTGATGGGAATGGGAAGATCTTAGCTAGTAATAAATGTCCCGAAAAGAAATGTTTCAAGAAAGATAGGCATAGCAAGATTATAACTTCTAAAGGGCCAAGAGATAGAAGAATGAGGCTTTCACTTGAAGTTGCTCCAAGGTTCTTTAATCTTCAAGAAATGTTGGGATTTGATAAAGCTAGCCAAACTTTGGAGTGGTTGATGAATAAATCAAAATGGGCAATTATGGAACTTTCAAAAAACACTAGTACTACTACTTGTGTTGATACAAATGGTGCTCTAGTAATATCTTCTACTACTTCTGAGTGTGAAGTGATATCATCTTCATCAAACGTAGTTCAAGATTCAGAAGGTTTTGAAAACCTGGAGGGTAAAAACAAGTCTTCTTCTTCTTCTTGCACTAAGAAGTGGAAAAAGAATGGAAAAACTAGCTTGTTTGGCTATTAGGGATCATTTGGTGTTAAGTCATGGGAAGAAGCAAGAGAAAGGGCAAGAGAGAGTGACTTTAAGTGAAACAAGTGGAGGAAGTGAGTAATGAAGAAGCCTTCCTTATTTTGGAACGGCGGCTGATGATGACTAAGCACCCTAAGTGAGTTAGTATGTGAGCACAACTACAAAGTTTTAATATTTCCAACTTCAAGTAGAAATGTAGAATGGCTGTTTTTAAAACAACAAAGTCGTGCCTAAGTTTATGAAAGACAGAAGTTGCAATCGAATTATAATTGATCTATGATATATTTAGTATGTGGCTAATGAACTCGAAGATATCCAAGGCTTCATTATCTAGCTACATCTGGCTACATACATACCTCTAATACGACTTCATTAACCCTCTATCTGTTTGCTGACCAAATACTCAAGTACTAGACCATGGGCATCATCATGAACGGAGAAATTTTTACTCAAACATACCAATTTGTTAATCTTTTGGAAAGACCAAGACGCATCTTACCTTTTATGCGTGCGGCCAGCCATGCAAAGTTTGATATCACTATGAAGGAAATCTCAAGCCCCACTGGTGATTTACTCCTCCGAGATATCCCAACGTAAGAGGCTTTATGTCACAATTTAATGATTTCATTTCAACATTTTTTGGGCGAATCCAAAATATATATAGTGTCCACAATTATATTGTTATAATAAGCCAGGAACGTACCGTTAATGTTATTCCCTCCATCCCTAAATCAGATTCCCATTTAATTTTTTCGTATTATTAGTAATAGTATGTTTTCACTATAATATTCAACAACTAATTATGAAAATTTCAAATTTGCTCTTCCTAATACTCTAGTACTTCCTAGTACTTTACGGAGTAAAATTCTATTGCCGCCAAATTTATGGAAAAGGAAGCTAGGGTTAGATTTGGTATTTCAAATAAATTCAAATTTTAAATGAGTCAAATGAGACTAAAAAAAGGATTTTCAATTTTATCAAATAGGATTATGAATTAGGGATGGAGAGAGTACTAATTAGCCGGTTAACCTATGCGGTAGTACGGTTCTTGACCTATTTGCTCATATGCTGATAGAATATGTATGTGATTATGTTTTAATTATTGTAGTATTTATATTCTAATGGTTATAAATAGCAATAATGTATATCTAATTGTTTTAATTCAATAATTTCATGGTTGGCCTGATAGCCACCCGAATTACTAGTAATGTAAAGGTTCAGGTCCATCTTATAACAAAATCATGTATTATGTGAACCCTAGGCCCTCCAACACTATCCAGCCAACAACTCACCATTGATGCCAATATCAAACCTTCAACCTGCCCGGCTTCATCTCTTCTTTCGGCCCTTCGCTTCCCTTCCGACTCCAAAGATCCGCTACTACATTCGCTTCCCCGTGTGATATTCGATCATTACATCATAGTCAGCTGAGGCACCCATCCACCTCCTCCCTCCGTCTCAAATTCAGTCTCCGCCGGTAAAAGATTTCCGACTTCGCGATCTAGCGAAAATCACATCTAACCCCATACAAGAATGCCTCCACAATGAAAAACAATCGCCGCCAACTCTAGATCACGGGTCGAAGTTCCTCCCATGGTTCCTCAATTGTCGAGAAGCAAGAAATCACTTCTCCCATTCTCGCATCAACACACGTACCCCAACCCCGCGCGAAGATCAGATCACTTAAACCTTCAGCCCGGATGGTAAAAGACTCCCTTCCTCGGGTCAACCCGGGTCATCGGAGTAAGAATCAACCATAAATCTCCGACAAACCTCCCCGTGAATACCCAAACCAAACCCAAGAAACTCCTCACTTCGGTCACACTCGTAGGTCGCTCCCAATTATTCACAAATTTCTCCACCCTCCGGCGGTCCACACAAATACCTTCACCTGATATAACACGGCCCAAGAACCTGCATTTCTTTCTCCAACTAATCTTACATTTGCTAAACTTTGGTTGCATAATCAAGTGCTTTCGCTTCAAAGTCTCCAACACAATCCGCATTGCCTCTCGTGCTCCTCCTCCGCATTCACTCGAGTAGACGTAATATCATCAATAAACACAATCACAAATTTATCCAAGAACTCCCCTAAACACCCGGTTCATTAAATCCAACGCCGGTGCATTACAATAACCCAAATCCATTACTATTAAACTCATAAGGCTCCATACTGGATCGAAGGCCGGGATTTCTCGAATGTCACCTTCCTTAATCCTCAACTGGTAGTACCCAGATCTCAGATCAATCTCCGAAAATACTCTGGCATCCCTCAACTGGTCAAATAGATCATCTATCCTCGGTAATGGATAACGGTTCTTGATCGTCAGTTTATTCAACTGCCTGTAGTCGATACACAACCTCATTGTACCATCCTTCTTTTTCACAAACAGAACTGGAGCACCCCACGGAGAAACACTCGGTCTGACGAACCCCTTATCAAGCAGTTCTTGCAACTGAGTCTTCAACTCCCTCAACTCGCGCTGAGAGTCATTTTATAATGGCGTAATAGAAATCGGGTGCAAGCATCTAACTACTCCCACCGCAAACTCCACTTTCCTCTCTCGTGGTACGCCTGCAACTCCTCCGAAAAAAAACATCGACATACTACCTAACAACTTGTACATCCTCTAACTTGTTCTCCTCTCTCTCTCTTCAAGTCAATTCACATACCCCAAATACCCAACACAACCTTTCTTTCATCAACTTCCTCGCCTCCAAGACAGAAATAAAACTTGATGGCAAAATCTTCCTATCTCCCTCAAACACAACATTCGTGCTCCACCCGACTGGAAGAAAAAGAATCTCCTCAAGGTGGCAGCTTCAATTTTGGTGCGATGTCTCCCCAACCAGTCCATTCCCAAGATAAGATCAAAATCTACCAATTCAAACTAAGTAGATCTCAATAACTAACAACCGACATACGACTCCTTAAAGTGGACAATCTCTATATACATGTCTAAACTCAACCAACCTCCCAACCGTGTTACAATATTGGGTGGGAACAAGAAAGACTCCCGACATAAGGTAAAACATCCACCAAACTCCGGGAAATAAAAAGAAACGAGTAGCTCCGTAAATCAAAAAGTACCCCAGCCTCAGACAAATAACAGCGCACTCCGCTCACTTACCCTCGGAGCGCCCAATGCCTCCCGCCGAAATGAGGCATCGATCTGCCTCTCACAAGACCGCTCGCTACTACCCGCCTCGTGGCTCCCTAGGTACCTACCACACCCCGACCTCCTCGCTGCCTCCAACTCGCCCTCCCTACTCCCTCGTACCCTTCTCTCACAGATCGCTGGCTGTGAAATGTACTAGCTCCACCTAATTCGAATACCGGGACAATCCTCGCTATATATCCGCTGCATCAACATGGATCGAAGCAAATCATCTCTCTCTCCCGACAATCCTGCATCCTATGGCCCATCTGCCCGCAACGAAAACATCGAATACCGCTTCTAACCTTGGTGAAACCCTCCGGTATCCACCATATCCGACGCACATACCCGTAAAGCAAGTTAAGCCGTGATAATGGCTCGGCTAACAGTGCAATCAAACGATTGGTCAAGTAGTCGGCCGAAGGTCCTCCTCCTGAACTCGAACTAGATGATCGAATTGCATCGACTACCTCATGTCGTACCCTCTTCGACCCTCTGGCCTCTGCCCGCCAGCTAATTCCATCTCTACTTTCAATGCAGCAAGCCTCAACTCATGGAAACTGGTGAAAGTCATCAAGGATATGTGGTGGCGAATCTCCCATATCAACCCATCACGGAATCTGTGAATTCTCCTCATTCTAAGTCGGGCGCATAAATGAGTTGCGCGACATAACTCACTAAACGCCTCGTGACCCTCAACATCGATCACCCTGAGTCAACAAAATCGCATCCCTCCAAAGCAATGCCTACGTGTGTACTCATACAATAATTTATCCGAATAAATAGCTTACAAAGTCAGCCCTTAAGTCACCTCGATCCTCCCCCTCTAGCAGCCAAGGATAATCAGAGGTTACCCCACTAATCGCGAGCGCCTCCCATTGCGCCTCCTGTAAGCGGCGAACCTCGAATTTCGATCACCCCTCGATACTCACGGGCTCAAAAATGGTCTCCAAATATCTAATAAACTCAATGGCATCAATCACTGAACCCACCCCAAGGAACTTTGGGGGATCTCTCCTCGTGAAACGGCCGTGCTTACTCGAAAGATCGCCTCCCAATCGGACCGCCACCCACAGCGCTGGGTACTTCTCAAATCATCCCTAACATTGCACTTCATCCCCAAAGAACAAATGCAGTCAATCGAACATCGGGGTGTACACCGGAACTCGTTGCTCCAATAATCGGGCCTGGCCTCACCCCACAATTCCACCCGCACGCTCTGGCCACCTCTAGCCTACCTCTAGTACCCCTCGGTCTACCACGGGCACGCCCCGCGGCACGTCGCTCTACACGCTCCACTCTCATGCATCCCTCACGCCCACGAAACGAAGAAAGACTTAGACTCTCTAAAAAGACTCAAACTTTGCACAACCCAAAGAACACAACCCGTATAGACACATAACCACACTGCACTCACCAAAGTTAATATGAAACCTATGCTCGATACCTCAAAATTGTAACGACCCGCCCCCAGTCGCACGCCTCGAGGCTAATCGCCCCAAATCCTCGACATCGAGTCACCAATCGACGGGCGACTCAAATTTTAAAAAGAACCCGTCTCAAAACAACTCAACAAAATAATATACAACTCGACAAAAAATATTTTTTAAGAAAAGAATCCATCAGCAGATTCTAACACATAACAACAATCAACATACAAATATAACCTGCATCTCAAAATATATCCCTACAAACGGCTGCAAGATCCCAAAATAGCAACCATACGCATAACAACTACAATCCAACAAAATAAAGAGACTATGATGATCAATCGTCACCCGCCCGGCCACCTTAAGCTCTAGCGCACAAACACCCGAATAATCTCGAGATGGAATGTTAATTTCACTGGCCAACTTAGCAATGGAATCGCCACCCATAGCGAAAGTGGCGTAAGCCGCGAAGTCTAGTGAATATATATCTCAAGTACGAAATCAACTTCCCAATCACTTAATAGTAAAATTAAATAAATGATATCAACCACGATAGATGTTGGTACATAATATTATTCAACTTAATATCTCTTTAATATAAAGTCAGCTATCAATTTCATTATCTTTACGCATGTTCATAAATCTCAAGTATTAGCGTAACATTCTAAGACGAAATGCAATCAACAATACGCGTGATAATTAAAGAAAGACTGTGAATAACACGGCAAACAAACAATCGAATCTTACTCCATCAAATGACAACGACGACATCATAACTCAACAACTAACCAACCTGGAAGAACACAATCAACTCAACAATAAGAGATCAACTCAACAACTCAACAACTCAATAATACTACAACTCAACAACTCAACAATACTACAAACTCAACAACTCTATCAACTCAACAACTCAACAATCCTGGCTAACTCCAATATAACCGATTTCTACAACTAACGCGGATATAATCAACCTCAACCTCAGTAGGGAGGCAAACTTATGCCCGTCGACATAAGCTATCACCGAATCGCAATTGTGCACGGCAATCACCGAATCGTCATTTCAGTACGGCGAATCTACCAAATCGTAGCTGTGAACGAAGCAAAGATACTCCGACAATACAACTCAACAGACAACATCAACTCATGTATTAACTCTTTCCAGAATACGACTTCAAAACTCCTCAAACACCAGACGATCAATATAAGACCACAAACACAACGCAACGACTCAACTCCACAACGCATATTCAAATATATAATTCAACACAAACCACATATATACACATACACATATCCGTAATCAAATAGTTAATCAACACCCGCGAGATAAAGGAGCACTCACCTCGGCTACCTATATAAAAACTCGCTGCTTAATCACAACAAATGACATTTCCCACGATCAATCCTAAACAACATTCAAAAATTATAATTACTACTTATAATATACAACTAGTAATATAACATTCTACTATATATATCATTTCCATATTTATACTCCCAAAATAACCCAACGGAAAAGCCCATTATAATCTTATTCCAACTTAAGTTCGCAACTTTCCATTTTAATGATCGAGTTCCAATTACTAGTTTCAAAAGCCCTAACGTTCCGATAATAAAAACTAATCATCACATTTCTAACCATCTTTAATCCCAATCCAATTAACTACTCAACCTACAAAACTCATTTTATCTGAACATTCTCTAATCACCTAAAAATCACAACTTACACCTCAAACAACCCTAATAAAGTCCAAGAAAGATTTCTACCATAATAAAATCATTTAGAAAAAGTCAACAAAAAAGTCAACAAAAGTCAACTATAATCCTCGACAATTTCAACCCCATAAATCGATTATTATCACCTCTTATACGATAATCTAGTTTCCAGATGCTCCATTCTATACTATTATAAATGTCAAAGCTCAAGGTCAACTCAATATAAGAAAAGTCAACATCCTCAAAAGTCAAGAAATACCCAAAAGATTCGAACTTTCTACCTTAAAACGTAGAGGATGACTTCGTGTAAACTCTCCAAAGAAATTTTATGGACCGGCTCAGCATTTATGTAGTTAAACCAAGAAAATCTGGCGAAAAGCGTATGGTTTCTACCAACCTAAGAAAGCAAGAAGATAATATCATGATTAAGCTTAACGGATACGTTTTTAAAGGCCCACCTGGGGAGTCCGGTAAAATATCTCAAGAATCGCGGTGTTTATCGTTTCTGCTGACGGCTGCTCCTGCTTAACAACACAACTCTAACATAAATTTTTAACTTCTAACCCCAATAATATTACAATAACGCCATACCGAATCCAAGTTAACATTATTAATATAGTAATTTTGATTCAAACCAAAGTTGTATATCAATTATTAAGATCATGAAATTTGTTAATTTTAACTATCGAAAATCTTAGCTAGCTTAAGGTAATAATTATAAGTTGAATACCTGTTTCGTGGAGCTTTTAAATAATTTGTGGACTATCGAACGAGTTTTAAATAATCATGACTATTGAAAGAAAAATTCTGAACATCATATTTTTATATTTATAAATTTTAAATTTTGTGGTCGAAGTTTTAAATAATTTTAACTATCAAAAGAAAAACCATTTAACATTTTGTAGATGAATGTAACATGGAGTCTTCATAGTTTTTTTTGCTTTTGTCGACAGCTTTTAAATAATTTTGACTATTGAACTGAAAATTGAACGATTTTTGTAGAATTTTGACGTGAAATTTGGGTGATTTATAAATTTTAAATTTTGGTGGTTGATTTTTAAATAATTATTCAAAAATAATAATTAATCTTTTAGAGACGAAGAAGTAATATTAATTTTAGCAAACTTCTTTTGTTTTTAATTTGTATTTCCAATGACGTAGATACTCAATTAGTTATATATATAAGGTAAAATATGTATTATAAATTTTACATTATTGAATTTTTACTAGATATCAATAATTTACATTGTTTTTAACGATATATCAATATTTACGAGATACATATAACAAGCAGTAAACTAAATCAAAATAATAAGTAACTACTCAAATCAAAAACTATCAAGAGAATACCAATACATCTAAAATATCGAGCATACTGGGGAGCAAAAGCTCTAAAGCACTACATTCGAGACATAATCGATAAGACACTGATACTTCGACAAATGTAAGATCATTATGAAAATGTAAACTCCATTACTTATCTTGAGCTGAGTTCATAATTAATTCTCGAAATAGAACAATGATATATGATTTCATATTATTTACTTTTTAACTACGCATAATAGCTTATTAATTTAGCTCAATAAAATTATTAGAGAAGATACCAAAGATTAACATCGATTGCTTTTTAATATTCCTTTGGGCTTGAGACAAACTATTAATTTGAAATCATTATGAGCTTAATAACTATAGATATAAAAAATAGAATTTGCATACCAAGAAAAAGATGTGTCGATCAACAAAGAATAAAAATAAACAACAAGAACCAAAAATAGAGTAAATCGACATTTATGTATGATGACGATTTATCAAGATATCAACTTTCTTTAATTAAAAAATAAAAAGACAAAGCATTTTAAATTTCAAGTGATTTAAGAATGAAAATTGAATTTGGGGATAATAAAGTTTTTAAAAATATTTAGAATATTTTCGCTTACGATTTCATAGTTTTGTGAATAAGATCCTCTACCTCCTTTTTCATGAAAGATCCTTTGTTATTCTCGCTTTATAATATCAGACATCACGCTGGCCGGAAAGATTCTAAAGATAACTACTCCAATGATCTACATAATACATGCGATACAATCTTATAAAAAGAAAGATGCACAAAAGCGAGTGCATGGGGTTATGAGATATAAAGATCTTTTACTTAGAAAAATCGATATTCTTTAAAATATATAAAATATATTTATTCGATAATTTTGCTTTTTTTACTACACTTTTACGCCACTTTTTATAATAATTATAACAATGAATTTAATGTAGCAGTTCACACTATTTTATATTATCTTTTATAATTATAATAATAAAATCACATATACGTGCAACACAATTTTCTTATTACTACTAACAACAAATGTCACACTAGTGTAAAATTTCCCAAATGCCAATTGCCACGGTGTCGTCATATACAGTAATTATAAAGAAAAGAAACTTTATTTACAATATGTTCTCTCTCATGCATACTTCGCATGCGGCCCACCTGGGCTCTGCTCGGCCTCTACAAGATTTTTGAACCAACCGACCCTGGCTTCTGGCTCGATTTGAGATGGAACCTAAAATCGGCTCTGCTCCGGCTCTGCCTGATAAATCGTCTCGATCGGTTCGCCCGGTTCTCGGTTATTTCGTCCGCCGGTTCGGCTATTTTCGGTTTTTTCGTTATTTTCGGTTCTGCTCTCGGTTATTTCCTGCTATATATATATATATATAATATTTTTAATTTTTTTTAATTAAAAATTCAATCTGTCATTTCTGCTTCCGAACCGAACCGAAATTTTTTCGGTTTTTTATTTTTCGAACCGAAATCGGTTCGGTTCCAATCGGTTCCTCCACTTCGGTTATTTTCTGCCTCTGCCTCGCTCTCTGCCTTTGCCTCTGGATTGTGATTTTGTCGAAGTTCTACTTCTAAGACTTCATTAAGTGCTCCCACATCTAACACAAATCATCGTATATGATAATATTAATAGCTGTTCTTAAAAAATTATCACGTTGGATTTTAATTTTTACTGAACTTCGACTATTAATATTTCATTATGTGTTATAATATTTCCAGAATAAAAATATATCAATAAAAATAAATTTCAAAAACATAAAATGTCTAGTCACAAAGCTCAACCATTAAAAAGCTCAAACGTAATAATTTTTTGCGATTTATTTTATAAATATCATATACCCAACTCTCTATAGTAACAAATTAATCATACGTCATAATCCAGCTTCAAATCATCGAATAAATATATGTTACCAATTGTATTATTATCATGACTATCTTGCGAATCGTCCCACCAAAAACCCGTCATAATATTGTCATAATTACCTCGTGAAATCCACCATAAATCCGTGGTATTTAGTTGGGGCAGAATAAAAGATTGTCACCAATCTCTTGCCGCTGGCAAAACAAACCTAATATCATGAATCGAATTAACTCAAATAAAATAAACAAACTTCATAATACTAATGATTAAAACAATAATTATCAACAAATAACCAGCAATAGTTTTATACAAAAGGAACATATTAAAAAATAAACTACATGGAATATGGGATGTTCATCAACCATATATCACTAGTACTTAATTTATGCTAGTGCCATTTAATCATCATCTACAAGCCATGTTAAACCATTTCATTTATATTTGAAGGCTTTTTATTTTATCACTTGATGCTTTAAATGCGTTAACCCAATTGATACTTTCATTATATTTTCAAGAATTACGAGACTCTCAAGCGCACGCTACATGATGTTTAAAACATGCTTAAATCATTATCGAAAGTTGCCTCATTCTTTAAAAAACGCAGCGCCTTCATATAAGATTTCGCGACACGTTGTCATGATGCTGACATTAAAAATTAATGCTGCTTTTAATGTTACACGCCTCAACACGCCAAGACTCCGGAATTTGATTTAACAAAAATATAACAAGCATTCAACGCTAACATTCATTCATAAATGATGACGTGAAACCCCTTCCAAACATAAGTGATGAAATAGTTCTACACCTCAAATGTATGTAATGATTCATGTCTTTTATCCTATTTATTTAGGAACGTAACTTATTAATGCTATTTGCGTATATGTTAATGTACAAGGTCATGTATATACACCATTTTATCGAAAAGTTCAAGAATTGTAATGTTATGTTGATTTGAATATGTTCTATTTGTATTTCACATATAAATCTATAATAATAGAGTATGGCCATTGTAACATTTTTTTTTCCTTTTTTCGCTGATATTTGACTAGTGGCAACGAGGGAAAGTAATTTAACAAGAAAAACTCTCGGCTAGATGGTTACGGTGTGTCTTATTTGTAGCGTTGAAGCGAGGATGATTGGTTCGTCGTGCTTAGTTTAAAGCCGATTTCACACTAATGAGTATGGAATTGTTGATAAATGAATCCGTAGGGAGGCATCTCAAAGTGACGCAACAATTTTAGCAACAAAGAAAAAGAAAATTGGACAAGAAAAGAATGAACTCTAAACAACATATTATTGTGGGTCTATTATATGACTTCTTGATAAAATACACAATAACTTTTAGGTTTAGGTTTCATTACAAAATGGAAAGAATAAACAATATTTGTTCAATCCAATTAAGCTAAAAAAGCCTAACATTTTCATCTAATCGTGCCTTGTCTAGCTATGACTCGAACCTGCATTCTATGGTCAATTTTTAAACGATCATTCCTGACCTCCGCTACTACAAACCCTCAGACATCACGAAGCGAAAGAATCATGATATCTCTCACTGTCAAGACATTTAATCTCCTCAAGTACCAATACAACTTCATGATCGAGTACATCCCTTATGTGCTTGAACTCTCATCCATCAGAGCCGAAAAAGCAAGACAACACCAACCCAAAACTCTCAACCACTCAACTATGCCCCGAGAATTTATGAGCAATGAGATTGTCATATTGATCTCAATTTTGTCCCTTGTAACTTGTTCTATGGAAAGTGCACTAATCAAGAATGGGGAAAGATGTTCCTAGCATAGAGGACATGAAGAGAGAATCCCAAGTAGAAGAATGTGCATTACCAGGCACACCTGCCCAAGTGTTTCCATAGTGCATCATCATCTGTTGATCCAAGGGCGAAAATCCTAATGCGCCTCCTACGTCTTGTGTTCTCTTGTTATTACTACTCATAACTATGTCCTCCAGCATATTACCGGGATAATATTTCTCGGGTGATGGCTGCGTTGTTGGACTAACAAGCGGCCAGGCACTAGCCGCGGTAGCACTAAACAGGCTACCATCTTGATGAGCTTGGTTCATCCCTTCTGTAAAGCTCATGTCCTGTTCTTCCTGCCATGCCATATTCGAATTCCGGAACAGATTTTCCCACTGCAAATTTATTGGACTACTATTTACCAAATCAAGGCTACAACTGTACTCATCAGGGGGGCTAGAATTGTATTTATCAGGGGGGCATAACATCAAATGATTAATTTCTTTGTTCTGTTCCACCCTCTTCAATTCTTGATTACTCTTCCCAACATCAAACTCTCTAATCGAATTATTGTCTGGCTTAGTTTTACTACCAGAATCAGCCACTCTTTTCTTTGAACTTTTAACATCTTTTTTCACTTGTGCTGGAGAAACCATAGGAGTAGTAGACGTCGCCTGGATTAGAACACGAGAGCTCTTGCTATTGAAAAGCTTGCACTTGAGGGCACCAACAAGATCCTCAGGATGGTCTGTTTTGCACATTTCCTCAAAAGAAAAAGGTGGAAGATTATCAACATTGGTACAAGAATCAAGCAATTCGAAGTTAGTCCTAGCATTCGTGCCACGAAGTGTTCTAGCAGCATGATCATAGGCCCTTGCAGCTTCTTCAGCTGAATCAAATGTTCCAAGCCATAGCCTGACTTTCTGTAGTGAATCTTTTATCTCAGCCACCCATCTCCCTGATGGCCTCTGGCGAACTCCGAGATATTTTTTATGCCCTCTTGCTAATGATTTCCTTTTGCCATTTTGATGTACCACTTCATTTGTCACACTTGGGGCCATATGAATTTAATTGAACTTTGTTATTGCAGAAGCAGAGGAATTTTTATCCTGTTTTTGTGTAGGACAAGCATAAATGCATAAGAATAGTTTCTTATAGGTGAATTAGCATAAGGGGGTACAATTGACCTTGCCATGCCAAAACCATCTATATGATGCCTATTTCACTAAGACCCAAGTGCAAAAGGTTAGAATGATTCTAGGAAATTGCAGGCCAGGTTGATTATATCGTCAAGAGGAAAATAAATTGTAAAATATTTGAATATAAAACTAATATTGAAACATAAAACAATCGAAAACCTTTCCATGTTTAAAATAGAAATTATGACGTGAAAGAGAAGCTTCTTAGTTTATTTTATGTGAATTGTGGTTTGATGATGAAGCTCAAGAGTCAAGGCCTGCATGATTGACTCAATCTTGTGTTTCTTCTTAGTCACATTGAATGGCTATATTTTGATACAATAACATTGTTAACAATTCATTAGTTTTACATTGAATTTATTAGATATATTGAAATGGGATATAGTTCAAGAATTTATATATGCAATTGGGCATTGGTCTTTTTAAGTTCTGGTTTTTCTTATACTCCGTAAATAGTTTGTTTCATCATGGAAAAAACAATTCGATTATTGGGTTATCTCTGGAATATAATCCTATATATGTAGTACTAGTAATATTTTCCAAAGCCATTCGTTTCCTCTTGATCTTCCAAATGGTGTTAACCTCAAGGTTCATTGAGTCATTACTTTGATCTTCATATACCACGGTATAAAGCAATCAAAATATCTACTTAGACTACATATACAATCAATGGAGGAGCTTAAAAGTCAAAAAAATACTACTCCCTCCATTTCAAATTAATTGACATTTTGGAATTAACGTGTTAAAGGAACTTTTTGTCACTTTAAAATTAATTTTTATTAAAACAATTCGAAAATATAAAATTGAGTATCGTTGAATTTGTTTTTAAAATATTTTCCATAATATTATTTTTTGTAATTTTTATAATGTTATAAAAAAATAATTGATGATTAAAGTTATATCTCGAAAAATGATAAAGTCAATTAAAGTAATTGATGATTTATATGATTATAGACTACTGTGTTTATTTCTAATTGCGAATAGGATCCTTATAATTATTTAAGTTTGCTTGTATAAATGTGCATCTCATTATGATCTTTTGACCCACTTAATACTGGGCTTTCTCATCTTAGAAATGGCAAATGAATTGTGGACTTTCATCTTGTATAGAGTAGGCCCAATTTTTCTACTGACGTAGGCCAGCCCCTCCTTAAAATTTGTCATCAAATAAATACATTTAAAGTTGCATAAATAAATTCAACCCCCTCCCCCCTCTCAAAAAACATTTATATTCTGACTCACCATCCAAGCTACAAAATATAAATTTCAAGTTCAAAATATTAATTTATAATAATTATTTGACCGAGTCGTTAGGGGCTACTATTTTTCCCTGGTCTACCATACTTCACCTTCAACGTCAACCCAATTGCATTTCCATTATTTTGACCTAAGATGGTCTATATATTCAACGGGGTCATTTATCAATTATTAGTGATATTTTTTCTCCAAATGTTGTTTCAACTCGCACAAACGAAGAATCACAATTTGATAAGTGCGAGTTGGACTACCAAAATCCCATGGTGTGGTTTTATCATTTTAGTTTTAATTTTGATTTAAATTAAAGTATCAGTATCGATCAATTAATATTTTGAATTGGTATTTATATAAAATTTAATTAGAACGATTACATTCATCGTCAACTTCTGCGATATTTGTTAGACTTAACGATATCCATAACTCAAAAGACAATATAAAAATATATGTGTAATTGAGTTAGCCAATATAATTATGTCATCCTAACGTGAATAATAGTTATATTACACCCCTTCGTATACGTTATGCAAATTATCAGAATTAGTTGTAATTGATCAATTATAGGAGTTAGGGCATGCCTCATGACTAGGGTCATCGTCAACTTCTGCGATATAAGTACAACATCAAAGATTCAAAAGGGACGCATTGGTTACTGCCCCACTTCATTCATTTAAGCCATTCATTATCCCTTTCTTATACACCATGAATCAAATTTAACAACCCCAAATTTTTTATAATAGAAAAAGTGTATTAAATTCTTTGAATGACATGCATTGACTCCTTCATAGAAAATAAAAGAAGTATTGATGTAGTGTAAATATGGTATTGTATCTTATAAATAGTATTAGTTAATAGAAATATATGAGTCAATAAATAGAAGGTAGTAAATTTGTGATCCTACACTAGTATAGAAGGGTACATGTGAAAACAATATTGTGAAACATAAGAGGAAAAATCATTTTTCTTGTACACAAATTCATTTATAAAGTAGAACATTCAAATAAAAATTGATGGTAATGTTTGATTTATTATTAGTGAATGAATGGAGTTAAAAAAAAATTACCCCATTGATTTGCAAGGGTGTTTTAATAATTTTAGATGGGGTACTATATATAACGATAATTACACGTATATAGCATTATCCAAATCTAAATATTATCTATCATTATCCAAATATAAATATTGTAGTAAAATATCGATATTAGAAAAGAATAACAATCAGGATAGGATTTTAACCTCATATGGTGCCACACTGCCAAACGAGATATACACTAGGAAAAAACCAATCTTGCATTGATGTGACAAATTTAAGTTATGAGCTAGCAATGAAAGAAGAATTTTATTATTTTATCTTAGGGGTATAAAAAAAGTCATACGTGTTTCTTGATTTGAGATGTGCAGTTTCTTGAGAACGACGAAGGCTTGACTTGATACAGGAGCTTGTGTTGCTTTCTATTTCGGATTGAACTGAAGCTTGACTTGATTTAATTTGGTTTGATTTAACTTTGATTAGAACACATGAAATTTGGATATGTCGCAGTGTGATGTGTTTGAGGAAGCCCAGATACGTACATGGATATGTATAATTCCAAGGCAGGGCGTAGCGGCGTGTTCCGTGTTGGTTGTATGGAGCGATCTTGGGTCTTGAACTGATCTTCGATTCTACTTTAGACTTGATGGATAATCTCTTTATGACGTTTGTAGTGTGGGCTTTGGCTTTAAGTACTAGTACTGGGACTGTATGCCATGAAATTCCTGGCTTCTTGATGGGGCTTTTGTAGGCAGAAAGTAGCCATGCTGAATGCGATTTGATTTGAGGATGATAGAGGCTTTAAGTTGTATTTGATAGCAGCCAGTATTGAGCGTGGCTAACTTAACTTGTATTCACAACTTGGCCTTGATGTTGATGTAAATTAGTTTAGTGAGATTTGGCCTCGCTTAGGCCGATTTAAGCTTTAGTAAGCGTTACTTAAACTATCTTGGAAAAGCGATCTTGGCGGCTTTGTTGTTGTAGTGATAGTCGATATATGAAGCGTCAGCTTGTTGATGATCTTGATCAAGCCCAGAGGGCTTTTAGCGGCGTGTTCATAACAATGATCCAATATAGGGAATTTGAGCAGCTCGGTATAATCGCATATACGGGCTTGATGATGAACACAAGAGATTTTTAGGTGTTAAATGAAGATTTATGAATAATCGGGGGTTATTTAGAACTTATTCCTAAATATTTGAAGCGTTAAGAAACTTTCGTCGAGATTACCGTAAATTTTCTTTAAACTTGAAAAATTACTACGTTTGTGCGGTAATCTTGATTTCGGGCGCCTATTTTGGCCACTGGAAGTGTTTTTAGAGCCCCACCAGTGTTTTCTGTAGTTTAAAGATTTACTGAAATATACATAGGTTTTTACGTGACCTTTTCTCAGTGTTTTGGATGTAGAAATGTTGCTGTGTTGTGGATGAATTTTGAAAATAAGGGGGGAGGGGGTTTATATATAGAACTACAGGCGTCAAATGCTTGCTTCTAATTAGTTTAGTTTATTTTTGAATTGGATTATAGTCTTAGCAGATTGATTTTTAAGCCTGAATGGATAGATTGATCCAAAAGCACAACGGTCACCAAGAAACCTAAAATAGGTGCCTATTTAGGGGAGGTATTAATTGGACTTTTGGGCTTTTGGTTTAACTCCAAACTTTTGGAGTCTTCCGTTTTCCAAGCTTGCTTTCCATATTCTTCATTTTTGAGCCACGTGGCTTAGGAATGTTCTTAGCGATTTTAATTAATAATTGGGTTTTCGGCACTGTTAATTGTGATTTAATATGAGTTGTTTTCTTAGGAACCCTATTTAAATTTAGGGTTAATTAATGGCAATCCACTATTTTTTTATTTAGATTAATTCAGGGCTTAATTTTTAGGAATCCTTGTTCGATCGGGTGATTTGAATTTAGGAGTTTGATCGAGGGCCTCATTAAATGGCGTCTTTTTTAGTGGCTTTCATTTTAATTAATTTGATTAATTAAATGCCCAATTGTTGTTATTATTTTTGATAAATTTTTCGATGTAAAGAATAATCTTTATGTTGTTGTCTCCAGAACTACAAAGAACCTCACCTTTCTGGTTGCAAATGAAAGGCTTACTAAACCATAAATGGGTTGACTCAACTACCACACACTACATACACCTTATTTATTCAATATTTGTCTACCCTTTTGGCCCCATTAATAAGTTAAAGTTAAACTTAGCTCCAAATTAAGTGCATCACAAGTGGAAGCATTATGACCTTAGTGTATGCTTAGCAATTCAAATTCACGATCTTTTATTCCTCTCTAATATAATATCTTTGATCATGATTCATGACATGCACTTGATAGATATTAAAGGTTGATAATCTTCACATTTGAAATGGTAATCCAATTAAGGATTTATAATAACTAATCATAAATAATTTGATGATTTCCATGTTATGTATGTATCATAGTGCATTGACGATCAATTATATACTACACACTAAATACGTACATGTCAAAATTGAAACATTAAATATTTATATGAACAAATTTAAAGTTTAAGTGATCGAGAAGCGAACCTCCTCGGTTCGTTAATTATTTACTATAATTTGGATTTTTATTAAAATAATTACTACAATTAGATACTCTACACGATAAGTATTTATATATAGATATGAAAATTTTATATATTGCAAATAAAATAATTGCATAGGATTAATTAATTCAAAATTAACTTTATTTTTTTCAAATAGTTAGTCAAACTTTATAAGTAAATGAGATTTAGTTAAATTCAAGCTTTCCAAGTCAATCCCGAAATCTTTGACCATGAACCACCAACCCCCCGCCCTCCTTATATATAACATCAAAGGATGCCCACTTTTCGTATCAGAATGTCATGCTCCAAGATGGCCTCATCAAAAAGGCTTCCAATGACCATGCTAGAGCCAATCCTAGCTCTTTGGATCAATTTCTCACAAAGAGCTTGCAAAGCCTCAAAAAAGATAGCTAGTGGTTCTCCCAAAAGATTAGCTAATAAGCCTAGGCAACTTTTGTCCACGATCAGCCGCAAGACATTCAATTTGAGACACAAGAAGAAGTCAACATGCAACGACCATGATGAAGATTCTGAGTTTGGAGATGATGGGTTATGGCAAAGGTCAATCTTGATGGGTGATAAATGTCAACCATTGGATTTCTCCGGTGTAATTTACTATGATAACCAAGGAAATCAATTGTCGGAGGTGCCCATGAGGTCTCCGGCGAGGCCTCTAGCAAATCATGGTGTGAACAAGAAAGAAGAGTAGGGTTGTGATTAGATGATTATTAATTAATGTCATCATCTTTGTGTTTCAATGTGTTTGCTTATAAGTAGGTTGTCAAAACATGGAATATGCAAGTCTTCGTTACTTTTTTTTTTTTGGAAATGATGATTAATGTTTCATGGAGATCAAATGGCACCCCATGGGTCAAAGATTGTGAGTGGTGTTATTATATGATTATTTCCATGATAGTTCAATTTTTGTTGGCATATTGGAAAACTGTTTCACTATGAATTGATTTTTATAATCTGTAATTTAAAATGATATTTACGAATCCATTTCTTAATGTATATATGCAAATATATTTATTCATGAATCAAATTATAGGTATGGAAATATATTAATAAACAATTTCATATTGAATTCAGTCTTCTAAGTATGTTAATAAGTTCTGAGTTTTTCATTCAGATTTTTAATATTACTACCATCAAGAACCTTAATCACTTTCATTTGTTTAATTATAAATATTGCTTCATGTTAATTTCCATTTGTAGGAAGCAATATAAATTCTAATATCTTCAACATCAAATTAAAGTCAACTTATAGCATAATAATATGCCATGTTTTTCTTCATATTTGAGTTCATAGAATTGTAAAGAGACGGAGACTTGTTACACATTATATCATTTAAAATAATAAGCAACCATAAAATTGCTCCTCTCGAAGTCCAAATCACTTATTGTTCCTTCTGAAAGAAAAGAAATAAAAAAATCAGACCCAATGGGTTCGAACCGGCCTATTGATCTGCAGTCAATTGCTCTACCCACTGTGAGCTGTGGACCCTTGTATTTTATTCATGACAATCTTAGTAGTTGATATATAAATTCTTTTTGAAAAAAATTGACTTCCATAACCGTAACTATCGTTTTTTTTATTATCATTACATTTCAAACAAATATTATTACTTACATATTTTCCAAAAACTTCTAAATATACTTGTGAACCTTGAAATTATTATACATATAATATGTATTTACAAACTAAGTACTATATGCAAAATTTAAAAACTTTTGGAAAGGTAGAAGTATCATATAATTATTACTTGTATTTCAAAGTCTAGTATGGGATTTGTATTGTCCATAATCGTATTTTAGTATGTTGACACTGTAGACTGTAACGATATGGCGTAAGTCAAGATCTCAGCCTATGTATTCTTTTATTTATGGACATTATACCAATGCAAATTTTGTCTTTCTACAGTTTATTCAACTCTAAAAAAGGAATATGATTATTTCTAAATTTGGATGCTATTGGTTTAAGAAATCAAAATATTGGCATGTAAGCTTAAACTAGCTATATTTCAACACCTGGCCCTAGTGATCTTAATGCAAAAACTTTAAGCGAAGAACTAAATCATAAAATGAATGAAGTGAAATCTTTCTAATAATACTGAGAAAATGAATACATTTATGAAATACATGAAGAAAATGAAATACTAAATCCTAAGGAGTACTAAAATCTAGGAAAAATAAAAGTATTCTAGTTGTTATTCCATTGATTCATTGCATGGTAATCAAACCAAATCAAGTCTTATCTCACTAAATAGGGTCGGCTATATGAATATGACGTCTCCAATCAGTCTTTCATTGCATGGTAAAGGAGAAAATTAAGTTGATTGAGAAGCACCAAAGGAAGGAGCCACAACTATTGAAGAATAGACCTTTGAACTACCAAGAGTAAGCTTGCACATGTTATTGTTATCTTGGTAGTTCTCTTCATTATTGCTATAAGAACAAGAACCATCATTTTTGCCGAAAAATGCATTTAAACCAACAGATTCAGCTTGTGGGCATTCTGTAATATGATCTTCCAATGAATTTCTTGCAAGATGAGATGCTAAACTTGAAGACTTTACATGGTTCTTCATAATGGCATGCCTAAGAAGTGTATATAGTCTTGGATTCTTTCTTTGTAGGCTGCAGTTTTCTTCAGGGGAATTTGTTATCTTTGGGTATGTGAAGTTAGTCTTTGCTTTTCTTCCTCTAAGTAATCTTGAGGCGCTATCATAGGCCATGGCGGCCTCTTCGGCTCTGTCATATGTTCCTAACCATAGCCTCATCTTCTTTGTAGAGTCCTTGATTTCAGCTACCCATCTGCCTGAAGGTCTCTGCCTTACTCCTACATATTTCTTGCATTTATCACCTTCCCTTGCCGGTTTTTTGTTGATACAAGTATTTCCGTTAACATGGGAGTTGTCTATGGAATTCATGGTTGGCTAGAGAATATATCAATGATCATAAAGAGCTATACTAAATGATGAATTGATGAGAAAAACTAATCCAATAAAGTTGGAGGCTATCCCTATGAGCATATGAAGTGATGGAACTAGCAAGTTAATAAGTTGTTTCTAATGAGAGTGACTAATGCTATTTCAGCCAAGATTCATTTGATTGATTATACTTAAGGCATACATCCAATAGCAATCAGACAAAACTAACACCTCAAAAGACCATAAAGAAAACAAAGTCCTTACATAAGCAATTTTCTGAAGGATAATAATGCTACTTAATTATCCTTAATTGTTTGTCTCATAATGATTGTCTTTGTTATAACTCTGAACATGCCCTTTTGATTCTCTGTATTTAAGCTTTTCAAAAGTTAGTAATACTTTGAAATTACTTGCAAATCAGGACGAATAATCAGAAACAAGCAGCAACTTTATTGTTGGATTTGTCATGCATAAACCAGAAAAGGCTTATTATATCATAATATGACTGTTCTGTTATAAAGTTAAGCAATATGGATATGGAGAAAACTCCTATATGGCATCTTAAAAGTTAAAACTATTGTAATAGTGTACATAACCACTATAAGTTATACATCTAGACATAATTGATAATAAACTAATCATAACTTGTTCTTACATTGGTGTATATTACTATAAATTGTACATAACTTAAATACATGCACAATATATACACATGCCAATATTAGCCATGAGCATGACTTATATTAAAATGAGTAGATGAGTACACCCTGTAGACCTGTACTTACCTATTAGATTAAATATAATCAGTGCTAATATCATTATAACTTAAACCTATTTTTAGCATATGTTAAATACTTGTTTGATGACAAAAATCTTATATCATAGAGGTATATAGGAGGTCAAAAATACTGCATGCAGGAAGGAAGAGCCAGGCACGGGACGAGGCGGAACAAGAGATGACATACTAGCAAGCTTGGACTACGTTATCCCATGTCACATAAATTAATTTACAACAAATGGAAATGGTATTTCCATTCATTTATGCAGCTGAAATATCAGAATAGCATTTTGAAACATGAAAACAATCAAGAGTTTCTCAAACAGTACAAGTGCTATCACAGATTCTTCAATCTTCGTCATCGTCTTAGGGGGATCAATGTCATGTTAAATAATTCTGCAGAACCTGTATTAAAACAATGCAAACAACCCAGAATTAACTTGAATCATAGAAGTAGTTTGTTGTCACGTAGTCATGCAAAAAGGCTAAAATGAGAAAGTTTTATGTTTCGACCAACAGACTTAGAACTTATTAATTTCAAGGGAAGGGTATGCTCCGAAATTACAAATATTTTTGGGCATTCTTACTATCAATCTGCATTTGAAAGTCGAAGGGAAATAACAGATAATATTTTGATGATGCATAAATAATTAGTTCATGGTGATCAAATATTCTGTTGATGCATCATGGTCGGCTAGAGTTCATGGATCACGATAGCGATAACTACCAAACAATGCAAACATATGGCATACAGTGCCAAAAAACATTATTTTTGTCTTACCTTCATAGAGATCAGACACCATGAAAGAATCTCAGCCAATCATTGTGCGTTTTCTACCTCTTTGCCGCACTTGTAGAACACAGAAGAGAAACAACAATGAACATTTGATAATCATGACATCGAAGCAACAACTTTCCAGTTGAAGATTATAAAGGAGCTCATACCTTGTGCTAACTTATTCAATGTGGAAGACCATTGTTTTGAAGACTTCCTATATGCCGCAAGTATCCGATCCATCTAATTAATTTACAATGATAAAACACATAGAGTCAATTCTGTGCGAAATTCACACAACCCAGAAGAACGCTCGTAATGTCAATTCTGTGATTTGAAGATCCATCTGACATGCTCTCTGGTCAATCATCGCAGATAGACAACAAAAGTAATTAAAAAAGACTTTTTCGCTCACCACATTGCCACATGATGAGTGCATTGAGAGCAATGCTCGTTCTAACACGTACAAGTCGACTGCTTTGTCTTCAGGGAGGGTTGACGTAGAGCTTAAACCAAAGTCAATGAGTACCTGGTCAAAGATAAATAAGGTGTCAACTCATAAGCCATAGATGGCATATATGTCAGATCATGGAAACTAATTTAGGAGTCTGTGGGAGAAAAGAGAATTCAGAGCAAACTTCCATGCCTCAGGCACACCTTAAAAAATTAGAAGATAATTAGAAAAAATCCCTACATAAGATTTGCCTATACAGTACATAAATGCATGAAGATGTATTAATGCGATAAAATTAAGGATGACCACCAACCAATTGATTGGAACCATCCCGGATCAGCATGTTAGATGTAGTCAAATCACCATGAATAAGGCCACCATCATGCAATTTTGCAATAGCCTCACCAATTTGTTTCGCAATATCATCCATCCGTTCCTCTGCAAGACCATTCGATCCGAAGTCGAGCAAAATGTCTTTCACAGAGGCTCCTTCCACGTATTCAAATGTTAAAGTTTGAAGAATCGGGTCAACTGCAAAAAGCACGGGGGTCACAACCCCTAGTCTTCTTGCTTTAGTCGTGCACCTTGCCTCCTATAAGCATTTACAACCATTGAAAACTTCCTATAAGCATTTACAACTATTTGAAATTTTAATCAAGCAACCAATTCCTTGTAACATGGAGAGCTTGAAGTAGGCTTGAAAAGAGACTAACCGCATTCAACCGCTTGAGTGTGATCTTTGTATCCAAAGAGGGATGCCTATATTTCTTTGAAAAGCGTTCCTTAACAACAGACTTCCTCCCCAGAAATTTTGACTCAAATATTCTCTAATGAACAAAAAGGAAGATCTCAAATTATATTACAAAGGACAACATATCTGAAAGTCTGTATATTACATTTGTCACGTTTTGATAACAGCATGACAGTCCACTGATAAAGGCAGCACAATTTCGCCTTCAACCATCATCCCGAAAAATGAGACACCTATCCCCCCTCCCAATTTCATATTGCTGGCAATGCACAATTTCATTTAACAACCCCACCGTTTCGTCATTTTTGAAATACAATTAGATAGTGTTTCTTGAAACAAAATTTCTTATGGTCAATTGGTACGTCTTGTATCACAAGGTAGATTATATATTAATTACACCTCAGAATTGGGGAGGCTCTTTAAGCATTAGGGCATGTTACTTTGATTAATTATGTAAGCCTTATAACATTTAAATGAACAAATGGGGTAAACTGTACTTACAGCCTCAGCCCCTTGCTTAATCAAAACCAATGAATCTTCTCCAATTGTCTCCATATTGATTCTTTCAAGAAACTAAATACAATATCTGAGCAAATACTACAATAACCAAATAAAAAGCAACAAATAAATACTCAAGAAATTAAAAAGATTACATTTTTTACTCTAAAAGCACATATTCTATACTACAATAACCAAATCAAATGCAGCAAATAAATATTCAAGAAATAAAAAATATTACATTTTTACTCTAAAATCACATATTCTATACTACTTAGTAAAAAGGGTACCTTAATATTTGTAATATGTGAAGAAGCAGTTGTTTGAACAAAAAGGGGCAAAAAAGATTCAAACTTTATTAACTTTAACACCTTCTGAAATCTGCATCATTCTCCCCTGTTTTGGCTTGTGATTAAAATTGGTAGGTTGAAGATGCATTGAATTTTTAGGTTTATTTCAAAATCCGAGCTCTAACCTCATTTTCAGTTTTAACATCGGTGGAATTTTAGTTGAAACCGAACAACCCTAGTAAAGTTCGAAAAAGTTTGACTCGCTTATATATCTTTTTTTATGGTTAAGTGGTTAATCCAGTATGTACAATTGATAAATGAGTCAAATTCTTGTATGTAATAATACTTCATACTTAATACGATTAGTTAGTTGTATAATTTGATAATGTGTCTTTATCCGATATCATATTAAACCCCGAATTGTTTATTGCATCAAACATATTTTAGAGTAAAAATTAACCTAGCATGTGGTAATCGATGACCAATCCAATACTTGGTTGAAAAATCGAACTAGATTGATAACTCGACTACATCAAATGCGAGATCAAGCATATTCTATCAATTGATGCCAAACAATCACGATAATTATCTGACTTGATAAAGTGTGTAGCCAATTACATTCAATTGTATGTTCTTGCTTGGAGTGCTTACTTAAAAATAGAAAAGCCAAGCATGGACACTAGTTTCACACTTCCACTTGAGTGATTATTATATTTAAGTGGCCATAAGTGATAAAGGAAATGGTTTAAAGTACAAGATTCTATATATTTTACAACTTTTTTCCTTTTCCCCCTTCTTCAACTTAAGATATTTACTTTTGGGGTGCTAGTGTTCTGAACAGCAGAACTCCTAGACCACCAATAGCCATGGTGGTGAGTAGCAACGGGATTCCTATGCGTTCCACATCCGCTATGCCAACTGCCCTGCGTGAACTTTCTTGCTGTGATCTCTGTGCCAGATACTCGCGGAGGAGGTTGTTCAGATTATCTATTTGGTGCATGGTTTGACGTTGTACTCTAGAGATCAGTAGGACCTGTTGCAATGTTTTCAGCATCAAGAATTTGTAAACATGCTTATAGAATTGTGACCAAGCGAAAAGTGGCAAAGAAATCTATCCATTTCTTGAACAAATGGCTAAAATAATTTGTAGAGAGAAACGGTTTATATGTCAGCCATTTCAATTTGCATGTTCAGGAGAACATTGATTTTAAGTACAACGTTGATAAAATGTAATTAAAAAAAGAAAGAATATTTGCCAAGTGAGTGGAGATAATGTTGCTTAGACATACCTCTTCTAGCAGAGGAGACTCCCTTACTAATTGGGAAGAGGATGACACGTTTGGCAGCAAGGAACCGTTGCCCAAACCAGCCACAAAAAGAGAAGTAGCGGAGCCATTGCATGCTTCAGCTTGCACTGGTATGTTTTGTTGGCTGGCAGAATGATTACCAGTAAAGATCTTAGAATTCAGCTCCTCGATTTTGGAGGTAAAGTCATCCATGCGTTCATTCAGAGTAGAAATTTGTTCAGACAATTGAGTAACAATCCCCTGAAACAAATAAGAGAAATTGACTGAATGCTTCATATTGCTCAGAAGTCAGAACTGCTCCAGTGAAACCTTTTTGGCTCCATATGGGCAAAATATTTATAAAAAAAACACTCAATGCAGATAGGATGGCATAAATACTTTTACATATAGATTATTGCTCTCAAACTCTGCAAGGTTGATTGAGATCCCATATGATGCATCTTTTAAGTCTAGGGGGTATTCAGTATTACTCCAGCTTTTACATGATTATATATAATAGCTCTAAAGCTCGAAGGTTGATTCTGAAAATACAAGATTGAGAAGTAAGCGATTTGCTAAGTTGATAAATTAAGTAACTGCCAAATATTGGATCCTATATGGTCCATCTTCTGAGTAAAGGGGTATCAGTATTAGTTTTTACATGATAAGTGTTCACGATGGAGTCACCTGATTATATCCTGGGGCTGGGGAAGTTGGTGCTCTTGGATCATATCTCCGGTTATTGACAGCAAGTTTTGCCAGCTTTGGCAAATTTTTGTCACGTTGGGTTGAATATGTGTGGGGTAAACCACTACCACAAAAGAAAAAATTAGTCTGTGGTTAAGCCCTCATCTTCAGAAAAAACAAGTGTAACTGCACTGTGTTGAAACAAACACAGAAGCATGAAACTATGTTAGAATCAGAGTAGATTAGGTGGCCTTAATTTGATACGTTCATGAATAACTCGTTTGCATACTTTCAAACCACGTCACTCAAAATTGATTAGGATAGAGATTAAATACCGATTGAGAAACTTAGTTCGCCTATCAGCCGAGGCTCGAGACAAAGCTTCTTTGGGGCTGGTAACTGAATCATCTTCTATGCTGAGCTTCGTCTTGAGATCATCTGGCAATGCCTGGAATATATTGCAGGAGTGACATGACTAAATATAAAGGACAAGTTATTGCTTTTAGTTAAACATGGCTTATACTATACCATGACATCATTTAGGAGTTTCTCAAGTTGAATCTGCTCGATATAGGTACGAGAGACATATGAACCATCCAGACCAAGCTGCTCAGCTATAAATTTCACATATGATCGATCTCTTCCTTGCACCTTCACAAACAAATTATGGTGAGAGGTTTATGATTGCGACCTCCTCGATCTATTATAACATTCATGAAGATTGAGAGGGCTATTACACCTCTAAATACTATTATGAGAAGAGAAAAGCTTAAAGCTACTTCGAGTCTCATGCAAGCTTGCAATCTTTCATGTCATAAACTTATAATTACATATCTCTAATGCTAAGTTAAAAAAGACTGCATCAGAAGAAATGTCATAATTCTACCACAACAAGAAGTATAAATGTTACTACGTAAATCACATGATCCAGTCTCATTTACGCTATGGGAAAATTATAAAGATCTACTATTTCATGCAGGGACACCGTGGAGTGAGGATTCTAGTCTTAAGTGTTGATACAACTAAAAAACGCTAACCGAAGAAAAAGACGGCTTCTTGTTAAGATACCTGAACGTATTGACGATTGAGTTGTTCCAGCCAGTCAGTTTTCACACAAACTCTGTCATCGGAAAAAACATGGCTACTTCTCTTGAGGATCGATGCAATAGTGTAACCTAGAGCCATTAACCCACCCAGAAGGCGTACACTAACTTCAAAAGTTATTCTTGGTGATATGATGAAGGGAGTGTCTGTCACCCATTCCTGGAAACAACTTTAAATACCTACTCAGAAAATATGCAATTCAAAAAGATCAAAGTACCTTAAACAGTCGTCTAAGAGGTTTTTCTAAGTTCAGAATACAAGGAAGTGCATAAAAAAAGCTCCACATTAATACTCTCCAAAAAAATAAAGCTGATGAGGCCCAAAAAATAAAAGAATAAACTCAATATGTCCAACTGGTAAGGCCCAAGTTTTTCACCAAAGCAGATTTCAGGAGTCAGTCAGCATAGGAAGACAGTGAAATATCCTATGCCCTTGCTCTATCATCTTTAGCAGGAGACACTCTATTTTGGTGATTATTTTATCAATGTAAGCAAAGCTAATTGGTCCAGAGTGCAGATATATGTTTTTGCAGCTCTTATATATGTACCTTACTAGTAAAATAGTAATAATGAACAACAGCGATAAATATTTTATTAAGCATACCTCGAACATAAGGCTGTATTTTCCATCCCTATTCCTCATCCTCAAATAAGACTGGCACGCTTCAGGATCTTCACCGGGTGGCAGAAGATATATGTCATAAGTTTCCTCAGTTGATTCTTTATGATCTTCCAAAAGAACTTCCTTGATTTGATTCACAGACACCGGTTTTGTTGACTATAAAAAGAACCAGTAGTAGAACCGAAGAGTTAAGTCAGATAAATCATTTTCAGTCTTGTTATATGAACTTGCAAAGGATTGGATGATTAACCTTTAAGACATACGTTGGATTTTGAAAGCCCGAGAAAGGATTGAACTTGTTTCTAATTTTGATATGAGCTGTCTGCAAGTCTGGCTCAATAAAAGCCTTGTACATTGGATACACCTTTCGGACAGAATCTCACTTCAGTAGTAAGCAGATAAATACACGGACATAATAACCTTAAGGAACACACAAGAGAAATGGAAAGTCTAACTGTTTCAGAGATCTGATGGATAATTTCTTCAGGTTCTTGTCCAGCGCGTTGAATGTCTCTCAAAACTCGTTTGACAAGGTCAAAATGCACCCCTCCCGTGACAGAGACACGTAGATCTAGAAGGGGTCTTAATTTCTCACTCAAGGCATATATCCCTTCAATAATTACAATTCGGGAGCTGGGAACTTCTACTGTCCTGTTTAGCATGTTATTAGTATTAGACGGTAACTAGGTAGGGATAAGAATTGCTGTCTCACTGGCAGATAAGTTGTAAATGGTCAATAAGCTGTCCCATTAAAAAAGACTATTTAAGATGGAAGCAACCTGGTAAAGATACAAGTAAAACATAAGAAGCTTATATTACATAAATTAAAGATGGATTCATACACATACCTGTAACCTGTGCGGCTGCTAGATTTGAAGTCATATATGGGAACTTGGACAGGTTTGCCCTCTATCAAACCACGTATATTCTCAAGCAATGTGTCATAGTCCGTCAGGCGTGGATCTGGTAAAATATGAGCATAAAATTTGTACAGACCGTAGAATGTTTAGTCTGTGATATCTAAAGGCATAACAAGAAAATATTTACCATCATAGTTTCCGTCAATAATACGGCTAGCGTCATTGTAGTTGTCCATATTTATGATAGCCACACTAGGCATAAAGCTAATGACCTTCTCAGTGAAAATCGTCTTGCCTGCACCAGATGGACCTGCTACCCCTACAAATGTTATTCCGTCATTCTTCTGAGCAAGTAGCTGACACGCTTTGATTACTATGAAGAATCCCTTCTCAAAAGAAAGAGGATCTGGAATCGGAACAATCTCATAACGATCAGAATCTTTTTTCTTGATTAACTGAACTTGATCTCTTAATAAACCAGAACGCCTTCTCGGAGAATCTATACTCATGGCAGAATCCAGAGCCATCATAGAATTCTAATTGTTCTGCAGAAACACAATGTTAGCAAGAAGGAGAAATGAATTACAATCATAACTCGATAAGACCCCTAGACTAGTTGATTCCTTAAGTAAACGTGAATATAATAAGAATCTCAACAAGGCACTCGTCAATGGCACAACACTCTGAAAGCAAGTAAAAAATAGTGACCTACAGTAAACTGAAACATTAAATTGAATAATGAACAACAACAAAATGAACGGTCACACAATTGCACCTAAGTGCTAACTATGAAATCAACATCACTATACTAGTCTAGCAAAGTATATATCCAGATAAAATATGTATTGATCAATTGACTCTACATCTTCTTAACAACTGAACAAATTTTGTATAAGATTCATCTACAAATAACTCAACAATCATGCAGTGATCGAACATCATAAATTATTTCCTAGAGAAGCACAATAAACCAATTTTTTCATCAAAATACTGGAATTTGGTAAAAAGTTTCCACCCATGAATCTTCATCACAATTAGAACTTCATCACAAACCCAAAAATAGTCAACCCTAAATCGATTATCAAAGACATATCCATCAAGAAAAGACCATTCATTCGAAATAAAGCGAATTCAGCATAAAGTTCAAGCCTTTTTCAACTCAATAGTTGATAACAATTATTACTTCTACTTGAAAGTGAATAAAAGCATAAAAACAATCAACACCAATCAATTAACAAAAAATAGTAGCAATCAAGAAAAGACCATTCATTCAAAACAAACCAAATTCAATATAAAGTTCCAGCCTTTTCAACAACTCAACTAAATAGTTGCTAACAATTATTGTTTCTACTTGGAAGTGAATAAAGCATAAAAACAATCAACACTAATCCGTTAACAAAGTATAGTAGCAATCAAGAGAAGACCATTCATTCAACAAAGCAAATTCAGTATAAAGGTTAGTGGCCGAACCATTATTTTTATATACATGTGGCGAATGAATTATTACAACAAAAACTATAAAAATTTAAGGTAGCGAACCATATAATTTTCGAAAAAAATATAAAATAAAATTTTATTTTTTAATAATAAACATCTATTTTTCAAAAAAATGGCTATGTCCTGACCCTAGTTCCACCACCTATATACAGGAACTCTTTAAATTAACCCGTACATAACTTCTACTATTGAAAAGCTATCGGCTATTACACACCTCAAATTTTCAGAACGATAAAGCCGCCCGCAGTTAATAATGTCTGTTTGCATAAAGAGTTCCAAATACACGGCCACCGACATATCCAAGGCTACTGATGTAAAATGATTTTGTAAGCGGCGGTGGACACTAAGCGTGATCCTTTAGAAAAACTCCTTACATTAAAACATTCATAAATTCTTAAAGTAATACTGACAATTCATCAATTCTATAAATTATCACCCACCTCACTCCTGATATATTATTGAATTCCATGTAGTTTTTAGTGAAGGTCCAACCTTTTTGAATTCAACAGTAAACAATTACTATTTCTACTTGAAACTTGAAAATAAACAAATATAAAGAAATACCCACAAAAATTATTGAGAATAACTCAATTTGTGGCTATCCAAGAAGATCAAACTTAGGCATCAGCGCTGGGGCAAGCTTACCCAGCTGGCTGCTTTCATTCTTGGTAGTTTAATGAAAGAAACTACTATAAGCTAATAATAATAATAATAATTTGTTGGACAATTATTATTTTGGGACATTGGTGGTGGTTAAGACAACCTTGGACATGGATTATGTGGTAAGATCGTCGTCAGCATGTTTTACGTTTATTTTGAGTAGTTGCTTGACTAATTCATGACGATTTAGAAATTGTAGAGGAAGGATTCCAGTTTCGGTTAGGGTCGAGGTTCGAACGAAAAGGAAAAATTAAGGTTTGATTCGGTTTGAAAAGTTCAAAGGTTCGAGGTTTGGTTTGAAGTTCGATCGGAAAATTCGAATTTTAATGTTAAAAAATAAATAAATAAATAAAAAGAATGTATAAATTTATGTGGTTCGAGCGAACCGAGCCTTCGGCTCGAGCTTGGCCGAACCTAAAAATGAGGTTCGATCCGAACTTGAACTACGTCAATCCAAACTCGAATCAACTTCTCGAAATTTAACTGCTTTCCTGCCTCATAGACCTATTGATTCGTATTCTTATAAAAAAAGTCAAATTACTCTTAAAAAAGTACGAAATCGTGGGTGTTTGTTAAATCCCACAAGCACTTAAAACTTCAATTAATTCAAAGACTTAATTTATTAAGCTTGCTTGTTAATTTGATTATTTCAAGTGCTTAATAAATTAAGTACTTATCAAACTCTTGACAAAAATTAAGTTAAATCTATAATTTTATTTTTTACTTTAATCAAATAATCTCACAATTCTCCTTTTTATCCAATTCTAACCCTAAAAGAAAAGAACCTCTCCTACACATTCTCTTCTTCAATTTATCATGTGTCGATAATTTTGATCCTTTCTATTCAATTTATAATACTGATGTGTTATTTTCCTAATTATTTGTATTTTATTCAATGTATTGTATTGTTAATACGTAAGAGTCAATTATTTTGTCGTTGTTTTGTTAATTCTTTTGCATTTTTAATTTAATTTTGTATTTTATTCAATGTATTTTTATTTTGTATTGTAATATAGTTTAATACAAGACTAAGCGAGCTACAACTATTCTGTTTTTTAACAAGCAGATGTTCCCTAGATTATAAAAGCTCAAACCCATCTAATGTTGGTTATTTTCTTTATTAATCAATAATTTGTGGCTATTATCCAATTTTTTCTACTATGTGTATGCTTCGATCAATTATTGAATTTTATATGTTTTTTATAAATTTTAAATATTTATTTAACGATATTAGAATTTATTTATATTTTAATATTTATTTAATCACATTATTATATTTATAATACTTTATTTATAATCTAATTAATAAGATTTATTATTTAATTATCTATTATAGTATTATTTATTTAATATAATGCATTCATATATAAAGAAACGAATCCAAGTGTAGGCAAAAGTTGTCAAACAACTCACTTGTGTTTTCAATCTATCACATACCCAAATATTTCAATATCTCGCATTCATAATTCGGATTCAAGAATTCACTTCAATCATTCAGCCAGATTTAACAAACACCCCCAAAAGTTCCTCGAGGTCGTTGTACTCGAATATCACGAAAAAGTTAATTGCGGGATGTTTCTCAATTTATCAGATGTCTAGAGCTTTTCTTTTAACTATTTCAACACAAGCGCTCGCTTTTATGAAATGAAGTTCTAGACATTCTGAAAAATATTTTGGGTGGGTCCAAGTATACAGATTGAAATAATAAATAAGAGGGAAATGATGACTATTTAGTAAATCTACAATTTTAGAACAAAACATATTTTCAAGGGGTACAAACTAAAGAATACATATTAATATACATTTGAACTACCTAAGAGAAAATTAGATTTCGAAGATTAGATAGTATATCTAGCCAGTGATAAAGGCAGTAGCATATTTGATCTCAATAGTGCAGGTTCGAGTTTTGGTTGGTGTGGGAGTTTCACTTTAATTAAGTGAGATATTTGTTTGCACCAGACCATGGTATCTGTGTCTAAATTCTAAATTACTATAATTTAACCTATCATAAACTATCAATTAAGGATATAAGGAATGCACAACTCCTTTATGGGGCTATATATTTCCAACACGCATACTCCCTACTAAATAATCTCCTAAATTTAGAAAATGATAATTTTTTTACTTTCTCTCTAAGGCTCCATCAATGAACATGAGTGAATTGAACAATAACAAAATAAATTAAAACTGAGAAGGTCATCAATCAAATGTCCATATCTTTTGAGTTGGACACCCAAATAGTTGTTCATGAACAAACGCAGTTGCATCCACATGGGATAATGTCATAATGATATGCCTAGATAGGGTTTGCAACTTCATATTCTACTCTCTCTTGAAAGCTATGGAAAAGATAAATGAGTGAGACTTGCATTAAAATTGATGGACACCATGCAGTGGAATTGAAGCCTGCTGGACAAGCAAGCTACGACTAGATGAAATGATGAACTAATATTATTAAATGAACATGCAACTTGTATTATGATGAGACAACAATCAAAAGGCCAGGGCCTCTTCAACAAGTTAACATCAAAAATAATTTATTCATATAGCCCTTCATTATCACAATTTAAGTCAAAATGTTTGTTCTAATGCAGCTTTATTTGAGTTTCTAAGACTTCTCTATACACATTGTTAGAGGAGACTAATAAAGTGGTACTTGACTACAATTAACAAATTATATTAGTGCATTTGATTCATCCTTTGATGTTAATTTACATCCATTGATAACCATAACCCCTCAAGGGTGCAATTGTATTTTACCACCAAAATTGGCTTGCAGTTATCAATGAATTGTAAATACCATAAATTATGCCATGTTTGGATTGATTAATGCTAAAATCAAGTTATGGTTGTATTATCTTCTTCTTGTACACTTAATATAAATTTCTTCTTGATCCCAATTGTTAGTTTCTCCAAATTTTCATTTTAGAATTATGTATTTTGTGATTACAAAAAGAGTTCCAATCTATTACATTATAAATTAATTCAAAACTTAAGAAAATCGAAATATTATAAGAGGTGAGAATTTCAAACACGATAGGTGTAACTCTCACATGTAACGAGTGCCATGTTCTAAACAAATAACTCCCTCTGATTTTATTTTGTTTTGAATTTTTACATTTTTTAACTATATTGTTTTATAAGATAACACAGACATACAAAGTGGGGAAATATAATTGAAAGGGTCATTTTCTAACCATAATTTCAAGAACAATGAGTCATACATAAATATTTAAATCCCAGGTAGACACATAGGTTGTTCTCACCTGTATTTCCAATTAAAGCTTACTTTTTATTTATTACATGTGCAGAACAGAGAGAATTGAAGTAGTAGTAAAGAGATTTGTAATCTTTCATCAGTAGCATATACAAAATATAGAAACATGTCCTGTCAAATTTAAGAACACTAAGATTTTATACCTTTTGTGAGTCAATTTACTCCATATTTGGCAGCATTTCTAGTTGGCAACCTAGTGATGTAAATTGCTCAGCATATTAAAGTAGCATTCATCAAATAATTTTGTTTATTGTTTTAAAGATATGGGCATGTCTCTCTTTTCTTGAATGAAATATGTAACTACTGTATTTAGTTTGAGCAAGAAAAATTATAACCCCCCCTTGTGTTCTTTTTTGTGTCTGGAAACATAAAAAATGGAGTCCTCTAAATCTATTGGTGAAGCGGAGAAATGTGAGAGTAGTGAATCAGGTTGGACAATGTATATTGGTTCACCTATGGGAAATTCAGAGGATGATAATAATGGTGATGGAGAGGTTGATGACAAATATGAAGAAGAAAGCTATGATGAAGCTGTTAATGCTTATGGTAAAGATGATGACAGTGATGATTCAATGGCTTCTGATGCTTCTTCATGGCCACCTAATGATGGAAAATACCTTGAGGAGAATAAGGTTGTTGGAAGGCAAGGGTCAAAATTCAAGAAACCAGATATTGATGTTCCAGTGAAGAAGAATAGGCCTGAGAGTAGGAAAAACAAGGTAAGGAAAAACCAACAAGTGGGTGCCAAAAACTGAAGTTTTAGTCCATGAATTAGATACTAGTTTGATCAATATGATATGTTTGAACTTTGGATCAATCTGTTGTTTGGACATCAGAGACTAAGAAATATGTTTGGTGTATTATTGTAGTACTGTGATATTGGAATTGCTAATGTTGTGATCATCTGTTTTTGAAGCACCAGCATGGGAATGATAATATGTTATGATGCTCTTGAAATTTTTTCTCCTTTCATAGTTCTACTTGCTGAACTGTTATAACACCAAAATAATAAAACGAACTACGCGAAATTACTATTTTACCTCGCTAATCTACTGGTTGATTAAGCAAAACAAGTCAATTTTATCACCGATAGCAACAAGCGAATTAAATCTATGCTTAGTACCTAACAAGCGAATTCGCTTATAACACAACAAACATTGGATTTATTCGCTTGTTTCTATACGAACACCACAATAAGTAGCTTCTTTCGTTACAAACATAAATTTAAATTGGTAGTTTGTCATCAAACATGAAAAAAAAAATCGTACACGAATATTTAGAAAACGTGGTCTTTATTGATATTGAATCAAAGTACTACTTATTACATTGTGAAATTTTGTAGTCACTATCAATAATTTAGCGCTTTTGTTTTGACGCCTCGCTTCAGGTCCATTCGAATAGAATCCATGTATTCTATCGGTCGAATTCCACAATCTCAGAAATTTAATTTCATTCCCTGCTTTCTAACTTGTAGTCAAATCAATGGGTTTGGTAACACGTTAAACGCAGAAAATAATTAAAGTGAATCAATTAAATAACATAAAAATAAAGATAAAAATACCAATTAAAAAATAACATAAATAACATAAAAATGACTAAAAAGTGAATCATGTCAATAATTTTATCATATTTAAACACCAATTAACATAATCGGTAAATACTAGCACAAATTTCAAAATACACAACATTAATTATTAATTTCAAGTTATCAAAATTTAAATTATTAACATTAATTATCAACATCAATAATTATCAAAATTCGAATTATTAACATTCAAATTATTAACAATAAACATTAATAAATAAATAATTATCAACATTCGAAATTATCAAAATTCAAATTATCAAAATTCGAATTATTAACACTGAAATTATAATTAATATTACACAATTCATAATTGGACACAATTTAAATATTAACACAATATTAACAAATTTTCATAATATTTAATACAATTTATTACAATTTCATAATTGATATATAATTTCATAATCTCAATTCATAATTTTTGACATAATTCTCAGAATCTATTATGGTCAATTTCATAATTGACTTAATTGCATAATTCTAGACATAATCGAATAATAATTTCATAATATTTAAGACATAATCTCAATTCATAATTGAAAAATAATCCTCACAATTATCAATAAATAACTTCAATTAATACATGTTTCAAAAATCCAATCATTGATACCAAACAATCATTGATTAAATTCGCTTTGTTTGATTAGGAATCATTGTGCTCTAATTTTGCTAATTATAAAACAATCATTGTGTCAATTCGCTTGTTTGATTAGAATCATTGCTATAATTCGCTCGTTCCAATACAATCATGGCTACAATTCGCTTGTTTCATTACGATCATGGCTACAATTCGCTTGTTTACTAACAACCATGGCTTGAATTTCAACAATAATTTTAACATATACTTTTTCTTCAATCCTAATTTCAACATTAATTTAAATGTATAAAGTTAGTAAATGAAATGGTATACTTACTTGTTAAATGACTTGTTGATTGATCCCAAACGAACACAAATTGAGATAAGATGGAGAAGAAACGAATTCTTGACTACAATTTGAGAAATATTGACAACAATTAAGAAATATTAACATCAAAATAATGTCATAAGAAATAACTATCATATTTTAACAACACTCAGAAATATTAGCAACAATTTGACAAATAACTATCTTAATTAATACACATAATCTCAATAATTTTATAATATTTAAGACATAATCTCAATTCATAATTGACAAAGAACTATCTCAATTAATACCTATAATCTCAATTAATACATAATATTTCGAAAATAAAAACATAACATATAATGTCCATGGTTAGTGTCTAATAAATACAAAATAAACTCGCTTATCAAGTAACAATCATTGGCTAAATTCGTTTGTTACACAAAAATCATGCATTCAATTCACTTGTTACATTGAATAATCATGCCATGAATTAGCTACTTGCACAACAATCATGGCTCTCGAATAAACTAGTAACAAATATTTCTTGTTATAAAGTTAGTAAATTAAATGGTACTTACTTGGAGAAGAACGAATAATTGAGTTTCTGATGATTACAATTTGAGAAATATAAACAACAATTTAAATAATGATGAAAAAATAAATTCAAATAATGATGATGTTTGAAGAGCTTTAAATTTATGTAATTAATTTATTTTATTCATTCTTATATACTTAATTATTCAATATTTCTTACGTAATTAATTATTTAATTCATTCTTATGTAATTAAATATTTAATTCATTCTTATGTAATTAAATATTTAATTCATTCTTATGTAATTAAATATTTAATCATCTTATTTTAATTAATTTATTTTATTCATTCTATGCAATTAATTATTTAATATTTCTTATATACTTAATTATTTAATTCATTCTTATGTAATTAAATATTTAATTGTCTTATGTAATTAATTTATTTTATTCATTCTTATGTAATTAATTATTTAATATTTCTTATGTAATTAATTATTTAAGTCATTCTTATGTAATTAATTATTTAATTAATTTTTATGTATTCATTCTTATGAATTTGCATTGTTGTGTTTATATATAAACAAACAAGCTAATACCATGCTTATTATCGAACAAACATATACAAAATTCGCTTAGTTGCTTTACAAGCACGGTTCTAGTCCGCTTATCGCGTAATGTATGATGCCGTAAATTGCTGTTTTAATAGAACGACCGCTTGTTTGGTTATAAGCCTTGAAAAATTGCGCAAAAATAGTCATTTCACATCATGAAGCTATCAAGTTGTGCGTGTATAATGTTGTTCTTCTTACATGTGTTAGATTTAATTTATGTCCAATACTTCATACTAAATTAATTGATAAAACATAATATCGGCTGGGCATTGCTTCACCTGATCAGTTAACCGTAGATTTCGATCTTCCACCCGCTTCCTCCGTGTTCTTCAAGAATTTGTACGTAAAAGAATAAAAACCATATGAATCGGGAGCCTCAACCCTAGCACCTATATATAAGAAAATATGTGGTTTCTATGATTACTATTAGGTTCATCATCTATCAATCATAACCTAGCTTTCTACACATATTAACCCCTTACATACTAATTACAATACCTAATAAGCCTCCAATAAACTTAAATATAAATAAAACCACCACTTTATCGGCTAATCCTTTAAGATAGTTTTTATACACATACTATAATACATGTTAACCCACATGATTATTCTAACAATATCCCACTTGGGTACATGTATTTCCTTATGTAATATGTATAACCTTGGGAGCTCAAAAACTTTACTATCATAACCAAATGTATCACTAAACAATCTTGTCCATTAATTATGCCAACATAGAATCGTTAAAACTTTTGTCATCTCTATCGTGACTAAGTCCTCAATGATCACGATATGGACATAAACTAAATGACATAGATCGGGCATGGATGAAAGAGTACGGAAATTACATAACGTGATCTTAACATATCTATTTTCAACTAGTCCAATCAATTTCCGTTGAGATCATACAAAAAATAACGTGAGTGAACCATGTACTAAAAACTTTATTCTCGTAGAAACATAAAAATCCAAAACCAAAATTTCAGCCCATGGAACATTCTAACACAAACTCCCACTAAACCCCGAACATCATCAAACTATTATCACACCCATACGGAAATAGCGCATGCTCACTAAAGATATCATGCGTAATCCCTCAGTGTCGGATCCACACCATAGAGTTTGTTCCAATATGTTCAATAGACATTTTCCACTCTAACCCTTTCTTTAACAACTCAAACTTAATGTCAATGCGCTGGACTTGACGGTAACTTTTTTTGTTATTAGAATACAACACTGCACTATTATCACAAAAAAATCTTTAGTGGTCTTTTTAATACCATCTACTATCCAGAATCCGCTGACCAAATTCCGCAAATTCATAAGCATGATTTGGATGCTCCTAAACATGCTATAAACTCTACTTCCATAGTAGAAATTGCTATAAGTTCCTCATTGGGCACTCTTCCAGATATAGCCTCCTCCCTCGCAACCAAAATAAACATACCGAAAATGGATCCGAACCTGCCTCGCATCCAAAGATAATCCGAGTCGAGTACCCAATCATCTCTATCCGACTCCGATTCTGAGAGTGCGAGCACGTAATGCTTTGTTCTCCAAGATATCGCATTACCCTTTGATCAGAGCCTCTAGTTGATCCAAACCCGGACAGATAAGTATCCGCTTAACATGCCAACAACAACGACGCAATATCCTGGACACAGACAAACTCCTGAAGCAAGATACATAAGCGCCCCCACCGGCTGCTACATACGGAACCTCTTGCATTTTTTTAATTAAAAAATCCTACCCCACTCCTTGATAAATGCACCGAACCCTGTGACTTCTAAATTACCACAAGTGCCTCCTAACCATTAGGTCGCTCGATGTTCTCTTGCATTTGGTTTCTTTCTAAAATTATTTTTGGGACATTGATTGAGACCGAATCTCTATCTCCTTTTTTGCTGTGAGTATTTCCCTGCTTACAATCTGCATGCCAAACCTTTGGAGAATTTCTTTTCTATATAGTTCCTTTATTTATATCCAAGAATACCTCGAGAACGACCCTCGATGTATCTCAATTCCTAATACAAAGGACGCTTTCCCCAAGATCTTTCTATTTCAAATTTTGCTTTGATAGAAAGCCTTTGCCTCTACGCAATAATTGTATATCATTATCGCAAAGAATATGTCATCAACATATAAGCATCAAGAAAATATGCTTACTCCCACCGAACTTTATGGTATACAATTCAACAAGATTCACCTCAAAACTAAAAAGAGATTATTACTTCATGAAACTTGAAATACCATTGACGGTAGTTTTGCTTCGTGTCCATAGATGGATGATTTCTCTTTAGTTTGCATACCACTTTCTTTGAATCGTCTCGATACAAAAGCTTCGTCAGCATTCATATAAATTGTCTTATCAATGTTACCATCGGGAGAAACACAAATTTTAAGCATCCATCCCATGTAACTCAAGGTCAAATGCCACCAAAGCCATTATTATCCTCGAAAGAAATTTTCTCACGAAAACCGAGAGAAAGCCTCTTCATAATCAATGCCTTCCTTGAAGTAACTTCAAGAACAAGCGTGAACTTTATATTCTGCTATATTACCCCGCTGAATCCTTTTTAGTTGTAAACATCCACTTACAACCAATGCTTGCATCTTCAGTAATACAAACGAGATCCCATACACCATTGTCTTCATGGACTTAATCTCTCATTCATGGCATCAATCCACTTTTGAGAGCTTAGACTTCAGATGGGTTTCACAGGAAGTCGATTGATCATCTTCCGTATCCAATACCATCCCTTTCATGTTCTCGAAGAAATATATCATAATAATCGGAATCACATTTCTCCTTTCTAGCTGATCTCTTTAATGGTATTTGTTCTTGAGGCGATTGAGTTTGTTCTTCCTCGAATGACATTTAACATGTTGATCTTCGATGTAGAATGATTTTCGATTGCCTCGGCCGTTGTCGATCGTTTCATGAATAATTCCAACCGTGATCTTGACTATCATGGTCAACAACGGATGGAAGTGGAAACTAAATCATCTTGAAAGACGAATCCTAATATCTCCCCAAACTCGCCATCTTCAAAGAACCTGGCATTTCCCCGGCCTCCCCAAAATCGACCGCATTGATCATAAAATTTATACTCTCTCGACGTTCGCAGTATCCAACAAAGCAATATTAACCGCTTTTTTAGTCTAGTTTCTTTCATTTGGCTTATAAGGCCTTGCCTCACCGACATCCCCAAACGTAAAGTTGTCTTTATAATCGTCAAGCACACCATAATTCATGCGGGTTTTAGTAGTTTCTTTAGGAACTGATTAAGATAAGCCGCAGATATGCCTCTCCCCTATTTATCTCGTGCAAAGAAGTCTAATCATACCTCTCACCATGCCTTTTAATGTTCTATTGCCTCTACCTACCCCATTCATGGTGTGTGAGATCCCTCGTACGTGTATTGGTGGGTACTTATTCCATTACCTCTAGGAATTTGGCAAATGGCCATGGATTTCGTTCACCCGATCCGCCATATCTACCATAGTATTCTTCTACCAAGGTCAATTTGACGGCCTTAATTGTTTTAAGGTTGGTTTTCCACCTCACTGAAAGCCTTTGAACACATCCAAAGGATTGAGACTTTCAAGAATGAGATAAAGATACCATATCGAGAAAAATCGCCTATGAATGTTATAGTAACAATGTTGACCATTTCTGTGATGTATGAGGAAACGGTCCACATATGTCCTGTGATGAATGTCTAAGACAATCTATAGTTCGATTACTTCAAATCCTTGTGTTTGTCCTGCTTCTCCTTAATACATTCAACACAAGTTTGAAAAATATGAAAAATCAAGGGGATCAAGAATTCCATTTGACACAAGCCTTTCAATTCTTTTGTTTAGATATATGCCCTAAACGCTTCAGGCCATAATGTGCCAATTCTCATTAGTTAATTTTCTCTTTGTACCTCTTAAACTTGTATGCAAGATTTCATTATAAGAAGCAATAGCGTTTGCTAAATATAGATTGTTATAGCGACAAAGAACCAAGACCAATAATATATGAATTTTAAAGATAGTAAACTAATTATTTCTAAATGAACAAGAATAGCCAAATTTGTCCAATGTAGAAATGTTAAAACCAAATTCGCTCTTAAAGAAGTTACAACGAAAAGTATCTTTTCAAATCCAAAATAAGAACTACCTTACTAACAATCTAAATGTTCCTATTGGCTTCAACCTTAATCGACGGCTATCACCCACATAAATGAATTCCTTTCTTTTATCACTTGGATGTCGACAAATTCGCATAACCTCGCGATGTATTAATACTTATATTTATAGTAGCATCGAATCTACCTACCAAGTATGGCTAGCATCAAGCCACCAATCCCTCAAAAAACAAACCAAACCGCATGTAATATTTCAAGACGCCAAACGTGATATTTGGTACAATCTCTTTTACGTGTCTCAAGAATTTCACAAAAGTAACAACTAACACCTTCGTACTTTATTGTATCAAGTTGTTTCTTTTTGTGCCGAGCACTTGCACTTCTTTATCAATTTTCCTTTTGTTTTCGCTTTCGCTTTTTAAAGACACTTACCAAATGCAGCACTTTCGGGCCTTCTCTTGCTTAAGCTTTCCCTCTTCTTGCACACAACGAGATATGAGCTCAAGTAAGAGACCATTTTTCTTTTCGATGCATGTGCCTAACCTTAAACTTACTAAATTGTGTGCAGTAGAGATCAAACTAAATGCACCGAAGAAGTCATCTACGCCTAACTTAGGTGCCTTTTTAGTTTCAAGCATGACATCTTCATGATACCTCTTTACGTCTTTGTACCTTTATACCAGAGAAAATTAAGTTCAACAAAGTTGAACTTATTTTTGCCTTATCGTTTTTAACAAAACGTTGCTCAATTTGTTCAAGGAACTCTTTGGCAGTGGCCTCACCGGCACGTAACCCCCAAATGATTCTTTAATTCATCGCTTCCACGATCATTAGGACACATACTATTATAACGATTCACTTCAAAGTCCCGCTTTTTGATCAATCTGCACTTTCAAAATTGCAAGAGAACCGGGTTTATTCGGCCTAAAAGCACAGTGTCACATATCCATATAGCCAAGGACAATACTAACATTTTATTTCCAAATTCTTAAAGTCGGCCCCATTTAGTAACGGGATGAGTTGACGCCGGTAGATATAATGTAAGTAGGGTGAGATAACTGAAATATAATAAACTCACATTAAAATTTATATGATGAGAATATAATAATCAAATTAAATAAGTATGGTCCAGACAAGCATACCTAGTACTCTATTAATTTTTAAGATTTGGAAGAAAAAATTAATCCTCAAAACAGATTTCTGACGTAGTAATCAACATTAACACACACAACATTAAGCCTGGGACCGACTTAATATTCACATGGAAAATTTATAATTGTTACATATTTATTACTACGCTTATGCTTTAAATCCGGCCAAATTAATAACCTCCTTTGGGTTGATTAGTAATAGCATGGAATCTCAAACACACAAAAACCGCTTTTAATATGAGAATTAAATTTATTTACACAAAAGAGGTTACTTTGGTAACTTATTGTTTCAATAAATTAATTTCAATATTAATAATAATTCTCAAGAATTAAATATGATTATTAACTCCATTTATAACTTCATATTTATTTTTAAATTTCACATAACGTTAATTACGCAAAGTAAAAATAAACATTTAAAAAAAAAAAATTCACTATAATCATAATTACATACAATTTAAATATATATAAGCATTAGTATACTCATGTCTAAAGATAACTGATGCTATCAGGAAAAAAATATACGTGTAAACGAATAGAAGGTGACAAACTTGTAATATTAATTTAGTATTAAAAGGTGCAGATGAAAATGTTGTCAAAATTTAGGACACATGTCACTGATCATGCGTATGCTCAAACTTAGAAATCCACTAATAGTTAAATTTTTTTTTTTTTAAATCTGATCAAAGGATTCCAATGATTCACTCATATAATTCCCTAAGCAGTGGCATGTCTTTCACTATAATCAACTAATCCAATATGAAGGTGGCTCATGATACCAATTGTTAGATTTAATTTATGCTTACTACTTCATACTAGACACTGATAAAATAGTAATATCGTGTTGCACTTTGCTCCATCGAGACAAGCACGTGATTGGATCTTTCCAATTCTATACTATTTCCTCCAAGGTTTTCCTTCAAGAATGACGTAGTGCTAATGTAAAAACCCATATAAATCGGCATCTCAACCCTGGAAGACTCATATATGTGAAAATATGCGATTTCTACGATCATTATTGGGACTAATAAAATCAAGGCAATCTATTTCTACACATATTAACCCATACTACTCATAATACCTAATAAGCCCAATAAATTTAAATATAAATAAACCAATCACTTTTACTTTAATTAACTTTAAGATATCTTTATACACATACCATAATACACGCAGCAAATTTCACACGATTATTCTAACAATACATCCAACCATATTAGGATTTTTCAATGTCCAACTTAAGGGAAATGTTTTTTCCCAAAATGAAAGGTTAACAAAAGTTCTTTAAGATTATATAGACTCTATAGTAAACCTATTTGCTGCTATGAGTTCTAGGGATGAAAAGTTCAACAACGGATCCATCCAGAATTATAAAGAAAGATTTGAATTTTTCCTTTTGTTTTTTAAACATAAAATCCATTAGAAAACTTGTCACTTTGATTCTATTATTTGTGACACTTTGCATGAAAACTAGTATTTAAAGCTAATAGCAGAACTTAATTTGCAATGTGCTCGGTAAATAACGAAAATGTCTTTGAAAAACGGATGTGACCCGACATGCAACAACAATAATAACAGATTTCAATGCCTCTAAGAAGTCTTCCCTAAGCGATATAAGGAGGTTGGATACTACATTACGCAGCGTTAGTTATTGCATTTCATCTCTATTTAAGCTGACTTAGCTGCCTAACTAATGAATCCAAATCCTTGCTTGAACTACCATATTTCTTCACAGCTTTCACTGCACCATCCCTCAAATGCAGTACCTTTTCTCTCTTAGGACAATCTTCACTCACAGACATAACAAACAATTCACTCAATGTCTTCACATCTGGAACTATCTCTTGCCCACCTTCACAAGCCTCCTCTGCAACTCCAAGCTCATCAATCAAATCTTTAGCATTTGCAAATTGGTCAGCCCCCATTGGCCATGTTAGCATTAAAACACCAGCAGAAATGCCTTCCAGGATTGAATTCCATCCACAATGTGTCACGAATGCCCCAACTGCTTTGTTTCTCAGTATAACAACCTGTGTCAGTGGCAGAATCAAGAAATTTATGTAAAAGTGGTGAAGGAAATTCAGGAAAGATGAAATACATAATAATAAAAAATTATATTTAAAAAATTTAAGAGAACACTGCCCCTTTAAGTTCCTCCACTGACCTGTGGAGCCCAACCTCGTATAATCAAACCTCTTCCACTCACACCATCTTCATACTCCTTGGTTATATGTTCTTGATTTTGTCCTCTCACACACCATATGAAATTCACCGCACTTTTGTCCAGTGCATGAGCTAAAGCTTCAGTTTGCTTGATGGGCAACTCAGTTCTGCTTCCAAAACAGACATACAAAACAGAGTTCTCTGCTTTTGAGTCCAACCATGTTACTATCTCACATTCTTGAACTACACTTGACCCTCCACGTTTGAAGGATTCAACTAGGTTGTCTCGTTGAGGCAACAATGGCCCAACTAGGAATACCCTGTTGATAGAATATGATAATAGAAAATTATGATTGTTTAACTCATCGAATACTGAACAATATTATTCTAGTAACTGATACTCCATAATATACTTACTATAATTACATCAATTCATAACAATATCAAATTAGCATAATACGTGTAATACAATATATAATACGAAGTAATACATTTAATACCTATCATGTCCCATTTCTTTGTTGATGTAATCAACATAAGTGTCTTCAAGGTCCATGAAAGAATTATACACAGCTCCCCAACTTTTAAAATTGGACAACATGGTATCTTTGAAACATTCCCAAAAAGGGTCCCCTGGTATGTACTTACCGACTAGTTCAGAGACTTGCCATTTGGGAAGAACAAAGGAAGATGGTAAGTTTGTGAATGAAACCATTGATTGTTCTTTTGGCAAAGGCCAATTTCGCCATATTTCATCAACCACTAAAGATTGTTTAGCTGAAGAAGCCCAAAAGACTAGACGGGGGATGCCTAATTGACATGCAAGTTGGTTAGTCCATCCTAAGAAAAAATCAGAAATTATGGCTAAAGGGGGTGATTTATGTGACTCAAAAAATTCAAGAATTGGTTGTGATAATTCAAAACTAGCTTGTAGTTTTGAAACAAAAGAAGTTGCACTTGGAAATGGAATTACAAGTGTATGTAAAGTGTTGGAGGAGTGAGTTGAGACAAGAGGGTCAAGGAGTTTAAGGTTTTCAGGTGTTACTAATATTGTGATTGTTAAACCTCTATATAGTAATTGGTTGGCTAAATCAAGAATTGGAATAATATGACCAGAGGTTGGGAATGGAAATAGTAGAATATGAGCTCCATTTTTGCAATGCAAATAATCCATATTTGAAGAATTGATTTTGAGGGGAATAATTGTATAAAGATTATATTGATGATGTTCTTGATAATGTTAGGATGACCAAAGTCTATTATACTGCATAAGTTATTTATAAGCATGCATGTTGATGCTCAGACCTTAGTTATGATTATTTGACATCATGGGTGACGTTCATGTTCTTAACCTAAATGGATATTGACAAATGATTTTGCGTAGTCAACACTTCTAAGGTTCTTTTAGGTAAGCCGTGGTGCACCATAACTATTGAACAATATGGAGCATCTACTAGGATATAGATTCTATTTTTTTTTCAAAGAATTATATTTAATTTTTATAATTAAATAGATCATTACTTGAAGGTCTTCATCGACATACAAGAGGATGAATCTAATTCCACCAACATGACATATCCCTTCCACGTGATCTCATTCTAATCTCTTCTTATGTAATCTAAGTACATTGAAGATAGATCCACGAATGGTGATAGATTGCTAGTAATTGATTGGCTACACAAGAATATATAATGGGTACAATATGGCCTGATGATGGTTTGGAGTAAAATACTCCGAATGAGATTCGTTTTTACAAGCCGAAACCATTTGTAAATAATTTGAAGTGTTTGAGATTCTTGTTTGAAGATTGATTTTGTTGGCAAGAGTCTTCATGATGGAGTTTTCTAAGCATATCCTTGCTTTATAATCGACGTTTTGACATCATGGGTGACGATTTTAATCATTATCCAATGAATGATATGTTTGTTATCTATAGTAGACTGAAATGGGCTAAAACATTATCATCAATTTTAGAAGGTGTGCACATGCAAAAGCATGAAGGAGAAGATAAATTTGTAAGACTCATTTGAAGGACTCGTCATGTACCGACACTCGAGAAATTGTTAATATCTAGCAGGCCTATTCTAAGACAATTATTAGGCAAATGAAAAATCAGTTATTATATATTTTCACCTCATAATTTTAATTCAAATTAAAGCTATGCGAGACAATTAATTCATTAAAATTTATTAATGTTATTCATTGAAAAATCAAACTAAATATCAATAGGTTAATAATAGCCTAGTGGTATCTGATGTATTTTATGCACTCATTTTGTCGGATTTTATGAACTAATTTACATTCTTATCTATACTCAGGGAGACAATTGTTGAAATAATTAAGATAGTGGCCTTAGAAATTGTCTTTTAGTCTGATAGTATCATGTGATTTAATTAAAGTAAGTGGCGTAAAAGTTACTGGCTTGATTACCGAGCTAACATTTCCACGTTTAATTTTGGCTTAAAATTTGGAGTTTGGTATCGTAAGTGGCACAAAGTTACTTGGTCCCAAAACTTAAAGTCACACTTAATCTGGGGTGTTTAGATGTAACGAAATGTTGGGTTGAGGACCAAAAAGTAACTTTTGTGCAGCTCTGAGACTAAAAGCTGCTTCTGATATAAGGGGCCATCTGTGAATACCGTCCTCAAATGATCATTTAGCAATCCTTCTCTCTATCTCAGTGTTTAAATTATAATTTCATATCTTTATAATTTGTAATTACTATTGTTGAAAAAAAATCAAACTAAATCATTTATAAGATGGAAGGAGTATTAGTATGGTAGTAATGTATTCATGTTTCACGGGTCAAGCCATGTGAATACTTTGTGAATTAGAGACTACTTGGAATATGAGTCTTCTGAGAGTGGATATCGCTTAGATACATATGTTTTGGATCCCGATACGGTCCAATCGGCCAGTTAGATGAGGATCTTCGTTGGCCGAGAACTATGATGCAGGATGGTTCTATGTAACTTTGGTATCCATTCATTACACGAAAGCATGGCCTTTGGTGACATGAGACGATCCGATGATAAAAGTCGATGCCAGAGATAGTGTTGTATAAAGGTGTGAATGAGAATAATAGCATTACCACATATGTGGTTGATAAGGACGTATATATAGTGCCACTGATAAAGTTGGTGTAGGAGGTGTGAGAATCTTGCCACGGCGTGTTCATGTTATTGGCACATAATGGGCTGAAAAGCTATGTTAACTGAGCGTTGGGCAGTAGCGTGATGAGCTATATATTATGTCGATTACGATCCGTATCCCCGCTATTTATTTATACTTACAGTCGTCAGTAGGGGATGTTATTATTTAAATATTTTCTTTTTCGCCAGGAGTATCAGCGGAGAAAGCGTCCATCGTCTTTAAAGGATCCGCCCACGAAATTTGTCAAAAAAAGAATTGGCGAATAACGTACTCAATGAATAGGGTTTCCTGACATCAGGTCGGGTATTCTCTTCTTTGTGGGACGATCGCAAATACTCTTGTCATTGCCCCATTCTTGGAAACCGGGTCATGGTGGGCCCATCTCAGCCTTTTATAAAAGGTGAGTTTTGTACTTCTCACTTCTTATAATTTTACTTGCTAACCTTTCAAATTCCAAAATACTCTTTATAACTACTGCAAAAACCGTTTCATATTCTACCCATTTTCTTCGATTTTTCTTACTTTAATCTTGCGTTTTTATACCATTGTTAGTGATATTATGGTAGAGTTTGTGTTGAGTGAGCGTGTTTATACGGCACTGATTCTCTTGTTTAACTTGCGTCCCAAAGATTGTCTACTTTCTTTATCGTTATTTGCAGCGTTGTCCCAAAAAGATTGTCTGCTTTCTCCATTAAACCCTCAACTATTATAAGGTTCTTATTTCCTCAAAGCCTTTCCTCTTTTCATTACAAAATTCTTCACTTTTGTTGTAATTCTACATCGTTATTGTCGGTTGACCTTTGAATTTCCCTGTTTGAAGCAATGGCTGGTGGTGGAATACTAAAAGACACTCCTCCCTCTTTGCCAAATCGCGATAACTTCGCCCGATACATCGTCTGAGAACACCATAAGCAGGAATGCGACTTTACATACCTCATGTTGGCGAAATTAAACTTGGAAACCTAGTTTTTACCCGCTACTACGATCCGTTCGCACCATTTCCATGGCTTGAGGAAGCGAGGATGATATCTTTGAGAAATCGACAATTTTCCGTCCCCAAACTCTTGCCCCATTGCCAATCTTTTCGTCGAGAGTACACAGGTTCTTCCAACCGGGCGATAGAACAACTTTTACCGAGTCTTGGCGCAATGTCGTGATGAGCAAGGTGAGACTCGATGATTGTCCTTATTTGATTATTAATTACTTCCGTCGTTTGCAGTTCCCAATTATGGGATTTTAAGGAGTATTTCTCTATCTCGGATGATGTGGGTATTAGAGTTCCGGTAGAGGGCGAGTCTATAATGACACATATAGTGAACTAGAAGGATGTAGATGGAGCCTTCTGTCTTGGGTGGACACCTTTATTTTTAGCAGCTTTCTCCTTTGTATGTGATTACCTTTGGTATTATGTTCTAGCAATTATTAGAGCATATAAGAAATAGAGCCTGACCAGTCCATCCGATTGGTTGGTTAAACATTACCATTTTCAAATTAAATGCCGGAACAAGGAATCAAGCTTAACTTAGATCCATTTATTATTTAGTCTTCTTACTTCCAAACATAGATCTTATGATACCTCGCTAGCCGCCAAAGGGGGTGGGCGATTAAGTAAAAACTTCTTAGCTGGTCCTCGCCCCAATAAAGTTCACAAGAATAGGTTTGAAGGTCGGTGGTTCTTTGTTAGAGGCGGCATGGGACTCAGGGTCCCCATCCAGTGGACCATCTTAAAACTAGCGGGTTCTCTGACGACCGTAAAAATTCACTTCATAAGAAGTCAAATCCGAGGGGCTTCGCCGGAGCCGTTTCACGAAAAACCTTCTGGAATGTCTACTGCGAGGAGATTGATCTAATCATGGCAGGTTTGATTCATGATAAGATGTATAATCCGTACAACAATCTTCCAGTTACTTGGGGTATATATCTCTATGTTCGTCTTTATTTAACTTTCCTTGTACATTTCAGCTATTGTTTGGTAATCAGTCTAGAAGGCTATGGATCCAACCAAAGTGAGTGGCGGCTACTGAAGGGAAACACGCACCCTCGTTTCGGTGGAGTTGGTGGTCCATGAGCCGGCTGGGTCTTAGAGGCTCCCGTCCCTGTCTTCCCTCGGAGAGAGTTCTTTAATAGAGGCATCCGCCTCTATTTCAAAAAAGGCCAAGATAAAAGCATTAGCTATAGTATCCAAGCTCCTCATAGTCGATACTACTCTCGCTAAAGTCATCGCCTCGGCGATGAGCTAACCACTTCCGCTTAGAAGGGAAGTGGTTTTAAAAAGAATGAGAGAAATCAAAGGCCCCCACTTACACATTCGCTCCTTCAACCATTCTCCCTCTTGGTATGGGGCGAGTTCAAAGGGTAAGGGAAGGCCGTTTCTTAAGTGAGAACCTTGAAGCGTATACTGTCATTATGAAGGCCCCATATACTCTTCCCAATGGTTTATGCATCGAAGAGGGTCATCTGTGGAATAAGCACATGGAGGCTTTTCATGTAGTTCGGCCACTCCTCTTGGCAGAAGAAGGGCGGAAACACCCTTCTAGCGATCCTATGGATGCTTTCGCCTTATCTGCTTTTTATATGATTAAGGTATTTTCGCTTTATTAAATGCTTATATTAAAACTTCACTATTCTTATCTTCATTTTCATTACTTGGAAACCTTAAACGCCAACTCACGTCTACTTTCCCGCCGTGAGGTGATGAAGGAGAGTGTCTCGAAGACACAGGCGAGAACTAAAAAGTTCTTCCAGTTTCTTTGAATGAGAGGATGAAAAATTAAATAGTACTTAGGAATACATCCGAAGGGTGAAGTGTCCACAAGGCGCAAAAGGAGAAGCAAGCCATAGGCTTGAACATGTTAAGAGTGCAGCACTCACAGGCCGAGTTGGAAAAACTGGCAGCGACCCGGTCTTACTACGGCGAAAAGAGCGTGGAAGACCGCAGCAGTCCGCGGAATGGAAACCATAAAGAAAATTAAATAGCTAAGCTCGCGCCTCACGGAAGTAGAGACCCTTTGTCCTTGGATGGATGCGGAAATAGATCGCAGGTTGAGGAGTTTAAAGATAGTGAATAGGGCGACCTCTTCGTAGGCAAAGAATCCGATCCGGCTGTCTATGGGTTTGTAACGAGGTTCCTTGGTGACTTTCCCTCATTTGGTGGGTATGTGGCAGTTCAAGGAAGCATGGCCGAGGCATACTTGAGCCTTTTGTGGATTCTCCTCTCGCCATGACTACCACGAGACGTTGAGGCAACTAGGGAAGGTGATGAAGTCATTGAGGAAGGCTGCGATGGTAAACCTGGCTTAAGCTTGTTTGTTCTTGTAATTTGAACTTGGCAACTCGAACTATGTTTTATGTTTCGCAAACATCTTTCCACATTTTGTTAAGTGTTTTGCAATCGAGTTTGTTTATTGGATGTCTTTGTTTTTCTGTTGGAGTCTTCTTTATATTGTCTTCCCATGCCCTACGGTGCCTTGGCTGTAGCATCTTTAGGACCATCCCCGAATTAAAAGTTTTCTTGGTTTTGGCTCCTCGAGTTATTAACCTTTATAAAGAATTCGGCGAATGATCGGTTATTTGATGAATCCCCATCGGATATATTTATAACAGTTTGTCCATTGTATTGTTTTATTCGCTTTAGTCACATTGTTTATCTGAGGAAATAAAACTCATAGCAAGATGCACATGATTCCATTTCATTGAATTCGAAATAACTTTGCTGGTGTGAAATAACGCATAGCTTTGACACGGGCATTCAAAATAACATCATAATCAATACAAAACAAAATTCAAACATAATACTTGCGGAGTTTGGTAGCATGCCATGTGTGGCTGATTGGTTTGCCGTTGACATGTGATAACTTGCATGTTACTAGTCCAACCACTTTAGTTACCTGGAATGGTCCTTCCCACTTAGGACTTAGCTTGTTTTTGCAGTTTGGATGGGCACATCGCATTCATCGGTAGCACCGAATCCTCGCAGCCGTTGTGTATGTGACCATGGCATGGTCGTGCATTATTAGGTGATGGGCAGCCTCATGAGCCACCACGAGTCTTTCCGGCCGTTTGTCCTTACTCCGTGCTCAGCGAGAAACTTCAGTGAGTGCAGGTCAAACACATAACATTGGAGTTCTTATGAGATGAGCTTCCGAAAGAAGATGTCTTGGTGATATGGTAGTGCAATCAAATCTTATCAAACATATCGCACCACACACACACACACACCTGGCGCACACACATACACATTTTTACTTTCGGGTATTACAATCTCCCCGGCAAATACTTTCGACATCCTGGGTTGGGCACAACACATCAAGACCATATCATCCTTGGCCAGAGATTACAGAGGTGGCTCATACGGCCTCCCGAGATTAATCACGCGCTGCGCCAGCATGCTTAGTTCCCACAGGTTACCCGACCCGTAAAAATGTGTGTGTGTATGTGTGTGTGTAGTGTGTGATATGTTGATGAGATTTGATTGGTACACTACTCATATCACCAAGATGCATCTTCTTTTCGAGGCTTCATCTCGGGAGAATGAGATGGGTAACGGCCCAAGCTGATATTAGTGAAAGAACAAACATCTTTGAAAAAGACTTCGTGGTGGCTGATCCATCAAATCAACTCTTGCTTACCGACCGGTCTTGTGGCTTCCCGAGCGTCTAAGAAACCAATACATTATTTACTCGCTTTGTTGTAAACGTGCCGTGAGATGCTTATCTTGAACCATCTTGAGCGAGCTTTGGCCTCAACTCATCATAAGTGAGTTGTTATCTCGTTCATTGTTGTTAATCTCTTCGCCGAAACCTGTGTGATATGATGAAGTAAACCGCTTCAGCTAGCCGCTAACTTGAACCCGTAGACTAGGGCAAATGGGGTTTCGCCAGTCGCGTGTGAGGTAGTGCTTAATGACCCGCAAACACGTTAGGAGCTCCTCGATCCATTATTCACTCTGATGCGTATCATATTCTTCTTTAAGCCACTAAAAATTATCACGGTTGTGACTCAAACGACCGTTAACTTTGAGGGTAGTATGACGAAACCTTCTTTCTATGCCATACTTTTCGCAAAACTCTACCAAGACGCTCCCTTCAAATTGTGGTCCATTATCGAAATCAACACTTTAGGAATCCCAAATCTTGTTATTATTATTTCGGAGAAGTGTACAATGTTATCTCTCTTTTGGTCTTTTAGAAGAGTAGCCTATACGTTTACTAAAATAGTCGATAAACGACTACCGGGATACTCAACTCCTCTTTTTTCCTTTGGTAGCTTTTCTACCAAGTCGATTCCCCACATGGCGAAGGGAATTGGACTAATTATTGGTGTTAGGGTGGTGACTGGTTTTTGAGGTATGGTGCTTAACCTTGGCATCCGTTCTGTCTGTTTCACATCACTTCGTCGTGTCTTTTTAAACCAAAGCTAGGCCAAAGAAACAGTTCTTGTGATCTTTAAAGCTAAAAGATTTGCCACATGTATTGTCACACCCAACCATTGTACTAAATAAGATATCTTAAGGATGTTGTCGGCGGACACACCTGACAAACGGACCTAAATTTTTTTTGGCCACAAACACCTGAATGCAATTGGAATTTATAACTACATTTGTGTTTTCTTTGCTTCTAATTTGTCGGCTGGCAATTCTCCTGTCGTGAGATACTTAGCTATAAGTGTTTGCCAGTCCTCAGGTTCTTCCAGCACACTAACAAGCATCCTCTCTTACATGCTTAGGATGGTATGCCGGCTCGATGAATACCTCTTTTTGGCGGTTCGTCATATGAGTTAGCCAGCAAGTTGGGGCCGGTGTATCCCGGCGTCTTCATCTAATGCTCTTGGGACATGCTGAAAGATGGTTTGGTCGAAACGTTTCGCCATGGTTACAGCTTTCTCATGATATCTCATCAAGATTTCATTTTTACTCCTTTTCCTTGTTGTTGATCCGTTCTGCAGGCAATTAGAAACTCTTTATCATTTCGTTTCACACCTAAGTATTTTACCAACATCAAACCTGCTATCATTGCCTCATATTCCGCTTCATTATTGGTGGCCTCAAACGAGAACCTTAGGGCATACTCCATCTAAAGTTGATTAGGCCCTTGAATGCATAGTGTGCCCGCTTTCTTTGTTCCACCGCTCCCGTGACATATACCGCCCCGTTCGGGTATTTGAGGGGGTTCTTATGGTTCCTTGGGTCCATCAATTCTAAGTGGCTGGCGAGTTGTGCATTCGATGAGGAAATGCATTCTTCTGCTTGCAACTTTTATGCTTGTTTGGGCACGTGGTAATATCCAAACTCACTTGGCTCTCTTGCCCATGTAGTCATCCGCCCGAACAAGAGCGAAGGACTTGTAGGGGATGCTTGATGGTGGTCGATATACTTGGTATGGGATAAGGACTCGAAGTATGGTTTCAACTTGAGAGCAAAAATCACCAGAGCGAATGCAAATTTGTCAATTATTGGATATCTTTCCTCCGATCCATGTAGCACGTGGCTAACATAATATATTGACAGCTACTTGCTCAGCCTCTGCATTATTGATCACGCTCTTAGCTCCTTACGCAGCGGCTAAATACAATTACGGTCCCACTTCTTACGGGTGAGAGAGTAGTTGGTAAGCGATCCCAAATATTGTTTGAATCTTCAAAAGCCTTATTGCATTCGTCACCATCGAAACTTGTTTGTTGACGCTTTCCTTAAATTTTTGAAGAAAGAAAGGTTTAACTCCCCGGTTAGAAATGAATCGGCTTCGGCGACTAAACATCGAATTGACTTCTAGATATCCTTATAGCGTTCGGCTTCATTTGTAAGCGCTTTGATTTATCCGGTTAGGCTCGATTCCTCTTTCATTTATCATGTACCCGAAACTTTCCAAAAGGATTGCTCGAGAACCTTACCGGGGGTTGAGTTTTCCAACTTGATGTTCCTGATGTGTAAAGTCTCCTCAGTTACTGCAAGTGTTCACTCCTTATTTTGCTCGTTCTGATATATCGTACATATATACCATGTTTCTGATATGTGGTTCAAAAATGGGCCATTGACATTCCCGATATGTGGCTCTGCGTTATTTAATCCGAATAACATGACTCTCTAACAGTATAAGCCATATTCGGTTATAAAATTTGTTTTCCCTCATCCTCGAAGAATTCTTGTTAGCCTCTTGAAGCGTCCATAAAGTCGAGAACTTGGCATACATGTTACCGTCCACCGTCGCCCGGAAACATGGTAGCGGGTAGAAGTCTTTTGGATATGCTTTGTTCAGATTTGTGAAATCTGTACACATTCGCCATTTTTTATTCGGGTTTTTTACCAATACAACATTCGCTATCCAACTTGGAAACTGTAGTTCTCGATGGCGCGATCTTGATAAATTAAGCACGACTTCCTCTTTTTATCATTTACATTTTACTCTTGGACAGATGTTCTTTTCTGGCATTTGATCGGAGGGAACAACACATAATGATATCTGCGAATTCTCGAATTAATTCGATCAGCTGAGATGTATGTCTTGTATCCAGATTAAGTACTACACAAAATATGTCTTAGTCATACCATTTGAAGGAATCACATTCCGCCTCCTAAGTATTGGGCGGCTTCTTCAAACTTTCCTTCTCCTTTGGGAGTTATTCTCCTCTATTAAGTCATTGTATTGGCCTCATTTATTTCCCTCCTTTTTTCCTTGACTCTTGATTTGATGCTCTGGATTTACTGGTGGTATGGATGTGATAACGCGTGCCGTTTTTGTCGATAGTCATCACCGTTTATGCTTACATTGTCGGGAAATTCAATTTTAAGTGTTCATGAGATACTATAGCCTTCATTGATGTTAAGATGGGTCTCCCTATCAACCCATTATATAATGATCGAGAATATCCACAGCTGTAATTACTCACGGAATGTTGTACCGTCAGCCTTTTCCCATTGTCACCCACAACCTTGCGACTCCCAAAGGGTACACGGAATGTCCGGTGAATCCGGTAAGTGAGGTTCGCCTGAGCTCTATTATACTGCAAGCGGGTTAAGGATTTTCAAAGCGTTAGGAGGTAAATGATATCAAATTTGTTGCACTGTATCTGCGTTCACTTTCAATGTGTAATGGGCTATGTTTGGCGCAATCACAAGTGGATCGTCATGAGGCATTTCTAATCCTAGGCAATCCGCATCGGTGAACGTTATCGCCTACTGTGCGACTGTTAGATCCACAACTCCAATAAAAGCTTCCCTCATGCATTATTTCTTTCTTGAATTTCTCGAATCACCCCCTCCATGAATTCCTACCGCTATAGTTGCGATATGCCTACTGTTGGTGAACTCTAGAAAGCTAACTCCGTTGTCTTCTTATCCGTTCGTGGACGGTAGAGGCTTCCTGGTCACTTATAGGGGCGGTGTCTTCGAGGGCTATTCACAAAACGCAGGATATAGAGTTGACTTGCCCACGGGCTTTTCGTGCCCTTTTTCTCTTGTGAATTCTCTTAATTGTCCTCGTTGTATCAATCGTTCAATCTCCATTCTCAAAATCCTACAATCATTAGTGTCATGGCCTTGTTCTCGATGGTACTTGCAGTAGAGGTTTTGATCCCGCTTGCCTGTGTTTCCCCTCATCCGTCCAGGTATTGGGAGTATTCGTTTGTCACGTACTTGTGCAAATACTTCCGCTACGGAAACTCTTGCGGCGGCATGGGTCGATGGTTCGTACGCGGAAGTTTGTTGGTTGCACACAACCATTCTACTACGGAAAGTCCCATCTTGTTTTCCGGTGGTGTCCACATGCTAGTTTATCCGCTCCCACCTTTAGCTCCTCCAATTCAATATGTGAGGCTGTTGGGAAAGGCTTTCACATAAACATCCGGATAATTTGATGATATCGCCATATGGGCAATATATGTTGGAAATCAATAGTTATTGGTTTCATTTTATGCCCATTGTGATAATTGTTGTAACAATTCATTTACTAGTTTAGTGAATGTGATTACATAAATGGAACATTCAACCATAGTAATTGTAATTACTAGTCGGGTTCTCACGATAATACCGGGGGTTATGCCGGTGCTAAATCTCATTGCATAATCGTTATAATAATAATAATGGTCAATTATTATATGATTCTTATACGAGCCCAAAGGTCATACACATACGATGATGTTGAATTATATTTCATGTATGAAATTAGAAAACTATATTTAGTAAATTAATTATTTTACTTGACGAGTTAGTTTAAATTAAGCAGTAATTAAATTAATATTCGGTTGAGAACTTAGGTTTTATTAGAGAGAAAACTTTATAAAAGGGGATGTAGGTTTTCATCATATGAAAAACCTAATCGCCCACCTCCGTATTTACGGCCCCCCTCTGCTCCGTTGGGTAGCGATTTCTTCAAGTGTATGTAGAACTTGAAGTTCCTCTTTGATTATTCATCGATTCACACTACGTGTTCTAGCCGGACTCAAATATAAGATTGACCGCTACAGTGCGGATCAATTTGGGCATTCTACACATTGTGGTGCTTTTCTGAGTGGAATTCAAGGAGGCAGCGAAAGAGCGTGTTGGTGATTTATTCCGCTCGTTGTAAGTATCTTTAGTATTCATATTGCATTATGATATAGATCTAATATTATAATAATTAAATCTAATCTTTTGTTATGAATATTTGAATAAGTTTATTCAGAATTATATAAATAGAAATCCATTCAATATATCCCACATAAATGTGATTGGGTCTCGGTGCCATCGTAAAGTTACCACGAGGTAACTTGAATCTGGTGGTAGCGTACGTCGATCTGAAAATAGCATTTTTTGTTATTGGGCGACTAGTGCTATACTTGTCGAATCACGGTTACCATAAATTTTTTTGAAAGTATCAAGTTGTTGTTGCGCCAAACATCCTGGTGGGTCACGGTGTACTACTGGCGTTTGGGGTTGCTCCCTCCGTTGTGGGGTTGGCGCTACAGAAATGTTTCTCGCTTCTTCGTTACTATATGACTCCTCATTGTCTGTATAACGCAAGTACCCGTGTTGTGACGGGTTCCTTTCCCGACTAAAGCGCGCGTGATCTTGTGCAGCCTGCTCCGCTTCCCATGCCATCTGCTCCTGTCGTATCCGTTCTTGTATTATTTTCAATGCTCTGAGGAGTAGCGGATTGCATGTTGTTGCCAGAAAATTTGCTAAGCGATGTTGTGGGTGCATGTTGATTCTCGCCAGAGATGTTCTGATTATCCATTTGTATTGATGAATCAATCCTTACGGACATTGCGATTGTATTGTGATATTTTACGGGTGTGCGAATACTTCTTGAATTAGGACTACTTGGAATATGAGTCTGGCGAGTGGATATCATTCGTCATCGTGCAGTTGACACAGTCCAAATACTACGGATTGAATGAGGGATGTTAAGTTGAGCGGGAACTATATTGCGGATGGTTAATGTATTGATGTCAGGTTGTACTGAAAGCGTGTACTTAGGGTCGCGCGAACCCATTTCTAGATGATAAAGTCGATCAACGGATACTATTGTATAAAGGTGCGAATGAGAATAATAGCATTACCTCATATATGGTTGATAAGGACGTATATGTAGTGTCATAATAAGTTGGTGTATGAGGAGTGTGAGGTATTGCCACGCGTGTTCATGTTATTGGCACGTAATGGACTAAAAGCGTATGTTACCATTTGGTATTTGAATCGAGAAGTAAATGATGAATATTATATACTTACTCGTAACCGGTCTATCAATGTTGTTATGTCGATACGGTTGAGGCAAATACTTATCTGCTTCTTAGGGTAGTAAGCTTTTTAGTGAAATGTGATTTATCGCTTAATGAAGCTTCATAAATTACTCTGTTGTGAGAGCGAAATAGTCGTTCCTTTGGCCGTATGATTTGGATGTGTATAACGAAACTCAGATCTGAAGTTTGGGATCAGGTATTGCCATGGCGATGTTCGTATTATTGTGCGTAATGGGTATTTAAAACATGTTCTCGATTAGGCCATTTGGGCCAGAAGTAATGATGACTATTATGGTTGGTCATAACCAGTCACATCAAATCTTGTTATCAATCTGTATCCAAAGACCCATCCGTTAACACTATCAAACCTTTCGGGACAGGAGCGGTGACAGGATTGGGGCCGATAGTTTTAACGCAACTGGCCCGAGAGATTATGAATATGCCGACAACCTCCACCACCATCGAAAACCACCGCCAAACCCCCACCACCCTTAATTCCGATAATAAAGGGAAATTAAAAGTTCAAGAAACCCACCTAGACCAAGTCGAAGATGACCAAATATGTGGGATTTGCTTATACTCATCAAGCAATGGAGCAATCAGCAGAGGATATATTAATTGCTGCAATCATTATTTCTGCTTTGTTTGTATTATGGAGTGGTCTAAAGTCGAGTCCACGTGTCCAATTTGTAAACGTCGATTTTCCTCGATTCGAAGGCCTCCCAAAATCGGGGTTTTCGACGTCGAACGCCACGTGTCCGTGCCTGTCCGTGATCAGGTATCTAAACATGTACACTTGTGAATTGATTTATATGGTATTGTTCGATTTTGAATTTTGATGATTGAGGTTGTTTTGTATGATATTTGGTGAAAGAATATATCGAATGCTAGTATTTTTATTGTAATTAAGTTTGAACATAATAGTTTTAATTTATATCGTGTCGATTAAGGTTGTAAACTTGTAAAGATTGTTATTTGTACGATATTGGGTGAAGAATGTATGGAAAGGTGGTGTTTTTAATGTAATTTAAGTAATGCCATGATGGTTTTTGATTCAAACCGAAGGTATGTGTGTCGAGGCTACAAAGTTATGAATTGGTCAATGCAATATTGTTGGATTTTTTATTTGATGATTGGACTCGTGTTGTATGATATCTGGTGAAGAATGTATCGCATGCTCGTATTTTTAATGTAATTTAGTATTTCAGTGGTGATTATGATACGAATTGAAGGTATGATCAACGCAATGATGTATAGGTGAAGAATGTATCAGGTGGTGGTGTTTATAATGTAATTTAGTATTAACGTGATAGTTTTGATTTGGACTGAAGGTATGCTTGTCGATTAAGGTTGCATAGTTTGTTGCTTTTGATCATTGAGAATGACATGCACAATCTTTTTGAGATAAGGTATACATGCACACTTGTCTGTTGATCAATACAATATTGTTCGATTTTATTTTAATGATTCAACTAGTGTTTTATGATATTTAGTCAAGATGGTGGTGTTTTTAATCTAATTTAGTGTTAACGTGATAGTTTTGATAGAAATCAAAGTTCTGTGTGTCGAGGCTACAAAATTATGAATTTATCAATACAATGTTACCCAGTTATGAATTTTGATGATTGTACTCGTGGTTTATGATATTTGGTGAAGAATGTATCAAATGCTCGTATTTTTAATGTAATTTAGTATTAGCATGATGATATTATATGTTTTTCATGAAGGTATACTATCATTTTGGTAATGCATCAGTAGGGCCTCCAAACCTGTACTCAGACACCAAATGCAGTGTGTGCCGAAGTGGAGCAGATGATAGTCTCCTACTCCTTTGTGATCTTTGTGATGTAGCCTCTCACAGTTATTGTGTCGGTCTAGGCGCCACTGTTCCTGAGGGTGATTGGTATTGCCCAGACTGTGCAGTTTTGAAGGCTGAATACACCATGCATGAGACGGAAGATGGAGCTGTTGATCATTGCTGTGATAATAAACTTAAGTTTGCATCTGCACAAAAACATGTGTCTACATTTGACAATTCACAGAATTCTGTTTGTCAGATATCTTCTAGTAGTACTTTGCCTAATCGTACTCTTAATGGGGAAGATATTGGTGGAGCAAATAACAGAAACGAGGTGAGCACAAGAAGGCAATCTATAGTGTTGAATCAGGCGCCTATGGTAAATGCAAGGACACTAGTGCGTTGCCGCAATGTGCATGAGCGCATACGAGTATTGCGTTCAAATTGGAACAATATACGGAATGGGTCCTTAAGTTTTACTTCCACCACAGTTAACAAAAGTGCCACTATCCAAAAACCTGTGATTGGTAGCTCTTCAGCTGAAACAAATTCTTCAGCTTCCTTAAATCAGCCTTCAAGAGCTGATGGTGGAGCTTCCAATATGTCCCATAGCAGTTCTCATGAGATAAATAGAGCCTGGAAAATGATGGATTTTGCCATGACAATTGAACGGCACTATAAGCGATCTATGCCTCAACCATCTAACAGTTCTCTGAAGAAGATAAATTCATCCAAAGATGTGGTGGCGGGATCTCTGTCGGTGGCTCACAGATCTAGTAATAAGGATCTTGGTTGCCTGATGCCTAGAACGCCTCAAAAGTACTCTCTGGTGGACAAGAATAGGCGTGGAACTCATATATTAGGAGAACGATCCAAGAGCAGGGAACAAATGGTTTCTGCAGTCCCTGGTGTAATGTCCTCAAAAGAGGCGCCTTTTTCTCCTGGACAAGATGGTTCCAAAGGAGAAACTATCATATCATTGAATAGACACTTATCTAGATCGCCTCTGACTACTAAGAGTGATGCTGGAGTATCTTGCAGTTCTTCAACAATTTCACCTTCCTTGGTTGCAAATGTATCACATGCCAATCCTCAGTCTGATGTGTCTCCCTCTTCTGACAAGATAGTTCATTTGAGTCATAGAGGTTCGGTTGATAAGAAAAGTGCCAAAGATAAGATCGTTAATGGTGAAAATGATGCCAAAAGTGAGATTCAGTCTCTTGTCAAGCTCAATCTGAAGATCTTAACCAAAAACCAAAAACTAGGTATGATCATTATCACATCTACTTGTGCTATGCATAATAGTTATCTATTCTTTTATGTTGCTAAATTTTTTAAGGAAGAAAGTTACAATCTCTATGGTTGCTAAAGAATAAAGTTTCTTTGAATTATCATGTTACTTCTATTAGCTGAACCTGATATTAAAGATGCATATTTCTGGTGTCTCTGAATTATTTTAATGTATTTCTACTTGCAGAAGATGATGTATTTAAGCAAGTTGCAAGAACTGCCACCCATTCAATTTTAGCAGCGTGTGATTTGGAACACCCAAAACCCCGTTGCCAGCAATTTCCAAGTTCTATATGCTGCCATGCGAGTGACATTCAGAAGCAGCAACGATCCTCTTTGATGCCTACATCTTGCAGAGAGTGTTTTTATGCATTCGTTAAAGATGTAGTCAGTAACATCTTAGATAAGAATAGGATATTCAGAAACATAGCGTAGCTTTTCTAACTTCCAACTGTATTCATAACATTGAGGAGGGGATATAACTAAGTTTCAGCCTTTCGGGGAGATCGAAACACCGCGGTTTCTTCATTCTGCTTCGTTAAACTGTAGTATAGCTGATGGTAAACGTTTTGTTAAAGTTAAGGAGATGGAACTGAGTTTCCGCCTTGTGGAAACACCACGGTGTCTTCACCCTGCTTCGTTTAAACCGAAGTATAGGTGGTAGTAAATATTTGAAAATTTTCAAATGGTGTTTGTTAACTACTTTTCTGAAGAAAAACAACTACAACCGGAAAAAGTTTTAGACTTCTTTGATTTTTTGCTATATATTTTCAGTTTTGAACAGCAACATAGAACAATGTTATTACCAAACACTCTAAACATAGACCCATAGCTCATTTGGTGAAGTACATGATGCAACATAACAATTTTGCAACCAGCATTTGCAATTCTCTGGAATCTAGTGGGCCTAGTGGTCTATAATATGATGTTATATAATAAGGCAATAATTAGCTTACAAGTGCATCGGCTAGTGGTAAAAGCATTAGTAAATTAGATTTCAAAAAATTCATATTTGAATTTTGAAAGTCGAAGTATATGAACTTTACAAGTGAGTTTCCTATAATTACCAGATGTTGATCTCCTATATCTGAATTATAGATTATTGTAATTTAATTACCTAAAAACTGTCTGGTTGAAATGTGGAAGCGTCTAAAAAATATGCAATTTCGTTTTGAATAAAAAGTTAAGGCATGAATTATATTTTGGGCAAAGTTCCTTTTAATACTTAAACATCAACGCATGAAGGAGTGGTTTGGTTTGCCACAGTAGAAGGTGACACTTGCAAAGAAAACGGTGGTACAACGTTACAACAATGAGGACCAACAAAAAGAAACTAAACAGAAAACACCATTATCAACTAGCACGTGAGCAACATAGAGATGAAAGAAAAAGACCCCAAAAAAGACAGGTCACCTCACAAAAAGAGAGGGGTCCATGGGCTGGCTAATTAAGCCAACAAAGTCCATTGCTTGCATTTTGAGCTATGTGGTTAGCCCCCCACGTGATACCTTCACGAGTGAGTGTGATGTATGGCCTAGTACTCGAATCTGAATCATGTGTTAAATTTTACGTGACAATTTATGTTATATTATATTAAAATTGTGAATTCGTGATATCTTACATTTATATTTTAACTTCTTAAAAAACAGATATCATAATATTAATAAAATGTTATAGAAAAGTGTACATAATATTTAACCAACTATCCATTGCCCCTATACTCCTATGTTTTTTTATTGCATACCCACAATCGACCTTTATAGATGGTCTATTGATACTGTTAAATTTAATGGCAACATTATGCTACATTTTATGTATCAACATTGTTACACATGATGTATAGAGTGTGATTTGAGGTCTTCTCTACGGACTTTGTTCTTTAGTGGTGAGTTGGCATGCCCTTAAGTTTTTGCATGCTTAAAGTTTATATACATATATAATAGTTTAGCCATTTAAAAAAGGAAAACAAAAAATTAATCAAATTGACAAGATTTGATAGACTTAGTATTTACAGATGAGCAACCGATAGAATTTTCGTTCTTGTCAATTAACATGTACACTTTCATATCTATCTACGTGATCTAAAACTTTTCAATACTTAATTCATATAATTAACAACTTAACCCCACTAAAATTATTGATGAGAAACCCAATAATTATCTTAACAAATAAGCTTAATAAAAAGATGCTTTAATCATACTTTGTAATAACACCCGTGACGAACTTAACGTTAGTAAACGCCGTTATATTGAGACTGAAATTGTACAAACAGAAGAAGCGGAATGGTACAAATAGTAGAAGCTTGTGGTCCCCACTTCACACGAGCTTGTAAGTAAAGTGGCAGGGGATGGGCGCACGTGTGTATTGATCACGTCCATCTTGTACGCCCTCACCATTTCTAATTTTGCCAGTAATTGTCCCATTATTAATTTTTTATTATTATTATTAAATCCAATTTACAAAACCCCCCTCTTATTTTGGGTCAAGTCACGTTATTATTTGTTTTCGGACGTATGTAGAAAAGATCAACATTCCCATCCCTCACACGGATCTCTATTTTCACCACCTTCAATCGTCTTTTTTTAAAAAAAAATATTTAATATAATCATACGGATATAATCTAATGAAAAATAAAGTGGAGTGGACCATAAAAAGTTCAGGCTCGAATCTTAATAGTTAACATGCAAGTTTTACTTTATGTGAGCTTCTTGTAGATAACAAATGATGACCTCCTTATGTTTGAATTCTAAATCATCATGATTTAACCATTCAGAAACTATCCCAAACTATCAAATGGAAATGTAACATGCATTGTCCGGTACTAAAGTAGCATCAATTGTAATGACATCTAATTAATGGTAGTATTGACCATTGCTTAAATTTTTTGAATGGATCGGAGTAGATTGTATGATGAACTTCATTCAAATTAAAGGGGACAAGGAAAATCAATCAAGTTTCACATCACTAGCTTTGATTGTACTACTAGTAACTTGTCATGTCCTTGTCGTCGTGTTTTGACTTTATTTTATGTAAATATGATAAACATGATTTTAACCTATCGAGCATAAAATACCCCATTTTATTTGCTTGTCCATGACCATCATGATGCTTCAATTATTTGGGTAATTTATGTTCATTATACCATTATCAATTGACGTTTTATCAATTCATTATTTAATGATTAGTTGAAGAGGATTAAAAGAGCAATATCGACCTTGTTATAAATTCTTATGCAATTGTCTTAAACGTTTAATGTTTGAATTGAAAGAAGCAACGTTAAAGATTATTCGTTCAACATTCTCTAATATGATTTGTGATCAACTGATCATACATTGTTGTTGCCTGGAAATATTGAACCACACACTTTGATTAATGTACATATGCAGCGTTGATGTCGAATCAGTCGAAATCAAACTGTCCTTAGTATAGATTAACTTGAGTCGACACGGCAAGTGGATCGACTTGTTTATATTACATTTCCTTATTGTGGTAGTTTAATATTTTTCGGTAAACCAAGTTATATCTACAGTAAGAGATAATTGTCAAACAGTTCATAAAAATTTGAAAGAAAAAATTCGACTAAATTTCCAAAATTTGCATAAGTGCAATAATAGTCCAAAAATTGCAAAATTAGTTGGCCACAAACCATCTCAAACTCCAGAAACTATTTTGTGCAATTATCTCTACGAGAGTATATTGATGATAATAAGCCATGTTAGATTAAGAAGTTCAAACTTTCAAGCTACTCTATCTTCTACTATAACTTAATAATTAATATCATAGCCTACTTTATAAAATATTACCAAACGAAGTATTCAAAGTCCCCAAATAATTGCAATAATCTTATGTAACGGAACTTCGATATATGAAGCAAAAGATAACAAGATCTGGTAGAATTTTTTTGGTTTTCTTACGTCGAGAGGCTACTAGAATTATCGTAATTTTTTATGTGATTTTACATATTATTTATTTTGTACAGGAAACTTTGCTTGTCTGGCGTTCGCCCGATTAAACATAAATTTTAACTAAAATATATAGCAGAAATGTATATTATCGCATAAATCTGAAAGTGAAATTATTATGTTCTGTTCTGATAGTATTATGTCATTAACATTTATATTAAATTATGTAAATTTAGTAAGCCTTAATCGCTTTTTTTAGCACACCCAAATTCAAATCACCAGCCTCACCACTGCTACTGCCCCCGCCCCCACTCCTCAATTCGCATCATCATCATTCAAAACCCCCCACCCCAATCCATGGCTTATCCACCTTGCGAAAATTCTGCGATAAACTCAGTCTGCATTGAATGGGAAGAACGCTACCCCTCTTCAATGGCATTAGTCCTGCATGAAATTTGGAAATTTATATTGCAACTGTTACTATTAAATTTCTTGGTTTTCATAGATTTCAAGGACAGTTCGATATATGGCCTCTTGGAAGTTGGGACTATTATTGAGTAGGATGATCTCAGGGTTATTTGTATATTGTGCACTACCCAATGCTTTTCTGTTTTAACTCCTGAACAGGATTCCCCCTTTTTGGACCTTTCAGTATTTTGTGAGTTAGATAAACCATTCTAGAGAAAATGAATTTGCTCACAGTTGAGCCACCTTGCCTTTTTTACCAAAATAATTGTATCCATTCTAGTGGGGCTGGGGTGAGGGTGGGGGCTGTGGTGGGGAGGGGTAGAGGTGTGAGCTGTTGATGATGTGAATTAGGGTGAGATGAGGCTAGCGATGAGGGAGTAGGGGTGGGGGAAACTGGTGGTTAATTTGCAGGGGTGGGGGTGAGTGTGAGGTAGAGGTGGGGTGTGTTAAAGAAGGGATGTGAGTTTCACTTTAGCACATAATTTAGTGTAGTGTTACGGATAAAATAGTTATTTTTCTTTAACTATTTTAAGGGTAGCATCAGTTATTTATTTATATTTTAGTTGAAAATAGGTTTAAGGGGTTACTCTGAGAAGAAAGGCTGAGGAATTGTCAGGAAATAGTTGAGATGTCGAGAAGCAAGATAAATAGTATAGAAATCATCACGCTCGCCTGTATTAAGAACAAATAAATAAAAAACTTGTGGGTCATATCATAATATCATCACATTATGAGTTGGCCACGTGATTTAAGAGCGGGATTATGTGGTAGACATATATCACAGTCACGTGACTCCCCCGCATTTTACGGTCTCGTTGCCACCATATACTAAACATTTCTATTTTCTACCAACTAATTAATTCATTATAATAATTAGAGACCTTCAAAGTTGTAATAAAAAAGTGACAAGTAGCCTTTAATTAATTTAATAATAACAACCGTATTATTCTAATCCTAAGCATCATGGACAAGAAATATTTGTTAACTGATCCCTAAATTGATAGCTTCAAGAATAATAAGAAGAGAATGTCTACGTTACAGGGAAGCTTCTTTGTTTTATTAATTTAATCTTCATTATTAAATTTGGGAATCGTACTACTGTTGTAAATGATTGGATCTCTTTTATTTGTTAAAATTAATTTGTATTTCCTTTGACAGGTATGTATGAGTCGTGCTTCTTACATACTGCGAAGACCATCGAGCTTTTAATAATTTATTTTTTGTTTGATAATTATATTACGACACCAAAATTAATAAAAATTGAATAAGTTATTCTCGAGAATTCATATTCCTTTATATTATTTGTATATGATAATAAAAAACTTTGACATTTATTAGTGTCTTGTCATTATTTCTTCATAACTTGTACAATTATACTTTAATTTAGTTCATTTTATACATTAGTAACATTTACGGAGATTAAACTATAATTACTCCCAATTAATGGATAATTTTAACAATTACCTCATTTAATTAATGAATATTCCCTCCGATTTTTTTTTTAGTGCTCGTTCTAGCGTAATTTTTATTTGAAAGTTGTCGTTCTAGCAATAAATTATATTTTATATTTTCAATGTACTTTTGACTATTTTTTATTAAGCATCGGCCGCCGATGATATAGTTTTAATTGGTGGCGTTTATATTTTAATTATGCATTTTGAAACTACTTTTTATTTTTATTAATAATTTATGCAAAGTGATGCATGATGATAAGTAAAAAAATCGAAGGGAAGCTATAAAAATAGGGCAGAGGGCATTCGCTGGCCAAAAGCGGGCGTGCCCCCACAACCCTCGGATTTTTCTTAAATAGTTAATATATATTTTTAATTATACAATAATAATATAATATATAAATTTTTGGAGTTTGGGATCATGAGAATTGGGAGTCTATACAAATGTCAAATACAACTATGTGGGTCACTCCCTCGTGTCGCCACATAATCCTCCCCCACTTTTTCTCATGAAATCACTCCAAATAAATAATTACCGACTTCGTTATATATTTTTACGTATTATACGTTAATATCTGATTATTTAAATATAATATGTAAAAGATTTTTCGCTACAACTAACTCCTTTACTTCACAATTCTACAAAACTTTATTCCCTTATAATATCTAATATCCTAGCTTTATCTTCACCGAGATATGCAGTTGCTTGATAGTTTCATCGTTAAGTTCGTTTGAGGGTGAGGTTTAAGGCACATATTCTTTTATGATAGGTATACATACGTAAATTGTGTTTCTAGTTTAATCAATTAAATGATTTTTTTGTGGTTTCAATTTGGCCTTGGTCCCCTATGTTCACATCCTAGCTCCGCCCAGAAAATGGATATGAAAATTAAATAATACGGAGTAAAAGTAAACTATTATATATCGATAACCTATGTTTATGAACCTATACGGGGTAAAGTAAACTATTATATATCGATAACCTATGTTTATGAACCTATCCTAATCTTATAACCAAACATTTTTTAATTAATAATTTCAATTTTATTTTAAATTGAGATGGATAGTAATTATTATATTACCTTGTTTTGTTAAACTAATTGGAAGTGATAATGACCCCATATGGGGCGGTAAAGTTATAGTCATTTTTTACTTGAGGGGATTCGATCGTTATTCTTTTGGTAGTCGCGGATGGGTAAATTTGGTAGATCTGATAGGCTTTGCAAAACAATCGAGATGGCAATCTTGAAGCCCCGATCTTGTGTGTCAAAGCTACATTAATAAAGTGTTAGTAAGGAGAATCGGCTTCGGGGCCGCTTCGCGATTACAATACTCGATTAATCCATGCTTAGCCATCCTAAGTTATAGTCATGAAATTATGGTAGGTGAGTTGGGCCGTTGAAAGTCTTTTATGGTGTTATTTTGCACGTGAGGTGCAGGGGGTCAGTCTCATTTGGCCCACAAATTGCAAATGTGACGAGACGAGATGCATTGGATGTGACTTCACACTTTCACTTTTCTTGATATATTTTCTTTTTCATTCAATTGGTAATTTGGAATTATGGAGTATTTAATTTTGATGTAAATATTGTTGCTTTGTGTGTTCAAACAAGAAGAATAAACGGGATGAATTATTTTGAACACGACTCATTACTATTAATAAATACTCCTAATGTAATTGATTGGATTCGTTTAAAATCATTCTATTCTAATTCGTCGTCGCATGTTTATTTATAATTCCTACTTGATAGTTTTATCAATCTTGATTACCAGTTACAATAATATTTTCATTGTAAATTGAGCTTGCATTCATAAAAACTAAAATGATAGTTTCAATATTTCAAGGAGAATGGAAGATGACAATATTAATAGGAATTCTTTTACTTCTTTTCCTGTTGTCTGTAATTCTATGACTATGTAAACTCCATCTTTTGTTATATTAATCTATCTATAAAAAAAAAAATGATAGTTTTGTCACATTTTTAGTGATATCTTATTCTTCCTTATATCCAAACCTTGAATCAACATACATCATTATCTTATTTGCCTTGGTATAAACCTAAGCCGATATGAAATCTTCATCACATTGGGAAATTTATGAGGCCCTAATCTTTCTTTATTTTAAAATTCATTTCAAACTACTCTAATGTTTAACACAGGAATTGTCCTTATTTTAAATTAATTTTCCTGTAATTTAACAAAACAATTTGAAAATAAGATGATGAATCGTTTTGAGGGGAATTGACATTGAAATGTTAAAATTTAATCCCTCAAATGAAATATTGGTAATAGTTCAAGAAAGGTAACCAATTAGGGCTAAAAGTAGCTACATTAAGAATTTTCGAAAGAGAAAAATGACTGGTCACTGAGAGTGAAAGTCTAAGAGAGAGTTTAACTAAGGTTAATGATGATCTTCGAACAAAACCATTAACTATTGTTGTATTTCACCAAACTGCCAAAAGGGTCATGAAATGAGGGGTAGTAGGTGACAAGAGAAAATAGACAAAATTAGGATAATGTAGTAGCATTCTTTTCGACTTCAAGAATACACGTGGTTCTTCAGTTGTCCATTTATTTGACTTTTGAGGGTTAATTTACTCCATACTAGTAGTGTACTGCCCGTCAAAATGACGGTCAACAAAATAATACATTTAAAGATGGACTTAATTATATAATATCGATAATATTCTTAATCTCAATTCGATTATTTTTTTATATAACAAATGTTTAAATTGACGAAATGTTTGTCTGAGGCGGCGAATAATACGTCGAAAATTAGTGCTGCTTATTCTTTTAAAAATAAAATGAAATGTGAAATCACATCAAAATTGAATGCAATATTTGTTTTATTCTACTTAAGAATTATCGCTGGATGATAAATGTGATTGATAATGAATAGAAGATGTGAAGTGAAGAAAGAAAAACCCGGAATGAAGATGGATTGAATAAAATGATATAGTAGGAGGGTAATTGGTATAAAGGATCAGAGAAGGCCAGACAAATTTAATTATGTTTTTAATAAATTTTGAAGGTACAACTTTCAATCTTTCGATAAGTCTGACGGCCGAAGTAGGTGTGTGGTCAGCCTTGAGGCAGCTTTTATATATACTAAGATATCTATCCCAACTGTGTGTTAGAAGTTTCTTGATTAGGTATGTGTTCTAGCAGTAAGGATTCTCCAAAAGAGAGGACCAATGGAATATAAAATCAAAAGTAATCCTTATAATATTTGAACGAAATATAATATTGCTCTACACAAATTCAAATCGATGATGTCGAAATATTTCATCTAATGGCTTTATCGACTTACCGATTTACTATCGTAATCTACTTCATAAAATTAAAATAATGTATATAACAATTTTTAAAAGATGTTAGATTATTTGAATCATGTTATCCATAAAAGTTTCCTAAACCTATCTATAACTTATTTTCTATATCAATTTATGTATTGTTATTTCTTTAATACAACATCATATTCTCTTCTATTTTATTTCTTAGAATGAACATTCAAAGTATTATCACAAATTAGAAAAATGGTTTAAGGAATGAACAACCGGCCAAAGTTTTGATTAACTTTTTAGAAAAAATTATTTAAAGACTTGGAATATAATATTTCACTATTTATCATTTATGTTGCCCCATCCTTATATTTAATTGAAATATTCTAGATGTTATTGCATTTTGTGTGAATTGTACTACGGAGTACTAGTTAACTGCATTAAGGATTTTGAATTGATAAAAATAAAAATTATTTTAAAAAATCTATTTGTCAAGGAAACAATAATTAATGATTATTAATTGTGTCTTCTGCTCTCATTGAATTATTGATTGGATGATTTGCCGTCATTAACAAGAGGCTGATCTTATGCCAGAGCTCAATAAGATACCCTATAAAGTTAAGCTGACAGGCTTTCAACATCTAAATAATTAATCAATTAGAAGATTATCATTATGGATACATGCATTGAATTCTTGTTAAATCCATCCATAACTCCCCACCTCACTCACTTACATCAAATTAAACAATAATTAAAGTGTTCACACGCGCTGTTAGACGAACATAATCCAAAACAACTTCTTGTTGAGGTCACATGACTTGACTATTAATCTTCTAATGTTTGCCACTTTTGCACCTATTATTATTTGCCTAACGCGTTTATAGATTTAGCAAAGTTAAAAAGAAGTGGTTAATGACTTTATTACATATCTCACTTGCAAAGTCTTTGTTCTATCTATTGATTTAGGATGACTCATCAATATCTTCCCACACATATAATTCGGAAAATAGTAAGTTTACATATTACCTTAATCACAACTGATATGCGTATAATATCATATTACACTCGATCGATAGGATCACTAATAAAATTAAAGGTTTCCAAATTAAACGATGCATATATACAAGTGTCCAAATAATTTATTAAGAAGCAAATAAGTTAAGGTTAAAGGCATGTAAGAAGATGGAAAAGTATGGTACAACCTGTGCATGGGATCAAACCATGTTATACCCAGTTTTCTAATAACCTCTAAAAGAGTGATGAGGTTCATATAATATATAATGTCACTCCAAGCTGTCCGGTTGTAGCTACACACCTTAATGTGAATGCTTTCATTCATTGTCGGAGCTAATTAAACTATACTAATTGTGAAGCATGCTTTACAATATGAAGATTCATTCACAAGATTCGAACCATGAAACTATGCTATTTTTTATTAATCTATTATTATGCCTAAGTAATTAGATAACAAATTGCAGGCCAACGTTTTGGTAGTTTGGTTCATTTTGGAATCTCACTATGTTGTCATATTTGCTGGCTTTTGGTCACTGTATAAAATTAAAGACTATAAGTAAAAGTCCTAAACATATAACACATTAAATTGGTGTAGACGTGTAGTGCATGTGACCGGTTCATTATTTGTATATTTAATTGGACATGTATGCTATGGTGAAAAATGGTGATATATAGCGTTTGAAAATAACTTCTTATAGGTTAAATAAATTAAAAACGATTATTCCCTCATCGTGGAAGATCCCGTTGCAAGATACTTCATCATTTCAATCTCAACTATCTTCCAAGTAAAGTAAAATGAACAAAATTTCAATTGAAGATTCATTCAATTAAATAATGCAAATATACCACGTATTTACTTGTTAAAATGTATGACACATCAAATTAAACCAAGTTTTATCTCATAATGCTTCATACAACTTTATGTTGAACCATTTCATCTGTTAAACTCATAAACTATAGATTAAGACAATATAGGCGATATAAGCTCATGGGCAGTATAGTGGCATCGTAAAGACCTCCGTAGAAGTCTTTGAGTTAAGTGCGTTGTTCTAGCGTAAGAGTTTTAGATTTGTAATAGACGATATCACAATATCTGCATTCATGTATGATTACGGTAAATTCATACTTTCTTAATGATCAGTACATCAACATAATTTTAAAGGCGGGCGAATGTTACATGACATCGTTCACGTTTTATTTATTTATTATTTCGATTACCTATAGTTATTATCGACCTATTTTACAAGAAAAAATAAAATCATTGCTCTAATAAAAAGAATGAAGAATAGAGCACATGGGGACATGGGGTGACTTAGGTGAAGGTGGCCCCGTGTTTGGCGGTAGAGATGTAAAAAGATAGTGGTATTATGTAGCACGTGAGCCTTTCCTCATTCATATCCTAACATAATATATGAAGGATTCCGGTAGTTATAAACTTTCAATTGAAATGATTGATTTAATATTTTTTATAAACTGTAGGAGTATTATAAATCTGATTGAATAAGGGATCTTTATATTAATTGAATATAAATATTTTACCAAAAAAATAACTAATCAGATAAAAATCACGATAGAATCGGCGTATCGATATAAAGAAAGAAATTATAATACGGTCATCTGAAATATTACTCTTAAGCAGTATTACAGCGGAATAAGTTGCGTTTATGAAATATGATGATTGTAGAAAGATGTCGAGAAGAGCAGGAGCAATATTAATCGCATGAAATTTAAAAGAAAGCTATTTAAGCGTGTAAAAAAATATTAGATTATGAATCTAGCATTTTTAGATTATTAAAAATAAAATAAAAATATTGGAAGGGGAAGAAAAACCATCAAAAATAATAGTTATTCCTCCTCAAAGGTGTGGTTGTTAGGAGTTTTTAGTCCGGTAGTTATAAACTTTGGTATACATGTCTCACTTAGCATGTCTTTTACATTCTCTTACATTGTTTTCGCAGCCTCATTAATTTAGTACCATTATTCATGATTTATATAAATATTATACAATGAAAAAAAAATAGTATACAATCATATAAAGAAAGAAGGTCCACCAATAAAGAAAAAAATATTATATTATCTTCAATAACCTCAAATTAGAAGATTAATGTATTTTTAATAATCATGTAGATCTTATATGTAGAGGATAGACACATACTTTCAAGAATTGAGATCAATAATTCAAATCTCGAATTCTAATTTTGAAAAAGAACTCATAGATCTAACTACATTTTTTTTACTTTTCATCTCATAATGAAAAACCTTCACAGTATTAGAAAATTGTAAAATTGTTCAATCATTTTGATGAACCTAGGAGTAGGTTAATGCTTGGAGGACGATCTAATTCATTCGAAGTAATAGTTCAAAATATATAATCGACCTAATAAATTTTTTTCCAATAATAAAATAATTCATCAACACATTTTCATCACATTAAACAATTCTTTTGATATTTTACCTTATATTTAGTCATTCAAGAAGATTTAGCTTCACTTAATTTAATAACCTAGGGATCACCAAACAATTAAATAATTCCCCTGTCAGATAAAAATACTCCATATAGTAAATAATCAATATTAATAAAACATCAAACTATTAATCTTACAAACGCCGTTAATCCTCGAAACAATGTTAAATATAACGGCGTTTTCTCATAATATATATTCCCTTCGATTTAAAACATAATTTTATTTTATTTTTTTAAATTATCTGATTATGTCATTAATAAGCTAATAGTTAGTGATAAAGAAAAAATTATATAATTTATTTTTATGATAATATATTTAAAGACAAATTTATTAATATCAAATTTATCTTTTTAAAACTAAAGAATAAGAAGCAAATTGATGTTAGATTGAGCAGGGAAAAACAAAAAACAGAAAGAAAACTAATCATAATAGTATGAATTAGAGTAGTATCACTCTTGTAATAATATATATAACCAAAGCAACAACGTAAGAAGCAAAAACCAACAACCTCGTCCATCCATAAAAACTCAACAGATAGTTCTATTCAGATTAAAAAAAAATTAAATCAAGAAAATAAAAACCATTTTTTTATATTGAAATACTGATTTTTTAATAGTGGTTTTTGGTGTTTGCATGAGTGTGTATGGAGTTTTGATCATTTGAGTTATTTTTTTTGTTGAAGAATTTGCAAAAGGGTATGCTTCAATTCTTGTTTACGTTGTTTTTATGGTGAATTTGAGCTGAATTATGCATTTTTGGATCATAATTCAAATCAGGAATATTAATATAGAATTATAGGTAACCATAATGTATATATGCATTTATTTTGATGTATGTTTTGTCAAGTTTATGTATTTTTATACCATTTTAGTAGATCTTTATAGTTCCTTCATTTTTACTCAAGATTTCACTGTTTAGTGTTTACTTTTGCATAATTGAGTTGGGTTTTTATTGCATTTGCAGGCATATAATATAGAGCTTATATAATATTGACTAAAAGTATTGAAATTTTTTCAGGGTTTTTACAGTTTTGATGATAAAGATTTGGCCTTTATTGAGCCTTTGATGTTTAGCAAAGAGGTGGATCTGAGTGGTAATTTTATTAGTTACTGAGAATTCAGGATTTGGGTTGAATTGAATTTGCATTGGTTGGACTAAGTCAAAATCAAGATTGGTGATTTGAGAAAATATGGAGCTGCCTCAACCAAGAACATTTGGAGGTGAAGGTGAGAAGCAAAGTAAACTTTGAATCTTTATTGATTTTTGCATGTTTTAGGATTTTTCTGCTTTTTTCCAGGTGAAAATTGAGTATGGAATTGAGGATTTCTATGTTTTTTGGTGTTTTGTAGGCAGAAAGAGGACACATGATTTTCTTTCACTATATTCACCTGCTCAACAAGATCCAAGACCTTCTCAAGGTAATTCATTCTCCTTTCATGCAACTTGCAATTTATTTTCCCAAGGAGAAATTTTTACCTTTTTATTCTTGATCACTAATTCTTTTGCACTAAAAATGCTAGGGAAGGAATGAATTGTGAGCATTTCAACACTTTTAAGTAACATTTTATTGATTCTTTAAACAAAGCAGCGAAATTGGGACTATTCAAGATCAATTATACCTTGTTTAGTTGTTTAGGTAGTTAAGTAATTAGTGTTTGTTTATAGTTAGTTTTGAAGAATGTTGATGGTGGATGTGGGGGAGAGGATTAAATATCAGAAATCACCCACGAGTGGTGTAGTTAAGACACCCGTGAAGAGAGTAGTTAATGGATCCTGCCCCATGGGTTCCCGGGCGGGCCATTGTTTGTTTAGATTGTTATTTACAAATAAACAAAATGGAAGGGGTGGCCTGGTGGGGGCTTTGCAGTTAGCAATACTTCCATCACAATGGAGTTACTATTGGTAGGTACATTTTGATTCCCCGTGTGTTTGTTGCTATTAGCGTAGGACCACTCAAACTTGTCATGATTTTGAAGGTTTCTAATAAGTTATAATACAAATCTCTAGATATTGATGAAATTGCATAGGAGTTCATTTAACCATGATTAATATAGCAGATGGCTTACTTTCATTCTGGATTGAGCCATATGTTTGAATGCAGATGTTACAAGAGCTTTGTCACAATATGTTTACTGGCTTATTTATGTTATGCTAAATTTTATTGATCCTTGTGGTGTTAAATAATGATAGTGAAGGAAGTTCTGGAAAATGTCATGTTTTTTAATCTCTCGTACGTAGTCGTCTTCTGGACATTGCTTGTATTAAAATTTTGTTAGCAGAGTTTATTTGACAGCTTGAGTTCTGATACTATTGTTTTCCATCAGTAATAAAATCGTCGGTGTGTTATATCCTGTTTTAATCTTTTGAACGTAGTATAATTTATGATTACTATTGAGGAGTTCATAATTAGTACTATACAATGCTGTTATCATCTGGGGTGTTCTTTACATCCTTGTTTATGTGCAACTTGCAGGTAGCTATGTCAAAACACATGATTTCTTGCAACCACTGGAAGGAGCGGGGAGGAATGGAGAGAGCAGAGAAAACAATCTTGAAATATCAACTGTTGAAAAGCCTCCACCACTAGCTCCTCCATTGCATCCTTCTGTTACTCATATACTTCCTGGTGGAATTGGGACCTATAGCATTTCCTTCCATGAACAAAAGGCACCCAAACAAGAGGGAAGCTTTTCTACGGTGGCTCAGGCCAGTAGCGCCGATAGAAATGATGAAAACTCAAACTGCAGTTCTTATTCCGGGAGTGGTTTCACTCTGTGGGAAGAATCTGCTTCAAAAAAGGGAAAGACAGGGAAGGAGAATATTGTTGGAGAAAGACACAATGTTAGAGGTAAAAGTCTCTTCCACTTTTTTAACGTGTTTATCTACTATTTATCCAATGATGCAATGGTCAAATGCCTGATATGATCATATGCGGTGAAAGTTTGCCTCGTTTCGTTACAATTTTCAATAATCTTGTCAACTATATGCATGTTAGATTGATTGAACACATTATTGAAGTATTTAGTTGATATTTCTTCTTTCTCTATCTTGTTGTATATAAATTAATTTAGTCTAGAATGCAGAAAATTAAATGTCAAATGGTAGTGTAAATTTTGTGTCATTAACACCAATTGTAATGTTCAAATATTCTGCAGAAGCAAGTGTACACCTGGAGGGAGGAACATGGACAGCATCATTGGAACGGCAATCACAGTCATCTTCCAGCAATAAATTTAACAGCACAGTGTTAAGCTCTCTCTCTTCTCCTCAGTCAGTGACTTATCTCTCCTCCTGTAGACATCTTCCATCGTACTTTTTCATTTGGTATTAGGTATTTATAGTCATCAGTCCGTGTTAATTTTCAGGCAGCCAATCATTGAGAAATATCCAAGTTTCACGAAGATGTTAACATCATCGAAAATGACTGGAGGGGAGGATGATGAAGAGTTTGTTGTTAAGAAAGAGGCGTCATGTCATCCCAAAGGTATCTGAATGATGACACCCTCGAATGTATACTTCATAGTCCTCGACTCCTTCCTATGTTCTAAAATTTATGTATCACACTGCACTAGTCTTCACAGGTAACTTGACAGTGAACGTTGACGGCAAAAGTGCAGATCAAAAGCCAAGTACCCCACGTTCAAAGCACTCGGCAACAGAGCAGCGCCGAAGGTGCAAAATCAATGACAGGCATGTATACCTACTTCCATTGGAAGTCATCGATTTTCCTTCAAATGTTAAATTTATCACTATAGGCTTTTGTCGCTGCTAGAATGATCTAGTTTCCGTAGCTTTCAAAGCCTGAGTTGGTTGCATGAACATATCATCATTAACATCAAACATGAACCATAATGCAGATTCCAGAGACTGAGGGAGATCATACCTCATGGTGATCAGAAGAGAGATAAGGCATCATTTATGCTGGAGGTACAGAAATGAATTGTACGCCAGATATAAAAGAAGAATACCTAGTCTAGATATGCATCGTTGATTTTTTTTTTTTTTGCAGGTTATCGAATATATACAATATCTACAAGAGAAAGTGCAAAGGTATGAGGGGACATACCAGGGATGGAATCACGAACCTTCAAAATTAGTGCCATGGGTAAATTCTATTATTTGCTTACTCGATATCCCAACTTAAAAACTCCAACATTATGATCTTAATAAAGTTGGAGAAAGGCTTCAGAAGAGTCGTCCTATTTGATAGTTGATTTCTTTTTTTTTATTGCATGATAAAGGTTAGAATGTTCACAAATTGAAATTGCTGCCATACAAAATTCTGAATTTGAAATGAAGTTTCTGATGTTTGGTTTGATACAGGGAAAGTCATTAAGAAATGGTGAAGGTTTAGTTGATCAATCACAATGCACAAGTTCCGGTTCTGGTCGTTCCACGCTTTTTGTGGCAAAGACGGATGATAGTAAGGCGGACATCTCTCCAACCAACACCAGTGATGTACACAAGTTTGCAGACCATCTCAATAATGTGGTCATGCCTAAAGACCGACTTCAACAACCAGAGCTTCCAAATAAGGCGCAGCTACAACAGTTGATTCCAGCAACAACATTTTCATCCGGAGTCGCTTTTGATATGAACAAACCAGCACCACAACAACCTCAAGCTCATTTCCAGCCGAGATTATGTACAATGGATGATGCTGAAAATTCTGGGCATAAGCTCAAAGAGCCGGAGCAGCAGTCTATTGAAAGTGGTACAATTAGCATCTCAAGCATCTATTCGCAACAGTGAGGATTCTTCCTACCATATCTGATGATGCCATTCACATTGAACTTGCATCATATTACGAGCTGAATATTCGTAACCATGTGCAGGCTATTAAATTCTTTAACACAAGCCTTGCGACAGTCTGGAGTGGATTTATCCCAAGCCAGCATAGCTGTGCAAATCGATCTTGGAAAGAAGGTGAAGAGTTTGGTATATCCCTCGACATTAATATCTAAGGTATACCACAAGTTTCCTAATTGAAAGTTCTAGCATTCAGCCAAGAAAATGCAAGCATTAGGCGTAAGCAATCATGATTGCTGACAAACATTTATAAGAACTAGTAATACATTACATGGTTCGCATGTGGACAAAAATGGAGTTGGAAATTTATAAGAATTGCTAGAATTTAACATCTTACAATATGATCTTCCCAGAATGGTATTCCCATAAACATGAGCAGCCATGAAGTATCAAGATCCCTGACTCAGGAAACAGGAGAAGAATATGATCAAGCCCTGAAGAAGAGGCTCAAGACTAGCAGAAACTAATATGATCAAACATGGATACATTTTTTCCTGTATTTTAATTTATTCAATTTTTATCTTACATTTTTTTGTCTACTAGTACAAAGAAATTAATCTAGTTAAGACCCTGAACTTCAGCTTTTGTACATGTATTTATTTTTGTAATTTCTTTGAAAAATTGCACAGTTACCCCTGACAAATTTAAGCTAATATTGATATAGTTTCATTGTAAGCTAATATTGATATAGTGTCATTGAATGCTTAAATATGATAGTTAAACATCTAACAAAACTCATAATATTTGGCACCCTTGACTTTCAAAGAGTATAATCATCAAAAAATAAGATAATTAAAACAACATAGCAACTAAACAAACTAAAAAGTTTCACGCTCAGTTATAACAACAAATTATTACAAAGATTTAACTTGAAGGCTTCAAAGTTTCCGAGCTTTATAAGGCTTGGTGTTTGCATCATCATCTACGGAGCGCTTTTGATCATAAGGCTTGGTGTTCACTTTTGTCTCCTTGGTACTACCTTCTACTTCCTCGGCTTTACAAATGTCTCTCTATGAGATCAGCAGCATAACTGCCACAATCTGATTTAGTTTTTAGCTATTTCATAGCAGTCTTCCTCTCTTGTGTCAGGTTCATTAATAAAAATAAAAGCACAAACAACTTTAAAACAAGAATACCAACTTTGTTTCAGCTCCAAATCCAGCTCCATTGAGCTTGGGCATTCCTCTCTTCAAAACATGGCTTTAGGACATTGCTTGTTGAGCAGGAAAAAGAATGCTTAGAGGAAACTTATTTAGAAAATCAAATGTCGAGCTTGTCAATAGAACGTCTTGACAATGATCTCGCTTAAGCCACGAATTCTTGCTTTATCTTGCAAAGTCTTTGAGATACATTTGGGGAGCAAGGCCCGATTCCCGAAGATATAATGGTTATAGCAAGCCAATCGCCCCAAAGCGGCTACAAAGTAGTGTTAAATAACCGAAAGTAGAGTTTCAGCTGAGAAAATATTGTTTCTTTTTGGCAGGTGGAGAAAGTTACTTTTAACGCTGTTAGCCCGATGGGGGCACATTCCAGGAATTATATAAGAGAATGCGAGGGGTGATGATCGGTCGCTGGAATTTCTTTCTACTAACGTGATAATTTCTTAGCTCGCAGTGGTTAATAGGCGCTAACAATGCAGCCTGTGAAATGCGACCGTGAATGTTATCTTTCTTCATCTCAAAAAGCGAGGAGAAGTAAAGGTGAAAGCTTTGGGGTCACAGATAATATCCGAGAAATGAGTGCTTCGAGTTCAATTAAGACCTCCAGAACTGAGCCCCGATCGGATTATTATTGTCGTTATATTATCAAACCGAACTAATGAGCTATACTAGAGCGAGCTTTGCGCATGCGCTCGCCGTAAAATTCCTGGCATTCATGAGTTGACACTACGCTTCAGTAAAGTGAGCCGTATATAAAGTGAATCGCGATTGGCTCCAAGTATCCCAATGTGTTATAAAAAAGTCGCTAATTACATTCATTTTCCATGATGTGAATGTAATTTTTTTTTTTTAAAATTGACATAGGTTGGTGATAGCTTCTGACGACAGTACTGTGAGATAGAGTAGGCTGAGACCGCTTGAACGCCACTTTGTGTTTGTATGTTATGCGAGACCCAAGCACAGTAGGCTGCGACCGCGAATTATTCTTTTTTCTTGAGTATGACGACATACAACAGCGAGTAATTATCACACTCCGGTGCTTATGGGTGTGTCGGTTTGACCATGAATGGCGCACTGCAGTTATTGAATTCCTCGAAAAATCGCCTACCGTTTACTCACCAAGAGCCTAACTTTGGCTCGCGTAGGTAAGCTACCACTTAGCATGCTTCGCGATCGTTTTTACTAGATCTGATCTCTTTCGAAGAGTCATTGAAACAAAATTTCCAAATCACATTCTGCGGAGATATCATTACCGTCAGGAATGGGTAAAAGAATTGACTTCCCCCACTTTGCATGATGATTTAAGCTATATGATTCTGATTAGGTGATCGTGAACCTAGTTCTTTAAGGATTTCGGTCGGTAGGTTGGGTTTTCGCCCGTAACCATATTATCCCAATGGGCTTGACCCAGGTACTTTTTGATGATTTACCGAGCCTAGTTCTCTATTTAACCACTTTGGTTAGCGGATGCCTTGATGTTGTCGTTGATGCTTATGCTTGATCAGCTAATAACTCCGGTTAAAGGATTAGTTCTTTCCAATGGTATTATGTTGGCATATATGTTAATGTTTTACCGTTATACATATGGCTTTGTGCCCGAATCGATTGCCGATTAGTATGCATGATAATACCAAATGGCCAGTGCTTTTCAGCTCGAGGGATGTCTCGAAAGCAGTATGACAATTCGACCTCTTGCCAGAATGATTAAAAAGCGGCTATTTTCGGCCAGCCGCCATTGAGGGGTACTTATAGAATGATCAGCGTCATCGAGGCAAAATCGATACCACAATGTAGGAAGCTATGGTCGCGATGGGCCAGACTCTAAAAATTATTTCCACATTGCGTTATAGCCGATTTTGGCGATTCAAAATGCGTTGGAAAGATCTTTTGAAACCCTTTAAGAAAATGTGATCGAAACTTAGAATTTCTTATTTTAGCAAATATCATTTTAAGAAATAAATATTTTGATAAATGTTTTGTCGGAAAGATACTCTCATTTAAAAGCTTGATCAAATCGAAGAAGAAAAAGCAGTAAAGGTTGAAGCCATGACTTTTTACCTAAGTTAGAACAACTTTCGAGGGAACTGTATACTGTAGATCTTGATTAACTTTATTAACTCTTGCCATTCTTAACTTTGAATTCTTTCGGCGACGGTGAATGATCATTCTTAAATGTAGCGTCGTGCTTTTCTTTAACATAGCGAGTCGCCGATGACCAATTGGGTGGTTGATCCGCTTTATCGTCGTGGCTTGACACTAGGCTAAATCAATGTGTCTTTTAAAGCGTAACGTTGCCCCGTTGTCTTTAATGCGGCGATCTTGTCTTTGCTTGATATGACTATCGACTTTATGTCGAGAAGCACCTTTTAACGTGTCTATGGAGATAAAAGCGACTTAGCAGCATATGTTATATAGTAAATTAATGTTTAAGTGTCGTTAAGCAAGGTGTCACGGGCCCGTTGTCCAGCATATAGAATGCTTCATGGCGGTTGTGAGTTGAAATGGATTTCTTACATTATGGAAGAGTTATTACAACACATTGCCTCTATCTATTTCATTGAAATATGACAATCGATCGCAATTCGTATCATTGAGAATGGATTATAAGGAGGGGTTTGTTTTGCCTACATTTGTCATCTCTAAAGAATAACTAGCTGATATATTTACAAAGTCCCTGCCAGCTACAGTTATGTCGGATTTGTTGGTCAAGATGAGCTTCATCTCCTCAGCTCCATCTTGAGGGGAAAATGAACGAGTAATTGAGTTAGTTGTAGTTATCAATTGAGGCGATGAGGAGTGAATTGCAGTGTGGCTTTGCAACTGGAATCAAGTTAGTTTGGAGTTAGTTAGCTGACTTGGAGTTGGTTACAATCAGTGCTGATGCGGCATTTTTTAATGTGTTGTAATTCAGTTAGAGGTCCACTTGTATAAAAAGGATGTGAGATCTTAAAAAATCTGATTGATTAATTAAATTTCGATTGATATCGATTTTCTCTCAAATGTTTTCAATTTTATAACCCGTCTTCTCTTGCTCTTATTTTCGGCACAAAGCTTCAAGCTTCCATCCGCCATTAATGACGTCAATGTGAGCTTCGAGCTTCTTCAAAAATACCTTAACTTGTTTTAGCTAAACTGACAACATTTAAAATTTATAGGAGAAAATTAACGTAAGTAGTTGAGTGATACATTTTGTGTACTTAAATGATTAAAATAGATCGATAATGAATATAGATGATTGAAATGATAAATAAATAAAACTTTATTGATGTTTTACGTCATTTGCCCTAAACACAAAGTCATAAATTATTAAAACTAACCACCATCTAAGTACTTTTATGCCACAATTTAATCTATATGTGAAATATTTTAGTGAAAGTAATAATTTAATTAATCAAATGAGGCTTTTGAGAGAGTTCTTGGATCTGACAAAATAGGGAGCAATTCCACTTGAAATTCTGTAGCCATTATTATGCATGCCCTGTGGGATCGGGTAGATCCTCTCCATAAGGAACTCATTCCAAGACTTTTTTACTCCCACATCTCATTTTATACCGCATACATTATCGGGGATTTTCGAAAGAAAAGAGTAATGATATATCACGAATACCAAGTTTATTTTTACACGTGTCTTAATCGATACAATTTTTATTATAATATCATATTAAAAATTTATGAGATTATACTAATATTAATTACTTGTTAATGGATAAAGACCATGAACTTATTAGTATATTCAGAATGTTTTTATAAATCAATATAAGATTGGATTTTCAATAATATTAACACAATTACATAATTAATTTATGATATATAACAATTACTTCTTAAGCTAAACATGAGTGCCGTCCTCCATTTCAATCATAATTCATATGAGTAGTGTCAATTATCATGACAGAAGGTGTATATAATTTGAGATCTTGGTGGCAGTGACTTCTTTTTCATTCTTTATTGTGATTACATTTCAAGAATTGTGATCACTTCCTAATTTATATATCATGTAAATTACAAGTAAAGTTATAGTATAATTGATAATGACAACAATGGAAGAATCAAATTTGTGTGGGTTCAAATCTTCTTAAAACAAATTATCTTTTTACTTTTGTTATAGTTGATACTTCTTTTTAGTTTAAATTTTTTTTAATTCAAATTTGCCTACCACCTATATAATTTTTTAAATCTTGCCACCACTTCCAATTTCATCGTGGTTTCGTCCCCAAAGACATGTCCTCTCTTGTTTAAACAAAATTATTTTTCTGACTTCGAACAGGGCTCCCATTTAAAAGGAGACGTCCTGAATATCCATATTAATTATTAAAATACAATTCCTAGATCTACTTGACATATTTAAATTGTGTTACGTCTTTATATAGTACGAGGTACTAAATTTATTACTCGTAATGCATCATCAGTGACCTAATACTGATAATTTGTTGCTTTAATCAAGTTAATTATACAAAGTTAGGTTTAATTGATTAGGAGCATTTTGTAACTAAACCTACCATTTATACTTCTTCGAGCATATTAAAGAACTCAATAACTGATTAGAATGAATGGTTGACTAATCCTATCTTTTGACCACCATTAGTAAAGGAAATTTATTGTTAATTGCCATTTTTTGTCAAAAAAATTATGCCAACTAGATATTTCATATTCAGCTCATTCTGATGCATGTTATCAAATGAGTGTTCCACAACACCAAATATTAACATCATTTGATACAACATTGTACTCCTTCATGTTCATAATATAAATCAATTATATTGTTTTTATAGATTAAGATAGATACATTTGACCAAGTTAATCATACTTGTGACAATTATTAGTTCAAATGGTTGTCTTATATTGTCTTATGTCATTTAAACAACAAAATGTAAAACAATGAGTGCACAAGTTTTTGGCCTAATGTAGAGATATTTATACAAGTTAATCATACTTGTGACAATTATTACCTCAAATGGTTGTCTAATATATTGTCTTATGTCATTTAAACAACAAAATGTAAAGCAATGATTGCACAAGTTTTTGGACTAATGTAGAGATATTTATACAAGAGAAGAGGATGAAGCAGAAAGACAAGAATTGGAAACCTAGGGAGAACAAAACAGCACCAAAAGGATCACCTCTGATTAATCTGTGAAAGTTCATAACTGATAACTCTAGTAAAAGCAAATCTATAATGGCATCCTCCTGTATACACTGCACTCAAGTCGATATAACCCCGAAATGGCAGGGTGGTTTCTATACATTAATTTGACAGTTTTTTATATCATGAAAAAACACATTAATGTACTCTGGGATGCTCGGGAGTTCTCTCGGGCATTGTTGGAGTGCACCTCTCCTCCTATACACTTCAAAGAGAATCCCCCGGAGAAACAAAATCATTGGTTCTTAATGTATCTGTGTCTGAGAACTAGGGATCCCTCTCCTGTAGGGTTGTAACCAAATGCTAGCGTCGAGAAATCATATGCTACTTAACAGTTCATCTTCCTCTGGTTGTTGCAAGCATTCCCATGGGTTGGAATAAAAATAATCCTCTTCTTTAGGTCTGTCTGGAATTGTCAACCTTTTAATCGGATTTCCCATGCGCTCTGCATGAGCTTCCTTAACAGCAGAAGAAAAATCATTCCAATTCAATGATCCACTGTTGTACTGATCTATTAACTCAACCAAGAACTTCCTGTCCAGTAGAATCGTCTTCTTGTACCCAAGGTATCTGTGAGCAATGACATAAGAAAACATTAAATCAAGTCGATAAAAATAATATCTTAGTATCATTTAAGAAGATCTCAAAAAATCTCAACCTTCAAAGCCTTTTATATAATTGAGTTGCTAATAACATGACCCAAGCAAAAGATTGCGAAAACAAATAAATTTCTCAGTAATGTCTCACATGCAGATATGGCGTAATGTCTCACATGCAGATATGGCATCTGAAATAAAATGTAATATCTACAGTACAAACAGTACCTGCGATGACCTTCAACAACCTTTGCCATGTTTCCATCATAAGTAGGCACGAATATATCACTCTCTAATGAAACTAGATAATCTAATGCTGCCATCTGAGATGAGTGGTTCTGGAAGAACTTAAGATCTGCATGCTCCAGTAGGGTTTCCTTTCTGACCTGTTAAATATCACACATATAAACGAAAATCCTGATAGTTTGGTCCAATATTTGACGAATAATTGTAGTTTCCATACTAACCAAATTTGGATAAGCAGCAGCAAGACTAGCCATTCTTCTATGCCCACCATAAATTTCCCCGGCAGCAATGTATACTTGTATGCTCTGATCAATTTCTAATGCTTTGAGGGTAACAGCAGTTTCCTCGGGGGTCAATGGACATAACCCATCTTTCCTCTTCAAGTCAGAGTCTATAACTTTCTCTTTCCACCAGGGATAAGCATACCTGGGATGGAGGAGGAGATTAAAGAGCTGTATAACATAAGCTACAATATCATTTATGGATAGCAATATGGCAATCGCAACATACCTCATTCTGGTTAATTCTTCCACCTCCACATTATTGCAGCCCTCTGTGCAGCCAGAAAAGGCTAACATGTCCATTTCATATCTCAGATGGAGAACTAAGTATGGGCCATTTTTTCGTAGAACGTTGATCACCTTTCTTCCCAGCTCTTCTATTTGGGGGGTGAATTTCAGAGCAGAAAAGTTTACCCGACAACGCAGTTTCTGAATGTCCATGGGCTGGCCATTATTTGCAAGCCGAGAATCAGTTCTATTCAAATGCACAACTTTGTATTTCTTTATGAGAGGAAGAATCTGGAGACAGCCAATACAAACAACATCACAACTCTGATAGACTAAAGCAATTTAATGATTCAGAAAGCATCAAGACAAAAACAACCTACCTGATTATGGTAATACGAAATGTCAGACCAACTAATTGGTGGCATTATATAGATCATTCCAAGCTCCACTCTCCTTTTCAGTCGAGGAGGTAGTTCTTTCAAAATCCGAACTTCATCTCTTAAAGATGTAATAAAATGATCAACATCAAATATATCTCGGAATTCACTGCAGCAACATTAACAATAGTTTTTAATAAAATGATCAACATCAAATATATCTCAGAATTCACTGCAGGAACATTAACAATAGTTTTAAACAAAAATAATATATATCATTCAGAAATTTATAGAGATGCATTTTGGTTTTAACAGAGCAAAAAGTAGCTTCATGATTCAGGAACATAAAACTGACCTAGGATCATTCCAGAAAGACGTTTTATCAAGCTCCGGAACTATAAGCGTCACATTTAAGTACCGTGCTATTGCAACCATGTCACATATCTGTATAAAAATAAGACAGTTAATTAAATGAGGATCAAAACAAGTGATATTATTGACCTGCTATATCAGCAAGGACATTAACAAGACCAATAAATTAAGTAGATTCCAGCATATATAGCTAATCCAGCAATAAAACTACTCACTGCTGATCGCATCTGATTAAGGCCCCCATTGCAAGACACCATCAGGTATCCGTTATTCTTATAAACCCCTGAATAAGAAAAACTTAAGCTAATAAATGCAACAAGTTAAAAGAAATTGAGAATGGAAAAAATAAAATCATCAAGTTTTTTCATACTATCCGTGCATGAAATCAATCATTCAGACATCATCGATATTGGATTTCAGCAAACGAAAAGAAAACTATAAGAGACTACGACACATTCATGACATCCAATACATGCTACTTCACAAGCCCGTACAGGAAAAAAGATACCCGAAACAAGGAAATAATTCCAAAAAGTGAACCGTTCCTGAATTTCAGACAGAGCTGTTAGAAGCTTCACAACCAAAAGCTATTTAGCATAGCTACAAAGAATGAGCAACTATCCAACTACTTCACTCATACACTCAAGATACTAATCTACTAACCATCAATCAATAACCTACTTCAACATTCAAGCATGACATAAACTTTTTAACCACTCAACAACACAAGTAGCACCAAACTTGAAGCATTAACCATATCACTAATTTCAGTGAAAATCTTAGCTTTTATATTGCTTAACTCAATTTGACTTAAAATACAATATTAGCAGCCAAATTTCAATATAAACTAATACTGTAAAAAAAATCCATAAAAAGCAGAAACTACGACGCATCCAAAACAAACCAAACCAAGCATTATCCCACTAAATGGGGTCGGTTATATAAACACTACGTCTCCAATCGAATGAGAATCTAAATTTACATACTTTTTGGAGGAAGAACATGAACAGGAACCTTCGGAACCGACTCAACATTCAAAGCACCAGCTGCTGACTCCTGATGAAAACAAGAAGGCCAACCTTTAAGAATACTAGGACCCCAAGTTTCACCCAAAGCAGTCAACTGAACAAAACAAGTCCACAACAAAATTGTAGTCAGTGCCCTAATCATCCAAAGCTTCATCTTAGACCTTGATGAAGCAGAACTAATCTTTACTTTTTCACCTCCACAAGCAACTTTTTTCAAACCCATCAAATCCAAACTCCACTTTCTTCTCATTTCTCTATCTATTCTACACATATCAATCTTCCAGTACAAAACCACCAAAACCCAAATCTCAAAAACCTATTTTTTCCCAATTTCAACCAAATTGAATAAAAACAAATTTGTTCTAAAGCAATATCCTTCTTCACATACAAAACCACCAAAACCCAAATCTCAAAATCCTATCTTTTTTCCAATTTCTACCTAATTGAATAAAAAAAAGCTGTTCTAAAGCAATATCCTTCTTCACATACAATACCACCAAAACCCAAATCTCAAAATCCTATCTTTTCACCAATTTCTAAAGCAATGTTTGATCCAAAACCAAATCAATAACAAATTCTCAATATCAAAACAACCCAACTTGATATTATAACCCAAAAACCAAATTGGGTAAAAAAATTGAACCTTTATTGATTGGTTGACAAACAAAAACCAAACTATTTATTGAATCAAATTTGATGGTTTTACTTAAAATCTATCAAAATCTGTCAAAAACTGAAAAAAATATAGTACATTTCACAAACTTTTGGTGATAAAGCTTTGATCTTTATCAATAATAGCTAATGTATAAATGGTCTTGTTGTGAAAAATCTTTGATCTTTAATGAATAAACCAACTAAATTTTACCAAAAAATTCAATTATTTGGGCAAAAGGTAATTTTAGGGATAATGTATATATGGTTTTGGGTGAAAAAAGCTTTGATATTTGATGAATAAACCAACTTTTTTTAAGAATTCAATATAATGAGCAAAATGGTAATTTTAGAGATAATGTATAGATTTTTTTAGTGGAAAAGCTTTGATATTTGATGAATAAAAAAAGTTTTTTTTTTTAAGAATTCAATATAATGAGAAAAATGGTAATTTTAGAGATAATGTATAAAAAAATTGGTGAAAAAGCTTTTATATTTGATGAATAAACCAACTTATTTTTACCAAAAATTCAATATAATTTTAGGATAATGTATATATGTTTTTTGGTGAAAAGGCTTTGAAATTTGATTAATAAACCAACATGTGTTTTTTAAGAATTCAATATAATTGAACATAAAATGGTAATTTTAGAGAATGTATAAATGAAAAATCTTTAATATTTGATGAATAAAAGAAGTTATTTTTATGAATATTGAGGGCAAAATGGTAATTTTGTAGAGGTGTCGGTGGGTTGGGTGGCCGGAATCTGGAGGCGTCGGTGGCTAGTGAGATAAACTGAGAGAGAGAGAGAGAGAGAGAGTAATCAAAATTGTGATGAATTTGGGAGAGATTTGAGAAAGAGAGAGAGCGGGGGAGATTTTGGAATAATGAGGTGTGGCTGTGAGTAAGTGAACAAAAAATTGTGTGCTATGCTAAATTGCTAACTATGGTATGGGGTTAGTGGACCAATGAGCTTAAATGAGCAATATAGTTATTGACGGGAATAAATCGTGTGTTATATTTTGTGTCATATTTTATATTATAATTTATTAAGATTGTGACGTGTATAATTTTTGTTTTGAAAAGTTAATTTAAAAGGAAAAGATGCGTAAAACGAATGTAACATAAATGTCAAACAAAGTGTAACAAAGAATTTGAAATCGTTATTACTCTTTTCATTTGTTTTCTTTACGAATTTTTGGCATCTTATCAATTATGGTAAAAGTGGGTGAAAAAGAGCAGAAGAAAGTTCACTAATGTTACAAGTTTTCCACATACTCCGTAATATGTTTAGTAATTCTCCCATTGGAGTTGATTAGTCCTAGTCTATTGCTTCAATACAACATGCAATGGAGAAGGAAGTTTCTTAATACAATATGCAGTAAACAAAGAGTTTCTTGTAGAGGTAGTAGACACATTTGTAAAATCTTCAATAGGAGATGCTTACGTCTAGCTAAATATTTTATCTGTATGACTATTAAACTTTTTCGTATTATGAATATCACTTATGTCTTTTACTCTCTCGATAGGAGATATTTGAAAAGATATTTCGTTTTATAACCCCATACCATCGTTTCTGCTTGTCGATTAACATATCACACTTCATATATTCATTCTCTCTTTTATTATATGTTATTATGATTTTATAATTATAATTATATTTTCAAATAATAATAATAAGAAATATTTTTATATTTATTTTTGACATGAAAATAGTTAAATTAATTTTATAGATTATAATTATTAAAAACAAATTATTATAGTCTTAAAATTACAACAATACATGATATTATTTAAAAGATAAGAAGCAGAGCTTACACAATTTATTTCGGAAAAGACAACATTGAGCAGCTCAACGTTTTTGTAAGTAAGCAAGCAATTTGAAATCTAATTTTGGTTAGTACCGAACTTTTCTTAAATGTCTTCGGCGAATCTTCTTTCAATTTGAATATGTTTGGCCTATCAATTTGGATCTAGTATGAATATACGGTCAGTCTAGGCTTGAATATCTTTGACTTCAAAGCTACGGTAGCCACGTGATTTGGCCTTTGAGATGATGAGCTCGGGCCGGCGGTGCACGATGGTTGAATCTGGATTTTTCCCAACTTTGATTATGCATTATCTGGATTCATCCTCGATCATATTATGTAATATAATTACTGCGCCTACGTAATTTTTGATAAGGCGGTTCGTCCCTGATCGCTAAGTTATCGAATGATACTAAAAGCGTGCTTGAGAACTCCAATGCGTTCCGTCTTTCGACAAGATTCTTGGAGTGCTACGAACAATTGAGCTTTCTCACCTTGGGGAAAGTGAATTGATTGGACAAACCACGGAAGTCGGGATAGATTCCGCCAGCAAGAGATAGTATATCAGAAGTTGTAATTGCGGCCGTTCAAGGTGTAGTTTCACAGCGTGTTCCACTTGTCTCGATATCGTCGAACACCGGTTCTCTAACATTGATATCGTTTTAATATACTTTGTGCTGCTTGAAGAGAAAGCATGCCATATCCATAGGTCATATGATCTGGCCGCTTGAGGATTCTTTGTTATTTGTGCCACTTATGTCCCATTAGTGGCTTTGCCTTTACCAAACTTTGAGACAATTTTCACCTTTAGTACATACAGTCAATACTCCCAATCATTCCAGGAAAACCATGTTGTTGACCAACCTGTAGGAGTCTCTCGGTCCCGGCCTAAATTAGGCGCCCGCCCGATAAGTGGTCTCAAATATGGCTGTAGTCCACTTCACAAAAATTTTAGAGAGGCGCTCGATTATAGTACTTTCTCCGATTTTCGTACTGCGTCAGGCATCCGGCTTCTCCGTAGGCTAACATGTGTATGGGCTGCGATTTTGAAAGAGGGACACTTTTGAAGGAGACGGAGACCAGAGTTTTCGGAGATTGCTGCGCCGTTGGTGAAGTAGATGTCATGGGTAGAAGAGATTCTCTGATCTGAAGAAATAGTGGTCTTCGCATCCGGTATCTCAAGCGAACTTGTGGATACTTGTGTGGGTTGGTGTTTACTGAAGTAGTCTTCCTTGGCCCTCTTATGTGCGACTCGTGATCACATCATATTTCCTCCATAATTGATCGGCCAGGCTCGCCATTCTCGAAGTAAAGTGATTGTTGTTCAATAAAGACTTCTTCCAACTCATATTGTTGGAACTTTTCAATATTGAATTCGAAAGGTGGTGGATAGTACTCATAAAGAGAGAACTAAATATTTGAGGATGTATTATGGATAAAGGTTGAGATATAACTTGTATTTCGATTTGTGAAATATTATTTATAGTATGAATTGTCGGATTTCAAACATTCAACAACAAATTGAATTAAAGAAGTTAAAGGTTTGGTAAGAATATAATTCAAACAGCTTCACTTTTCCAAAAAGCTGTCTCCACTTTTGTCGATTACTTGATTCACTATTATTCTTGAAGTGAAATAACTTGATAAAAGAATTTTGTTTTCTTTCGGTACTCCAAATTCCATATTTCGAGGTTGTTTTGAGGTTGGAAAATTTGGTTAGAGTGGTATCAAGCCCATTAACTTACAGAGATATTTGACTAGGAAACTACGAGGTTTTTGTAGATCTACTACTGAAGCGAGGGAGTTAATTGTGCAGTGATGGTTAAGGAGCTTTGGTTTTTGCATATTGGGATGCTGACATAATTATTTCCACCAGTTATTTGTCCATAGTGCCTTATATTGATAAAATATACGGATATTGTATACCAAAATTTAGGATTTAATTTGGCATAAAATTTGGATTAGGTATCATAAATTGATTTTTAATTTGGTGGCATCACATAGAAACTATGTTTATAAATTGGGCATCACGTTCCATTATTTAGCAGTTTTAAGGGTTTTTGAATGTTGGGGTTTTGAGGTGGTTGATTAGGAAATACAAAATTTGAAGGATAATTATAATTTTGATTTGGATTCATGAAATGAGAGGATAAATTAGCAAAAATACTTGAGGAAATGAAGAGAAATTGAGAAAATAAGATTTTTTTTTTTGTCGAATAAATACGATTAGTCTCTGTTATAAACAATTAAAATAAAAATATTGGTAAAAAATGAAACAATAATACAAAATGCAAAATTACATAGAGGATAAAATATTTCCATGGTATTTATAGTGGCCAAAGAGTGATATCACCTTATCCCGTACCTTTCACACGTGTCTTGCCAAATACTAAATCTTTTTAATAAGGTATTTGGATATTATTGAATAATTTTATCAAAAATAGACACAAAAATTGTTGTATAAAATACTTCCCATTAAAACTAAATATCACTTCAAATACCTCCTATTGAAGGTGGTCTAACTCGAAAATAGAAATGGTGAAATAAAGTTCAGAAATGGGAATATATTTAAGGTTAGTGCAAGGTACATTATCATTAATATTACGTGTTAAGAAAGGTAAGAGCATGTCCATTATTACGTTTTCTCTTTTTAAAACTATTAAATAATGGACAATCAAATGAGTTGTATAGTATGTTTACGTATAATTTAAGTTACTACTCAATATTACAATATACTATTTCAATCACACTTCGGATTGGTTTGTTGATATTTTTGTCAAAATTTAGATTTGAGCTTAAAATAAAATATTAAGTGTTGTCATAAAAGATAGTTGAGTTTTGAGTTTGTTGGGAAAAAAAAAATAGTCAACTCATCTAACGTGAAATGAGCGTTCTATATTAAAATATTAAACTATCATTTTAAAATTACTTACCACAACTTGCTAAAAATATTTTGGGTCAAAAGCGAGAATTTCATTATTTTAAGGAGGCAATTAATTATTTACTATTAATAATGAGACACACCTCCTAAAGCTCATTTATTTTAATTTTTTTTTATAGTTAAGATTACAATTATTTTTAATTTCTCTTTTTCAATAATGAGATTTGAGTCTTTGATCTTACGGATCAAAAAGTATTAGATAAACAGTTAAATCATTCGATTATCTCAATAAAATGCTAGTCCTTGACCTCCTAAAGCTCATTTAAATTGATACAATAAGTTGCTAACCTTCAACCTTTGAAAATAAACCAATTTGCTTATTTAGTAATAGGTCAACTATAAGAACATTCTTGTTAAAGAAGACTTGACCAATCGGATGCCATTATAGTTCTTTTTGTTACTATGAAATAAAAATTAATTGACTTAGTCACAATTGGGATAAAGGAGGAACATTTAGATAGTAAAACCAAATTCAATTAACCAGTCGTTTTCATTTACTCATTTTTTGAAAAGGGATTAAAAAGTATGGAAAATTATTTTATACTAGTATGGTAATTGACCAAATTTGACAAAGATAAACTAGAGTTAAATTAACCTTGAAGACTATGGGGAGACAGAAATGTGCAATAATCTAATGAACATTAAATGAGTGAGATGTGTTGGTGAAAACCAATATTTGTCTTACAAGTGGCAACACAACAACTTCCAAATCTGCTAACTATACGGACGCCCATTAAAACAGCCCTTTTATAGATTTGGACTACTGATTTGCGCCGACAAATTTGACTAGATATGACTTATGATTTATGAGTAGTACGGAGTATTATTTACTCCTAAACAAATTTATATAAGTTAAGTTAAAATGAAGATTGTCCAATTGATGAATGAATTATTTGGAGTTATTTGTTTGCATATCACATAATAGAGATGCATGTATTTGCCACAACATTAACAAACAAGAAGTGGATTATACAAATATTGATTGAGTTAATTATCAATTTGGTCCAAGTAAATGTAATCGATTTATAATTTAATCTCAGTTTATGGTAGTGTTATAAATTATTAGACATATTATTTACACGATGTTGTAATTTTTTACTCAAATGGACGAAAGTGTTGACTATTAATATGACGTGTGTGACGAATACGTATTTAAAAACAGAAATAATTAACTCTGCATCCGTTTGGGAATCAGGTATAACATAATACACTATTATTAAATAAATTTACAACAATAACACTAATTGGGATCAAATCTCAAATTAGTCACACTTGTTGAGACCTTAATGACTATTAATTTTATCTTGATTTATCCCTCACAGTTACTCACATCGACGGGAATGTAAATTAATGCTTAACGATTGCGATTACCCTTTTTGATCAAAGTAAGTAAACGTGGTGCATTTTACTTAAAATCCACCCAATACTTATCATCTTTCTTCATCCCCTTCCTTTTGTAGGATATGTGAAATAAAGTTAAGGTATAGTATTATTTTAATATTATTCGAGGTAGAAATTAGATTGGGTTCGAGGATTGTGTTAAGCCAGGGGCGAGTTTAAATCATAAACCAAAGCGAGACTTAAACTATCATAAATATCTCACCAACTCACATCACTATTCATCATCATTAATCATGGCTGCTCACTTGTTTGGCGAACCCTCTGCCACCGCCTTGATTTTTTTTCATTTCTTTGGTAGGAATCTTTATTACTTGATTCATTTTCAGCAATCTTGTTCATCATCTATTGATTATCAAATATATGATTTTTATCTTCAAATCTAGCTATTTTTGGTATAGTTAGTATCTTTTGTAAGTTTTGACTTTTTAGCTTGAGTTGACTTTGGATTTGAGACTTTAGAATGGTAGAGATGTATCTTCTAAGCTTGAATATTGTGGTTAAAAGTGATTTATGTCGATTTTTTTTGGGATTGAGAAATGTGTTGATTGAGTTAGTTATTGACTTGAATCACTTTTAAGTTGCTTAAAAGTATGTTATTGGATTTTAATATAGTTGTTTTGGAGTATAATTTGTGAGCTTTGTGTGGTTGGTAGAGATTATGTTTAATGCAAGTTGGGTTCGGTGAGTAGTATTTGAGGTTTTTTGAATTAAGATTATTAATAATGCAAATAGTTTGGGAAAGTTGTTATTAGGTTGAATGGTAATTGTTTAAAGTATTAAAGTATTTGAAGGAGGTGGAGGCCACGATTAGGTTGGGGTTGCTTATGATAGTTGAAATTTTGTATCGATTTAATAATCGTTTATGTTCTCGTAGTAATCTTTTCACTTTGAGTTAATGATTGGTAATTAAGATGGTTGTTAAGTTCGGATAATGGCCTTGACAGATTCGTGTTAAGATTGAGTCGAGGTGGTAATGAAGTAATATAATGAATAAGAGCAGTATCAAATACCATGAAATTCCAATATACTAAATACTAGGTCTTTTTCTTCATCCTTGAGTAACTAATAATTAAAGAGTAAATTTAAATCAGACTACTTAACTAAATTATTTAAAAGCGATTAAATTGGCTAATACTAAATGAATGCACAAAAGTGAATTTTACTTAATATTCGTATAGTCGAGCCAACGCGATTTGATCGTATAAATCAGATTCAACTTACAGTGATTCTTTCATTAGTTCATAACAAAAGTATTCATATACAATTGATATTGCTTCTCGATTAACACAATTAAATCTCTAAGAAGCTAGCTATATCTGTGATAAACATAAAATTGGAGATCTTTTTTAATAACATATGTTTATTAAATTGCATGGCCGTTACACATATCTACATGGTAATTGAAACATGTGTTACGATTATTAATTAAGTGAAAGTGGCAATATATTTACAGCAATTAATTACTTATATAGGCGACTTAATATTGATATCAAGATAAATCGCAATTACGCGCAATAATCGAATTATGGCGAAAAAATTAACTCGAGAAAATCAAATCATCCGATCCAACTATATCGTGGTCACGACTAATAATAAATTTAATTTCATAATAAAAGACATAAATAAATACATAAATTAATGGCGTTCATCCTTAATAATAAAAAATATCTTGAATTAAAATTATTGAACCAATTAAGTAATCAAAACCAACTTTGTCTTTGTGCCTGATATGTAATTAACTTCGATTCTTAACTATAAAAGAACCGATAGATGCGGCCAAAACAAGCAAAGTTGATGAAGCTTGCTTTACGGAAATTGATCTCTTTTTTCTACAACTCACTCCTCTTTTTTTTTTAGGTTCTTGTGCTTTTAATATTAATGGGCGAATCACTTGTTAACTTGGATGGCGGCTTCATTGTAAATTTTAATTAGATTCTTCGTATGCTTGATTAATGGAATTAAGCCGCTTTTAGATAATTGCGCAAGCTGAATAAAAGCATGAAATTGCAAATTATAGTTAAAAGGTAAAATAACACCACCTAATACGCAATTAGGGCCTCGAAAACACTATCTAATAAGCATATAGGTAACTAAATGGGATTGTGTCGGTAGTAGTGATAATTATAGCACTAGGGTGTTTGGTTAGGCGTGGAGGCGTGGGAAAGGCTGCTTGGACTAATTAGGCGGGGGCTATTCTTAGCCAGGTGAGTGTTTATCTTCACGGGTGTAGATTAATTTTCCATTGGATGTTGCATTTGTTGATGTTGTAGGTTTGTTTTATGTATGTATCGATGTGTTGATTGTTGAGTATGTATGGTTAGTTAGTGGTTGTCTTGTCTGCGAATGCGAATGTGTTGTGATTGCCTTGTACTACGATACGAGTGTGTTGGGGATTCTTGTCTTCACCCGATCTGAGTGTGTTGTGGTTGTCTTGTCTTATGGTATGAGTGTGTGGTGTTTGCGCCGTATCTCGTTCACGAGTGTCTTTTTGTTATCCACCGGTATTGCGGTATGAAGTGTGATGTATTTGCGCCATTACTTACCGTTCTGAGGTGTGATGTATAGGCACATGTCGATGGGCATAAGTTTCTCCTCACTGAGGTTGAGGTTGATTATAAGCGCGTTAGTTGTAGGAATCAGTTGCATTAGGTTGTTTAGGCGTGGCGGAAGTAATTGCAATGTTCTTTATTAGAGTTGAAGAGTTAGATATGGTCTAGTTGTTGGTATTGAGGTTTTACATTGTTGATAGAGTAGGTTGTGGATTTGATTGGAGTATTATTTGTCGGCTATTTTCTTAGGATAAGCGTCTTGATGTGGTTATGCGTTATTAGAATATGCGTATTGGTTAGATTGGTCCTATGAACTAATGACCATAGCCAATGGCCAATTATTGATATAACTTATGATGCAAGCATGATATTGAACTCACTAATGATATCTTTCTTTAGTTATGGCGGCTTGAATAATTGTATATAATTGTCCATATTTTTATGCGATATTAATGATTTTATAGTATCTTATTAGTGGGGTGAGTTAATTTCATTTCTTGAAATCATTATTGAACTTACATGAGAACACCCAGCACTCTTATGGGATGCGTTTTCGTTTGTCTTGAGGTTGGCGGGTGGTCTTTGTAGCGTTTTTGAGCTTGTTCGGTGATGCGCCCCAGAGCTAGGTTGACGATAGGTGAAATCACCACTTGATCTCGTTGTTTACAGTGTATTCGGTTATGCAGTATTGTTGTATTTTGGGATTTGGTGAATTTGTTGTAGATATTTTGTACATGATGTTTGTCTTTATCTTTGTTGTAAGTGTGTGGTTGAAAATCTGTGATGGTTTTTTTTAACACTTCTTTCTTGCTCACATTTGAATATTGTTTTTATGGGTTTATTTGAGTCACGAATTGGGTTTTGGCAAAATTAAGTCATCCCGAGTGGTGATTACGGTGTTAAGTTTGTACGATTTTAGCACGTGAAGCGCGGGCGATGTCGTTATAGTATGTAATTGGGTAAATGAGGTGTGATGAGTTGTCAGAACGGTCGAGTTGCAGTGATAGAGTTGAATGAATGGATGAAATTGGCAGACCCGTGTGAAGTAGGGTCATTCCTATGGGACACTTTCCATAATGAGTCCATTTTCTACTTGTAAAGACTATGAAAGAGTATCCATTTTTTATTCACCACTCACAGTCACAGTTCATTTTCATATTCCACACCCAACACGGCATAAACACAAAAATTATACATAAAGAGAGACATTGGGTTGGAGAGAATGTTGATTGTTGAAGATTTGTGCTTGTTGTAGTGTCTGGTAGGAAGGCCATATGAGATATGATGAATTATGAAAGTGAGTTTCATATATAACTATATCGCATTGCCATAATACATATTGTGTATTTAAAGGAGACCGACCTTCTTGCTCATCAGCCAGCCGACGCCCCCCCCTCCCCCTCAATCCAAAAAGTAAAATTGCTGACAACAATTAATTCATCACGAAAGAAATATTCACTAAACCGGATCACTGTACTAATTAATATTCCTTTCGTTTCAAAATAGATCATTGTTTAAATAAAAAATATTTTATTAAGAAATTGTAAAAAACTACATTGAAAATGTAAAAAACTATATTAGAATTGTAAAAAAATATATTAAAATTGTAAACAATCAACTACTGTAAAAAAGTAATTTTTTTAATGATCATGTATTTTGAAACGGAAAGAATATTACTCGATACTAATCAATAAAAACACAAATATAAAAGATAAATTATTATGGGTTCACCCTAAAACGGATGGCAGTAGAAGAAGTAATCCATGAATTAGAATAATATTAAAAAAACACCTAGTATATTTTAACATACATCATGTGAAACGTGTTTTCCTTCAATAGTGAGAGGTTTGGATAGATGTGGATGTGCAACATTGCATGTCTTACCAAGCACTTGTAATGGTCCAACAGGGAGGGGGAGGGGGAGATGGTGCAAAATACTCCGCATGCATTATAGTAGACTAGTAGTAGTGGTTGTTTTAATTGTTTAGTTGAGAATGGTAGTTGTTAAGTAGATCTACTGTAGGGAAGACTAAAGTGCATCTACTTTATCATTCTTCACTAAAAGAGTAATAAAAAGACAACATGTGTCACGAGGTGGTCACACGAAAGATAATTTCTGTCTCTTTCAAATTGTTCTGAATATTGGGTTGAGGGACATAAAATACAAGAGGGTAAATTTTTCTAATAACCTTTAGTTTTATGAAATTTTACCTGGTTGGATAATTAATGATCTACTTCATGGATAAAATCATTTAGGAATTTGATCTAGTGATAATATCAATATAATAGTAGCATGATAACAATTATCTCGACTACTCTTCCTCTTATCGCAATCGAATGACAGAAAGAAGAGATTAATGGAGAAATCTTAAAGCTTGGCAATGTACTAACAAAGTGGCAAAAAAACAGTAGAAGTCAGATAATAGAAGATTTGGGATCTTGTAATGTGGAATTTTCTATCATTCCAGTTGTTCTTTTACGATTGTGTTGCAGTAATACTAGTGGGATGAAAGACTGCCAATTTTAGACCCACCATTTTAAAAGTCATCATGTTCCTCCCATTATTCATGAATTTAGATAATTGAAAAGAAAAGAAAAAGATAATTGAAAAGAAAAAAATCATAATAAACAATCAACACTGATGGGCGGGAAATTTGCAATATAACGCTAACGAATCATACAGACCTGATCAAATAAAAAAAAAATAGTCCCAGGTATATTACATGAAGCTAAAGCTATGTATGAGTCAAGTCATACATAACGAGCTTCCAGCAACAACAGGCAACATCATGGGTCAAATACTAGTTCGACCATTGAGAACTAAGGCATTGATTCCATCCAATTTAGATACACCAAACTGGGGTGGGGGTGATTCGATTACATAATTGTGTATAGTCGAATGCAGTAGTATTGCATGCTCTGTAAATGTGTAAAAGGTGACAACAAATCAATAATAAGTTCATCTGGTTTTATACATGAAAGTCGAAGTAGGTAACACCCCTACTAGAGGACAGTAACAAAATTATGAACATTACTACAGTAAAAACATAGGTCCATTGCCAGGCGAACTACATAAGAAACTAACAAAAATCAACTGTGCCAAATAAATATGGATGGATTCATGAAGAAAATCATAATGCTCAAATGGCGGATTGAGGAACTGAAGTGCAAAAGATTGTAGGATATGAATAGGGAAGCTCTACCACGTGACTTGAAAAGCATTAATAAGTTCTCCTATACGTTTTTGTGTTTTTTCCTGGTTTTTAACTTAGCCCAGAGAGTAAACAAATCCCAGAATCCAGTAATAGCTGCATACAAGTAACTCATACTGAAGGGTGCACAGCAAGATATCTGCCCTCACCACTTTATAGCTTGTCAAAATCATCATCGAAGGCATCATCTCGATCATCTGACAATGAAAAGACATCATAGAATCGTAAGTTCATTTCACCTCTAGGTAAACTGGATCATATAAACTAAGAAAATGAACCAAATTGCTGCTTGCAATGAAAGAAAAACGAGATAGATCATGCAAGGTAATGACTGCAACGAATTATGCACTAAACTTGCAAATAATGTACCTGGTCCTTCATCACTGTCACCGGTATCTCCCAGGAGAAATACATCCAAATCTTGCTCCGAGGCAGATAAGGTTCCACTTCTAGTTTTCTGAGTGTTTTCCACTGCAGGTGTATTTGTAGTTACTCCTACAGGTAGAGTTTCTTTGGCCACATCATCAGTCTCCTTCACAGCAGATTTTTGCTGCTCCTCTTCCATGAATCGTTTTTCATACCTATAATATATAAACTATTCCATTACATAACTAAGGACACAATTAGAAGACAATCTACAGATAAGCAAAAAGGAGTGTTGCAATATGAACAATAAAAAATTAACACAAGGTATTAGTAATGGTAAATCCGTGAAGAAATATATCGAATCTTGATGAGGACCAATCACTTACGGCTCAAGATGGCTATTAACAAGGATGAAGTAGATCCTCCAAAACTTCCTCTCTCTCATTATGCGTGGGCACAACTCATACCTTAACTTTGAAATTTCCTGCAACATGTCAATATTGAGTATATTAAATTGGATTGAATGCAAGAATACTGCAGCATCACTGCTCAGTCTACTACTATACTCTCATCTCTCCTTCTACTTATACATAAATAATTGACAGTTTTCATTATATTAGGCTAACTAGCAGAAAATACTACGTATCTCACCGGTAGGGTGAACAGCTATAGCAGTACCTCTTCTAATTATTTTGTTTTCATGTCCATTATTTCACCTAATATGAATATTAGGTTAACAAGCTTCGGGTCATCTTTATACGCATAATCAGTTAACTTAATAGAGGTGTGGTGTGCAAAACCTGAACGGCATCATCAAAACTAGAGCAGATTATAGGAAAGGAAAGGGTTATGCACGTCCTCATTGTGACCATGATACTACCCTGAAAAAAGAGGAGCTATCTGTTGATTCTGTCCTCAAAGCACAAATTATAGGCATCTCACCTTAACGCTTAGGAGAACAAGTTTAGCATGCTTCTCTTGCCATTGGGTAAGATCCTGTCGGACATTTGACACAGTTGGAATATCAGACATGACGGAGTCATCTGCACATGAAAAACACTGTTTAAGTATTATACTTCAACTTAAAGTCTATGAACTCAGAACCAGAAGATTGAATATTGCACTAAACCTGCAATGGTGGTACTAACTGGAAAACCAAGAAAAGAGAAACAGTATTCGATAAGAGAAAATATTTGAAGTTTACAGAAGCTAAAAGCCTAAAACTGTGTCAACTAAACGCTGATGGAGGGAGTATACGTACAAATTTTCAAGGCAAAAAATCTCTCATTATGTCAAAAAAATTCCATCATACCAGTTCCGGAGGGCCGAAGCTTAGGCAGTACGTTACTAATAGGGTTAACTGAAAAAGCTTAGCCAAACACCCCCACCCCATTACGACTTCAACATTACTTCACAGTCAATTCCAATGAATTTTCTGGAACCATGATTCTTATCTAATGTTATACTAGCTCTAAGATTCCAGATTGTTCCGGTTATAAGGTAGTTTTCAAATAAATCTAATAAATCACTAAACCAATCGGTGTAAACTAATATCAACATCATCTTCCCGATAATTATACGCTACAAAGACAATAACAACATCAAATGCAATACATTAATAAGTAATTAAGTCGGCGAAATTTCTCAAGTTTGACCATTGAAAATCAAAATTAACAACCTTTCTGGTATAGAGGTAGTATAAAACAAAGACAACAACAACATCAAATGCATCAACCATCAAATAAGTAATTAAATCAATGCAATCAATTAAACCAGTAAACTCTATTAACTTTGATCACAAAAAACCAAACTAGACAATCATTCAATAAATTATTGTAGTAGTTCTCAATTAAATCCATTAATCATCAAATAGAACAATAATCAAACTAATGTAATAACTAATCATCTAAAAATCAAACTAAATCAATGTAGTAGTTCTCAGTTAAATCCATTAATCATCAGATTAATCATCAATAATAAATAAATAAAACTACATAAATCATTGAAAAATAAATTAAAAAAATTAACCTGGAAGCTGAAAACCCCGAAAAATATTAATCGTAATCCATCTAACACACTCCTTCAACTTCTCCCTAACCCCAAAACCTCCCCACCCCTACCTCCACTTCCATTCCCATCCACCAAACTAGACAATCTTTTTGGGACAGAGGTACTAGTTTCAATTAATCATCAAATACATCAACAATCAGCAACAAATAAATACACACAAATCAATCATCAAATACATTAATAATCATTAATAAATAAATAAACACAAATCAATAAGCAAATACACTAATAATCATAAAAAATCAATAAAATGAACCTGGAAGCGGAAAATCCCGAAAAGTATTACTCGTAATCCCCTCAACAAACTCCCTCAACTCCTCCGTAACCCCAAACCTCCCCACCTCCCCTCCCGACACCCACCCTCTTCACAAACTAGACAATCTTTTGGGACAGAGGTACTAGTTTTCAGTTAATCATCAAATACATTAAAAATCACTTAATCAGTAATAAATAAATAAACACAAATCAATCATCAAATACATCAATAATCAGTAAGAAATAAATTAAAACGCGAACAAATAAAAACACATTAATCATCAATTAATAATCAGGAAAGATACACTAATCACCAAATAAATGATTAACATATAAATAAACAGACATTAACCAACAAAAATAAATAATTAATTAATCACATAAATCATAAAATGAACCTGGAAGAGGAAAATCGCGAAAAGTATTAGTAGTAATCCCCTTAACAAACTCCCTCAACTCCTCCGTAACACCAAACCTCTCCAAGTCCAACTCCCCTACCTGACCACCCACCCCACCCCCATCAACGAAGTTGGTCAAGTCAGGGATCTGAGACTTGATCTGATCGGCTCGTTTAAGAGCTTCCAGCTTGATTTCTTCGGCTCGTTTAGAGGCTTCGGTAGCGATCTCCTTTGACTTTTTGGTGGCTTCGGTTACCATATTTGAAAGCCGAGCCGAGCCGAGCCCCTTCGCGGCTTCGCTTGTTCGGCTTGCGGTTTCCTCCGCAAAGCTACGCGCCTTTTGCCAGAACTCCATTTTTAATGATCACGATTATGACTATGATGATTGGGTTAAATAAGCATTTCAATTCATTGAATTTCTTGGATTTGTTTTATGAAATATTTTCATACGGAATAAATTGTTTTCTTCTACTTCTTACTCATCATTACACATTTCAAATCCATATTCACTCAATCTTTTTTTAGGACCATTTAATTTTGCACGACGTGTAAGAAAAATTGAATTAAATACCGAAATATAAATTAAAGTCTTGTCACGATCGGCTTGTTTACTAACCGGGCTTGATCTAATCGAGGTTGGTTATCAAGTATTCTGATTCATCCCTACTTGCTCATACAGTTATTTAAAATGTATCACGGATACATTATTTTATTAAAAGTGTAAGCTTGATCATTAACAGTCATACAAAATAAGTAATGCATTGGGATATAACGGAGGATTTAATAGTGAGATGTATCTCAATTAATTGGGGAATTAGAACTTCGTTTTGTCGTTTAATATGAGGATTAAATTTAACATAAAATTATCATGTCATGAGGAGAAATCGAGCTATGCCCCAAGGTACTCTGAGTTCTCAAAAACACACATTATGTTCTGTATTTATTTAACATTATTTCAATAAAAGCTAGTACTAATTAGACTTGTATCAATGAACCTATAATGATATTTCAACATAATTTATTATTAACTTGATAATTTTGATTCAAATAAAATTTTGAATATCAATCAAGATCATAAAATTTGTTAATTTTTACCATAAAAAAGACAAATATGACAATCAGTAAGATCATAAAATTTATTAATTTTTTATCATGAAAAGATAAAATGTAACAATTTTTTTTAGGGCTGAGGATGAAGGTGGTACTACGTAATTATCTCTATGTGTAGTACCTCTCCTGAAAAAAAAATACCTCAATAAGTTTCAAATTAGAACCTTCAAATGGCAACCGTAGCCATAGTACAATTTTCGGTCCTTTTAATAATTTATTATTAAGGGTGTGAGAATCAGCAAACGGTGAACATTGTGACGATTAATTTTGATAATTATTCCACCAAATGGTGACACTAACTTATAACGATTAATTTTAATTGTTACAACACATTTCGCGTTAAAAACACTGATTCATATTTAACAGAGTAACATATCTCGTGGAGTCGGTGCAGTGTGCCTCCCCGATCATCCTAATTCGTCAACGATTCCATTGTGTGTTAATTGCGGAGACAGAAGGGGGATCAAAACTGAGTAGTATTGCAGAGAGGCCGAAGAATTTGATCTGGAATTTAGATGGTTGGTACTGATACAGAGTCCGCGAGTTCTGCCAGCAGATCTTGCTGCTCGGTAGTAATGCACGACTGCATACATTATTGATATTAGCATGATGTATTTAAGTTATTGTTCAGAATGTTGAAGAATGGTTTTATGGGAAAAGTGGTTCACCTGTATAGCAGCCTCAATATCACCATCAAGAAACGAAACAAGATCGAAATTCATTTTCAGTCGGTGATCAGTTACTCGATTGTCCTGCAGAAAACATCAAAATGAACTTATTCCACATATGTTTTAAATTGATAAGAAGTATCCATTAGACTTCACAACATGAAGATTACAGCTTCTGGCTGAAGATCAAGACTACCTTGTAGTTGTATGTTCTGATCTTTTCAGAGCGAGAGCCAGTACCAACCTGTCAATTGATTAACCAGTATCAGACTAAACATATAATTCAACCATAATTTATGTTGCCATCTTCTCTGAGTGCTACTTTTTATTTCCTGAGTTTTTCTTGAATAAACATTCATGCAATTTAGACAGACTTATATTTCCTTATCTTATCTTGAATAAACAAACATGAATTTAGACACTCTTTTAAAAGAGCAATCTTATCATTTTATTCAAGCACAGTTCATATTGAGCAACGATGAAAAGATATCAAACCTGTAGTTTCCTTTCATTCCTCAGCTTCTCTTGCTGTTCCCTTAATTTAATCTCATACCTGAAAGAAGTCTCAATTCTCAACTGCACATCAAATAAAAAGAACTACTGAGAGTGAAGAAATCAAACACAGAAGTATTACAGTTTTGCTCTAAGTAATTGAAGGGCTCGGTTCTTGTTCTTGAGTTGAGATCTTTCCTCAGTACAAAATATTCTGATTCCTGTTGGCTTGTGGAAAAGATCAACTGCTGTCTCAACTTTGTTGACATTTTGCCCTACATCACGGAACTCATGGATTAAGAACATGCCAATTTAAAAACGAAATCATACGCCACCGGGCAAAGAAACCCAAACAGAATAGTTCATACCTCCAGCACCACCGGAACGTGCAGTAGTAAGTTCAATGTCTTTTGGGTCTATTTCAACATCTACTTCATCAGCCTTGACAAGATTAATGAATGAGAAATATAAATCAGATGCAATTAAACAAGAAAACTAAAGACATAACATCGACCCATGAACAAACATCTAATCAAGAACACCCTAGCCCAAAGATAAGACTAACCTCAGGCATGATGGCAACAGTAGCAGTGGATGTATGTACACGGCCTTGGTTTTCTGTCTGGGGAACACGCTGAACACGATGGACTCCAGACTCATATTTTAATTTGCTGTAGACACAATTTCCCTTAATTTCCATGACGTAAGTCTTAAATCCTCCTTGTTCAGCCTGATAAGGAAACGAATATTGAGACAAGAATGCTGTTAAATAATATTCTTGCAGGGAATGAGTTTACCTCTGAGCATGAAATGGCAGAGAATTTCCATGAATTCCTTTCACAAAACCTCTCATACATTCTTACCTAGTCAACATAAAAGAAAAGGTAGCAGTAGCAACAACAATTTAATCTTATAAATGGTGAACGAGTTTGAACAAAACATGGATAGAGACATAGGGTAGCAACTAAACCAATTTATAAGCATATCAAACTAGATAGCAGCCACAGATTAATATTTCCTATTTAAGGTTATTGATATTCGTATCAATTATTGCAACTTGAAGCAAGAAAATTTATAGGGCAACCGTTTGCAAACAATATCCTCTTACATTATACTTAACTTTCCACGAGAGTCGAGACTATCGATATTTAAACATGTCAGCTAGTTATATTCTGCATTCCTATGGACAAGAAATGTTCACAAATGAAATACAAACTTAAGAATGTACCTACAAGATCACCAGCCCAAATTCCAGCTTCATCTCCACCAGTACCAGCCCTAACTGGGGAAAAGAATAAATAATTAGGTGTCTCGATTAATTTCAGTGAATTCACTACTTTTTTCATTCACTGAAACATAAAGCGATGGGAGTATTATTTAGATGAATATGTATGAGCAGTCAATAACAGCTTATTGTAATCCTCTTGTAGGGCACACAACATAGATTTAGTATTGAATACTGACAAACGAAAGAGTTGTACACAAGGAAGTGACAAGACCCTTTATAATTTCTCAAAGCAATATTAGAAACAATAAAATTAACAAGCACCTTCAAGCATGATATTTCTTGCATCAAGAGGGTCACTCGGAAGCAGCAATAACTTCAATGATTAAAAAACATTAGCTTTTAAATATAGTACAACCAGAAAATCAAATTAATAAAAAAAGTGAGAGAAGCACTACCTTGAGCTTAACCTCAATCTCTTTCATTTGATTGTTTAACGTTTCAATTTCTGAGGCTATCATCTCAGCCATGTCTTCATCAGTATTGTCCTCCTTCGATAAAGCTGACACGTTAAGTAATAGTAATTGTCATGCACATGAAACAAATGGTCTTGGGGATCACTTATAACATATGTTGTGACATCCTTTTATCACATAAATAAACACCCCCAACATGCCATTAATTGGCTAACGGACTATTACTGATTTTATGAATAAGTAAATTGCACGCTGAGCTTGACTGTGGTTGTGTAACAACGAATGCTACATAAACTGAAGTTATGTTTAGAAACGAATTGAAGTTAGAAGCTCAATGGTTCAACACCTTTTGCTTCTTCTAACTGCTTTTCACAGTCCTTGAACTTCCTGTATGTCAAAACGACCTACAAAAAGAACCTAGAATGTGTCAATTAAGTTGCTTCTCTATTAGAAGAAAAGCCGGACTAACAATTTTCTGAAAGAGCTTAACCTCGTCGAGCTCTGAAACAGATTGCGCAAGTTTCCTGTATTCATTAGGATTGGAGACAACGTCTGGATCAGCAAGCTTAACCTATGATTGAGATATTGGTTATACAATTATGGTACTTTTCCAAAATCAAAACACAATAGAATAATATGCAATGAACAACTAATTGTATTTCATGCATGCGCCGCAGTTCTTTGAAACTGAATATGTGACTTCAAAAGTTTTGCCTCTAACTGTATGTGTCAATCCAATAATGTCCTTACATTAATAACATGCATGCTACATGTTGCACATCCGAAATCGATACACAATAGTTGTGGATTTTTCACAACTTTATCCTTACATGCATTTTACTAAATATGTCAACATTAACTGTTATCTCTTAAATTTTTGAAAAAAGTCAAAACTATACAATCTTTATAAAATGGAGGGAGTACAACATAATATGCCACTTTCGGACGAGCAAACAAACCAAATAAACCCAAGAGCTATGATCAAGCACAAGCTATTGATAAAATTGTATCTAGTGGTACGTACATTAATTAGATAATGTTACAATTCGACTCGATAACCAATATTGAATACCAAAGATATCCAATACTACATACTCCCCTCCATTTCAATTTAAACGGGACTACGGGAGGCTTTTTCAACAAAAAGTCAACTAACTTTTGAGGTAAGATTTCAAATCAATTAACTAAGAGTTTTTATCAAATGATTTATACCATTAGATACTACACATTACATACTTGTCATGAGTTTAATCCCCTACCAACAATTAATTTCCCGATTGAACCTCCAGCAGGACTTACTTTAACATAGTTACTATTCAGCCCCCAGTATACTCCAGTGCGCACTCGATTATCGAGTAAATAAAATTAATTAAAATAATGCAAAAAATACATACAGACAAGTCCTTCCATGTTCGTTCAGCAGAGTCCAGCTTCGTAATCAAATACTTTTCCTACAATAAACAACTTACATAAACGTTACTACAAAAGCATAATATACTTATATATACTCAAAATTAGTCCAATTAATTAATGCTAACCGCTGAACATATGATTGTTGTTCTCCTAGGAACATACTTGAGATAAAACGACGTGGTTTTGTTGACATTGGGAGGGGGAATGGAAGCTGTGAAGCTTGGTATTATTAAAGTATTCATAGTTGTTTTATCACAAGCTGCTTCAGTATAATTAGCTGATCTGTTTGGTAATAACAAGGACATATGCGGACTATAAACGACCCACGTCCGTTTGTATTAAGGATTGTTTGGATTGGATTGAGGTAGAGAGTATCTTGGTTGTCAGTAAGTAGGATTTTAGATCACGGGGGAAAAAAGTTATCTTCCAATAATATTTATGAATATTTTTAGTTGTTTAAATTATAATTATCTTTAAGTCTTTATTTGTTATATATGATTATAATCAATAAATTTTTAACTTGTCAATTATTATAATTATTTGAATAATCTAGTTAATTTTAACATGACAAAATACTTAAAATTAAAACTTAAAACTTCATCTCTATTTCTAAAATGTCGAAAGATATTCTCACAGTATATCTTTATACTAAAATAATTGTTATGGCGAGTGACAACCAAAGTCTCTTTTTCATTTCGATCACCAAATTTTGAAATTTGTCATCACTTAATTACGCTTCTCATAAAATCCAATATACTACTTTTGTCAAAATATATAACTAAAAATTAATAACTATGGGCACCTCGAATGTAGTATAAACATTAAGTGGGCGAGTTAAAACGAGTCGAGAAATAATACGAGTAGTAACCCAGAAATAATTTAGGTACGTAATATCATTGCAGCGTAATATATATTTTATATTTAATTTAATTATTACCACACAAAATCGCAGAAACCATCCCCTATTTTGTCAGCGAAACTACTACCTAACTAACTTTTAAGTAACTTAATTTAATCCACAAGGATTTAGCTTAAAAGTAAACTATCATATTTCTATAAAAAGTTAATAAAAATCATCATTCTCCCTCAAAAAGAACACAAAATACCATAAGCCTCCCATTTTCCCTAAAAAATTTCTTCCATTTGAGTTATTATATTATGCTTATTATAATATGTGGAGTCAGACGGCATTTATATATTTAGATATCGAGTTGTGTTAAGGTCAGATATGGAGATATACGGTCATACATACGACTTTGAGATATGTACTTATGTATTAGTGGAGTTCTATAGTTGACTTGCATATTGGAATATATACGAAACACTTTGTTGGCATTTGGCTACTTGACGGAGAATACATACAAACACCTGCTTAATTACGTATACGAGAATATAACCCTGCCGACTTTTAAGACAAAAGAGGCCTGATCAAATGAGGGAGAAATATATATATGCTGCGAGTGAATCATGAATCAAACACTCATAGCGGTGTGGCTGCTGCAAGGAGAATATAACTTTGTGTCGACGGCACAAAGAGGCTCACTACATACAGGAGAAATACATATACTACGCGACAATCTTGAATGGCCATAGTATTATTGAAATTGTTGATGTGGGCGACTATATATATTGTGGAGTAATAAGTTGCTTATATGATCAGGAGCTTAGTTGCTTATGTCGTTGATTTGTTGAGTTATATGTTTGTTCATGATTACATTATGACTTTTGAGTTTGATTATACCGACGAATGTCAGTGGAAGCCTATATTTTATGATATGTTTATATGTTGGCCATTATGTTGATATACGAGGATAAAATAAGTACAAGTTGTTATATATATAAACTTGCACATGAGCCTCGTGCGATTACACACCCGGCGGCACGTATTCATTAATCGCTTATACCGACCCTTTTCCTATTGGTGGCGATTCATGTCAGCGTCGACAGTTAGTAATGAGTTGAATTATGAAATTCGTGGATCGAAGCTATACAAATTCTATTATGGGGTGGCGACTGTGTCCGAAGCTCGCTTAAAGTTGCTACGCCGCTGATTAAGAAATTGCGGATCGAAGCTGTGTAGTACCTAGTATCGGTGACCATTGAAGCATTATGACAATATCGGGGCGATAAATTAAGCTAAAGTTAACCCCGAGCACATCACAAATCCAAGCACGCATCTTAAAGTATCACCTAATTGTAGATACGCCGAATAGAGGTATCAAAGTACGTAAAGTAGCAACAGAGGCCACTGCCGAATTTTACAACCACTAAATGTGCAAAGCATGATTTAGAAAGATGCAATAACATGTCTTGCATAGACGTCAGTAGCCAAGTAGTATGTCGGGAGTCAAGATGTATCTATTGTGTTACGTGAAATATTTGCATATCATGTTTCATATTCTAGTATATTCAAGCATTGCCTATATGTTTAAATTTACATATAATATACATGTGCATCCCTCGATGGCAGGAAAAGTTAAATCCCAGGTTAGTCTATGTTTTCTGTAGAGGCAACATGAATTGCTGGATTATACTTCTTTCAAGCCTAGAAACATGTGGATGCCCAAAGGCCTCGGGCTCTGTGATGCCGGGAGAAGTCAGTATGACAACATTATATGACTCAATATGATGCTTTGATTAGCGATCAAGATTAATCACAAGTAAATACAGGACTGTGATCAATACTACTGGGTCGGTCCCATGATCGGGGAGTCAGATAACCATAGAAGATATGTATATCAGGCCCTATGATATTTGGTTTAGAATTTTAGGTTCAAAATTTTAGACCTATATAACTATCCGTGTTATATAAGCTCAGACTTCTTGACTATGACCAAACGCCCCGCCTAAGCCGTGATTATAACGCATATGTCAGTCACACTACGAGTATAGCGACAGATGTCGGGAGCATATTGGGAGAGATTTATCCGCTCTGATATACAAGGAAGATCTCTACCTTCACACGATGGCACGATGGTTTGCTGGACGCCATAAATGCTTATTCGGGCTCATACTGAAAAGAAAGCTGGTGTTTCTGGGCGACACTTTCTTATGGTTAGCCTACGACTCAGAGATCGCGCGATAAAGGAATTGTAAGGTAATCAGCCTGCTAAGTGGGGAGGCTGAAATCACGAGACCGATTCCTTTTATTGTGCCCGCTCCGGCTAATCATAGATCAATTCATTTAATCGCTCGTTAAACGAGATTACCGTGAATTTATGTTCACCTTTTAGTAATGGTATATTACTAATGTGGGTTCTCGCGATAATTAAGGCTACGAAAGGACAAGCGTATTTTAATTATTAATCGCTATAATACAAGAATTGGTCAATTATTATTATACAACTTATCATTATCCGAGCCTGTATGTCACACACATACATCGATATTCGAATAATATTTCATGCATGAAATTAAACGAGACTTGTATATTGAGAAATGTATTTCTCAATATTTATATATTTGTCAAATATATGTTGATGAACATCAATTGGTTAAACTTGCAAGTTTAATCAATTAAGCAATTGAAATTGATGAATAACTTGATAAGTTATCTCGGATAAGGACTTCGCTAGCATTTTAATTCACTGTTGTTAATTAAATGTAATTAACTCACTAATAACTAATTATTTAATTAGAAGCTCATAATGGTCTAATTAAGTTAACGAGTTAAACCGATTTCAATCCAGTCAGCTTAACGAATCTGAATGTAATTTGGTATTTAAAGAGGGATTATTTTTCATTTAAACAAGAATCATAAAACTCCACCCCCTCTCCAAAAAGCTCGCCTCTTGCAGTGAATTGGAAGAGTTTTTCTTCCAATTTTCATTTCATCCTCAAATCCCAAGCAAGCTTCAAGATTCTGCTGCTTCCCTCAAAGCAAGAATCTGTGAGGACATCATTTCTGTCAACAAAGATCGGAGATAAGTTTGAAGCGGCTTTCACGAGGCATATCACAAGGGGATTTGGGGTTCATTCGCCCGTTGAAATATAAGGATTCTCGATTCATACATTTGTATTTTATGCTAGATTAATATACATTATTTTATGATCCCAGACGATGAATCAAGCATCAATATCAAATTCACTAGATTTTAACACTTATGTCATCAATTTAATTGATTTCATGGTGTTGTCATTTATCCTCACCTCGTATGGCCGACCCGGGCGGGTGGCGTATAATTTAGCATCAGGTTTAATATCTATGTGTCACCCTGTCGCGTGCCTAATGCGAATGTGGTTGAGTCAGGTGCTTTCAGATCCCTGCTTTTGGACCAAAATTTCTACCCTTATATTATTTGTCCTTTTCCGTTTGGCCGTGATCGCTGAGGACGCCACCAGAGATTTGCAAGGTAGCTGCATTTTAGGTTTCTTAGAGGAATTAATTAATCTATCTGCTTACGAGCTAAAGGAAGTTATTTGTGTCGAGGGTGAATATAAGAATTAATGTTGATTTAGAAGAGCCTTATGTGCTTCTTTGTCGAGGATGTTTATAAGGAATTCGGTAGTTAAGTAGCTTTTTATCTTTTTTATGCTAGATAACTAGAAGACGAACTATAACCCGAAACCTACGGAAACGACAAGCAAGACGCTGACGGATACGTTGAAAATTTATCGGGAGAGAAAGAATAAAAAGATGTTTGGAAGGAGTCTAATGTCGATTTGGAGTCGTTAAGAGGTTGGCGCATTTATAAATCTAAGAGTATTAAGGATAATGAGGTGAAAATTTTGTGACGCATATTTTAAGACACGATCGTAGTATAAGGTTGCTGATCCTTATATCGCAAAGTTAAACCTTGTGTACTGTAGAAATAATTAGCTGGATTTAGTATCGTGATAATTATGATAGTTGTACTCAAGCATTGTAACAGTTGATAATTAATTTAGTTTGACTTGACAAGGAAAGATCACTGTGAATACGAACATAATTGGTAGCAGAGAAGAAAGCGATACGTTGAATAAATTTGTAGCCATATGATTGACTTCAGAAGTGGAGACAACAGATGTTTATTGTGACCATAATCTCTTTGGTAGAGCTCACAAATTCATACTGGAGCATTTGTTTACTGACATGAGAATGAAATGCATAGACGCAAGGCCGGATCGGGCGCGACGTTGCGCGCCGATCAAGTAGCACTTCAACGAAGGCGCGATCATCGCGAGGATATGAGGCATATGGTCACAGAAGAACTGAAGACATGTGATATAATAATTTAACTAAGAAGATATAATAATAGCTTCCTAAGCGCTTTGGGACGGTACCATCCTAAGCTATTGGAGGAAATGTCTAACTCTAATATGTTAGGAATGAAAGTGAAAAGAAAATATTACTCCGATTTGAGTTGGATAGAGAAATATGTATAGAAGGAATAAAAAAATGATATAACGACATTTGGAGGGTTTTGGGCATGTTAAATGATTAATAAAGAAGTGATATCGTGAATTATAATATGACGATTTAAATCGATTGTAGATGTACGGAACCGTAAAAGAAGAATGGTTGTCCGAAATAATATACATGGCGAAAGCAAGAGGAAATATTCAAAGGAAATATCAGGCATTAAATTTTGACGAAATGTGATATTAGTGACTAATTGAGCTAATGATAAGTTGTGATGACGTAGAGTGTTAATAAGAAGTGTACGGATGATTTGTCGACATCAGAATACGGTTGTTATATATATATATATATGTACGGAATCGGAGCGAGAATCTTGATGTTGATTTATCATAAATGTAGACCATAAATATGTAATATTAAGGATATGATGTTAGGACGAATTATTGTCAGAGCATGACGCTGAGCATGACGAATACGGATGATTTGAGAAAATGAGATTTGATTATGGATTATATGTGATAATGCTATTTAAAATAATTGTTATGCGAATACATAATATCGTTGTTATGTAATTATGTGTGAAGCTCTATTTCAATTAAACGGGTAATGATTTGGTGACATATATAGTATGAGAGTATATGACGATAACATTGAACCTGGGGAAGGATATTTGCTATCAGGATTGTCTTAAGATGTCATGAGTTGTGATCGGTTGTTATAAACGTAAACGTAGCAACATACACGTGAGCAAACGAAAAACGTGAAGTAAACGTGGAATAAACGTAAACGTGGAGTAAACGTAAACGTGGGGTAAACATGAAGTAAACAATATCGAGCGATGTCAATAGCTTATTTGTATCCTCAGACGCGACACGTGTCACGACTTCAGATATATTTATTTGTGAGTGCGATATATTCTTATGAGGAGTTACATAAATTTTAAAAATTTATCATATATTTAAATTATAAACAATCAATTATTATAAATTTTAATTTTTATTAAACAATCATCTAATACTGTATGAAATTGGTTGAGTATATATATTTTACGTATTATATTCTGGATAATTTAATCGTAGGTTTGATTTGTTGTACGTGACAACACCTTTCAAATACTCCGTAATAAAAAATTGATTTGCGATTTTTATTCCTCGAAACCAGCTCTCTGCTCTCTTTAGAAATGTACCGTCCTCGTTCAACGCATTATATTTTACTTAATGCTCTGAAAATTACTTTTCTGCCTTCAATGGCTTGCAGTTATGCTCGTATTACTCCTAATCTATTAGTATAGCGCTTTAGTAAAGTAATGTGTTCACATTAATCAAATTAAAATTCGTTTTAGCCAACTTAATAAATACCTTGAAAATTTGATAAGAGAATACTCAGTTTGATTGCCGGTAATTGGTATTTGGAAGTTGGAACATTACGATTTTCTGAGATTTATTTATTGTGTGCACAAAAAGGATTTCCGAAGGTTCAATATTTTTGGCGATTTTATAGTACAAAATTAAGATTTGGAACGGAAATAATTGATTGTCGAATTGGTCAAAAAGGTTTTTTTTCCCCTTCTCTATTGGAAATCTTGTGAAATTAAAGAGAAAGAATAGCTGTGTGAGATTTGGGATTTAAATCTACGCACGATATTAATTGTTGATGAGATTACACAAATCATGCATGGTGGGTTTATTTGAATATTAATAGAAAATATGACCAAATTATGATTTTTAAATGGCCTATATTAAAACCTCAATTAAAGAGCTAAGTTGCTCATCCTTTATGCTTTGCGGAATTCTTTTTATAGTTGTCCACCAATTAATTTATTTTCTATTGAATTGTCCTAGGTTGTAACGTTAAAGTAATTACTGAGTAGTAGTTTAGTTTAATTTTATCTTTTATTTTGGTCATGTCGAATCGTCAACCGTCCTTCCACGTACTACATATATATTTTATATATTATATTCTGGATCATGTAATATTAGATTTGATTTGTTGTGACAACACCTTCCAAATAATAAAAAATTGATTTTGCGATTTTTATTCTCAAACCAGCTCTCTGATCTCTTTAGAAATGTACTGGTTCTCGTTCAACGCATTATATTATTTTAATTACGCAGCAATACTATACTTTTAATGCTCTTGAAAATTACTTTTATTGGTGAGGCTCTTTATCAAGAATGACATGTAGCATGTAGGATTGTGTATCTACTTTCCTAAATTTTCTTTAATATATATTTAAAATTATTATTTTATTATTTTAGGAGTTAACTTTATGTCCGTATTTTAACAGCTTTTTTTCATTATTCACCCAAAATATGAAAATCATATTTCCAAGATTTTTATTAATGTAAAAATGTCAAGTATAAGAAAAATTTATAAGGAGCGATACAAATTTAGGATTTGTGTAAATTTTTTAGGGCTCAAGTTATTTTTGGAAGCCAAAATATATCATTTTATCCATTTTTAATTTTTTAACTCTCTTTATTATAATTTTTAGGGGCTCAAGTTATTTTTCACTATCCCTTATTATAACTTTTAGCATACGCCTAGTCCCACCATCCACACAACATCAACGTCAAATTTGATACTTATTATTTTAACACCATCAAATAACATCCACTTTTCTTTCATCAACAGCTTCAAGTTTGGAACTTCTAACATGTTATTTGTCGACAAATTACTTCTCTCTTCCATATAACTTTATCTGCCTTTTCACAAATTTTATTTTTGAATTTAAAAAATTCACATTATTTTAATACAATTAATTTAGTAAGGATGTAAAAACTCAAATTTTTTTTGATGTCCAAATGATACAAACATACCTTATTTATAACCTGAAAAATAAAAGAAGTATATATATTTTATTTTGCTTAATTATACAAAAACGATGAAAATAAGAAGACAAAAAAAATTAAAGCCAAGCAACTGGGTCAGCTTGCCAAATGATCGACAAGAGTTGGTGGATCAAATTTAATTCACGTTAGGGCCCACATTTTGAGCGCCAAAACAAATTGCTCAACGATCTAATTTTTGATCCCATTTTCATACGACGTTAAATTCGGTCTAATCGATACTCTGTGCGAAATGATCCTTTTGATACCCCATTTGATCTTCTAGTGTGGATGGTCTTGCATTTGCAGCTGCCTTATTTATTTCATTTATTCTTTCTTTCATGTCACATTTTTTTCTTCACATAATCAAATAATAACTATAAACATATATCTTTTCTAATGTACCTTTATTGACGCCTTATTCTAATTTCACAATCTACTCCAATATTCTAACTCAATAACATATACATCATATTATAACATTATATCCTTATATTTTTTTAATATACATTATTTATTAATAATGTAATAATTATATTTCGTCTTAAAAAATATTTTTATTTAATTAAATTTATAATATATTTTTGTTTTAATATTAAATATTATTGTCAATATTGTTAATAACTTTTATTATTACAATTTTTATTTGGTTAGACACGAAATAAATTATGCAATATTAAAAAATATTTTTATTTAATTTAATTTATAATTATATCTTTTGTTTTAATATTAAATATTATTGTCACGTTATTAATAAGTTTTATTATTGTAATTTTATTTGGTTAGACACACAAAATAAATTATACAATAATATATACAAGATAAAAGCTCAATTTGTACCAGAATCTTTGTGAGTTATCATCCACAAGATTATATATATATATATATATATATTAGTTACACTTTCTTTTCCATATAATCAAATAAATCTCATAAATGTATATTAATTTCTAATAATGTCTTATTTGATCCTACTATCTATTTTCAATAATTCAATACATCAACATACCTATCCTACCATATACATTATTTCATCAACTTTATCATTTATTTATTAATTATTATTGCACAAAATATTTTTATTTGATATAAATAAAAATTAAATAATATTATATTTTTTATTACATGACAATTACCATTTTAATGAAAAATAGTCTTTTGATCTAATAAATTGCACAAATATGATTTTGTTTTGTTAAAAAAGTTATAAAAAATCAGTACTCCGTAACATTTTAATTTGAAAAGAGTTGAAAGAAAAAGTTAAAAGAAAAAACAAATACTCCAATACGAGTTGAAAGAAACAAAGAGATAGAAGAGCTATAGCCTACAACGCATAATGTGTGACAAAATTGCCACATAGATAACTTTATACGGTCTGAAAGACTTCCAATTATCTACTAGTGGGCGTCTTATTAATTTAAATAATACTCTATTGGGGGCAACCTTAGATATATCAAATTTAATTTAATTTTAGTCAACTTAATTACCTCGAATACTTTTATTTTCTTTTGAAAGTTTTACATACTCCGATTAAACCGTATTTTATGGCACGAATAACGCTATCTAAATGGCACCTTGTCCTATGTAAACATCTTTTAGTCACATCATTTCTATCATTATATCCAATTATAGTCTTAAATTGGGCAACATCATACATACACCGTAATAGAATTTTTTGAATTAAATACTTTGGTTCCTTAACTAAACTTCCTAATTATTATTAATTTCGCAATGTATACGAGGAGAAAATATTTCACACCCAAACCCAACACTATTCTGACGCCAGGTATACCGCCTCGCCTTAAATTGTTCTTTCTAATTTCTTCAAATCCATACTATATATATTTTCTTCAAACCCATATTCTTTTTCATGTTCTTGTATATTTTTGATAGAATGAATAACAATATCACTTATTTGGTCTTAATAGAGTGAAAAATATATATTTTTCCCTTAATAAAAAGCTCCAAGTAATTTGGGGGAAATGTTGGTTTTCCTCCATTTGCTATATTAGTGTACTACGGTGAATACTCTAGGTCACATCAACCTAAAAATCGGCCGCCCAATTTTCTATCTAAAAATGGCAGAGGCAATGAATGTTGATCATCCTCCATCGAACAAAATCCGACATTGTTAAGATCTTATTTATTGTTCAATTTTCCTTATCCGGGCCTAATTCCATAACGCGCTTTATACCCCCATTACATACTTAATTGCTATTTAGCTCGTATCATGAAGGTGATGAGACAATCGGCAAGTAAAATTACTTTTTTATGTTTGATTTTAGTCTTCTATCAATTTTTTGATGTCCTTTATGACTTTGTTTTAACTTATTAAAATTTTGTTTTAACTAATTAAAACTTGTGCCCTTGCATTTCACATATTTTATGACGCTGATGGTTTTTTGAGTTGCAACCTTGACATTTGGTGTGACTATTTATTTGAAAATTATATTCATGAAACTCCAAATTCCAATTTGGAACTTATCAGCATGAACATGTGGAAAGATTTGGATGGAGGAAATTTAGACTTGCAACTGGTAATTACTGCATTCATTTTTATTAAATAATTTTGGGATTTAGAAGAATATATTTTAAATGTTGTATCATATCCCTTATCTTTCAGTGCTTTTTGTTTTAGGTTGCAGAAATATTTTTATAACCAGGTTTGTTATTGTCTCCATCTTTACGTGAACAAATAATTTCATTCTATGGGCGATAATGTTGTTGACGGCTGGCTGCTGTTGATTTAACACTATCTAACTATTTCATTTAACTCTACAGCTTTATTCATACGTTATCGTGACTCTGATACAATATTTGTACCTATTTATATCATTGTTCATGTAAGTTTACTATTAATACTTATTCAAAATATTTATTTGTTAAAATTATCATCTTATCTTATATGATGTCTGGCGTTTATGTGGAGAATGCCAATTTTACCAAATGTTTGCTATCCTTTCCCGGGAGGAATGATAACACTATTAACAAGACCGTTCGACGTACTATATCGATATTATGATACCTTACATCTTTTTGTTAATAGTTTTTGTTGATGCGATCTATATTACCGACATGGCGCGCAAAAGAATGATCGACCATGAATCTTTCGGCTTGCTCGATCGTACCACCATTAAGAATTGCTGAGTCACCGGTGATGGTCTTCTGTGCTTATAGCGAAGAGCCTCTGATTGATAGCACTAATCAAAATATAACAAATGATTGTTTATTGTAACATGAGCAAGACCGCCTAACTTATATAACCACTTGCGTTCATTATGTGAAAAAATTAAATTGAGAATATATACTTGTTAAAACACATTAAATCTAATTAACAAACACCAATGTTACAATAAACTACCTTAAATTTTGCGTCATTTGTTATATTTCGATCAGTGCCATCAACCAAGCGGAATAGCTTCACAGCATAAACTCCTTTAAGACCCCATCACTTCTAAGACATCAACAATTTAATGGTAAATTTGCAGATCCAGAACTAAACCGAGATTCTTGGGTAATCATTCTTTTTATAACATCATAATCGAATTGAATAGGTCCACCTATCAAACAAAAACTGTTAACAAAAAAGATGTAAGACATCATAAATATCTTATCATTATATTAATTACGTCGAACAGTTAATAGCTTGTTAATGGTATGCTATCGAATTATAGTAAAAATTTGCATTCTATAAACATGAACATCATAAGTTAAGTTGATGAATTTTAACAAATAAATAATTTTGGACAGAATATTAATATAGTAAACTTACATGGTTGTGATATAGATAGATTGCAAATGAAATGAATTAACATCATGATTTATGACAATATGAAATAGAACAATAAATTAGCCTGAAATAGCTAGATAAAGGTTAAATCAAGAATTGTCACCATCCAACAAACAAAGATTCTAATACATAGAAATGAAAAGTATTTGTTCACATTAAACAAGGATGGAATAACAACCTAATTCCATAAAAATATTTTGCAAGTCTAAAACTTAAAGAAGCTACGACAGGATTGCATCCTAAAACATTGAAAAAATTATATTAACACAAAATCTATCCAAAATTTGCAAAAGAGTAGTCACGCCAACTGTCAAGGCTGTAACTGAAAAGACCACCCTTTTCAGAAATGATGTGAATTGAAAGGGCACAAGTTTTAATAAGTTAAAACCAAGTCATAAAGGACATCAAAAAATTGATACAAAACTAAAATCAAACATAAAAATCAATTTTACTTACTTAGATTGTCTATATCACCTTCACCTTGATACACGAGCTCGTAGCCATTAAGTATGTAACGTAGGTATATAGCAAGCACATTTATGGACTGAACTAGATAAGGAAGGTTGTAACCTTCTGGCTAATAGAATACAAAAGTACTTTAGCAATGTCCATTTTTGATTGATTGAGGCCATCATCAACATCTATTGGTTCTGCCATTGATAAGTGGAATGGAAAGATTACCCTCGTGCAAATATCAAGTGCCAACCGGACTACGACTTTGAAAGCCAACTTGCACCTCCGAGGCATGGCGATATGACCATTTTCATTTTGAATGTTTAGCTCTGCCATGCCCATTGTAGCTCCAATAAACTATAATGTATTAGAAACATATCAGTTGAAAAGAAAAAACACATATGGATTGGTAGCACTGAAAATCCATTTCATAAAAAAAGTTTAACAAGTATAGACACCTTATGCAAGTTATCACCGCTCCCAAATGGAGAATTCACTGGAGAGCTTCTCCGAGTGTATGTCCTTGGACTGTTGGCTCCAGATGAAATTCCATCATTCCTTGATTCTGTTCTCCATTTCCGCTGGTGGCTCCTGAAAATTAATTATTTTAGGCCACTAAACCATACCTCTGCTTCATCTTTATCCTTGCATATCTGAACAATAACGTTTGAAAATCTAAATATCAGTCAAAAGGAAACATCAGCTGAAACAACGGAAAGAGATTCGGAGAGTGAAAATCCAAAGACGAACAAGACAATATGTTTAAAAACTTTAAAGAAATTTTTTGCAGTAGTTTAAAAATCCATGATGAACAAGACAATACTTTAAACCACCACATCACCAAGGGAGAACTTAGAGTTTCATCCGAAAACTTCTCAATCGATACATGATCATGTATTGATATGAAAATCAAATAAATAATTAGCTTCATTTTGCAAGAAACTTGAAGTAAAATTTGAGAAAGATACCAGAAAGAAATCCAACCACCTTTTTTGTTGGAGCTTTATCCCAGAACCAGCAAGGAAATTTGTATGAAAAAAATCAACAAGGCTGCATAAAAAAACAAGCTCCAACAAAAGAAGGAATAACATTGAATATAAACATGAAAATCTCAACCCACTTGCACACAACAATTAATGCCATTAATGAAATATAGGTGTAAATAGTTGTTCAAGGACAATTTACACTGGAATTGCTGAGAAGGCAGGGGCCATATCCAACGGACGGAACAAGGACTCTGGGTTTTTGGGGAACATCGGACGGCTGAGATCAAAAGGAGCCATGCATTTAATTACAACTTGCCACTGATTTTCGGGGTTTCGCCCATTAACCCGGTTAAGTACAACAAGAGAAGCGCATGGTACAAAAAATTAATACACCCATAGGAAGCGCCCTTTTACTTATTGTGTTAACAAGTACTTAGATACTCGGGATTATTATTATTGCTATAATACAAGAAATTTTACTCATAAATTATTTTATTATTTATATAATAAATTATAATGAAAAAATAAATAATTTTTTTTAAGAAAAACTAAAAGAATAAGATGAAAAGCTACTACAAGAAATAAAAGATAGAGCAATTTAAACACTATTGAGCACATAAGATTACTGCAAGATATAATATTTATAAGTAGTTAGCTATGAAAAATTTATAACGTTAAAAGACTTTCAAAGACTATAATCATCAAAAAAGAAGATAATTAAAACATAGCAACTAAACAAACTAAAAAGTTCCACGCGGAGTTATAACAAGTTATTACAAACATTCAACTTGGACCTTCAAAGTCTACGAGCTTTAGAAGGGTTGGTATTTGCATCACCATCTGTGGAGCGCTTTTGATCATTGACAGACGTGTTAGTCACTTTTGCCTCCTTGGTACTACCTTCTACTTCCTCGGCTTTACAAATGTCTCCCTTTGAATCCTCGGCATAACTGCCACAATCTGATTTAGTTTTTTTAACTTCTTCCTGCTCAATCTTCCTCTCTGTATCAAATTCCTTCCTGTAAAGAGAAATTAATATCAAAAGAATAAACACAATTACACAAACAACTTTAAAACAAAGAATACCAACTTTTGTTTCAGCTCCAAATCAGCTCCATTGAACTTAGGCATTCCTCTCTTCAAAACCTTCAAAGCTTCTTCCTCTGTTGAAAACTGAACGAAAGCGAATGTTTCTCGAATGTGCTTTCGTACGTACTCAATCTGCAGAGAATCACAAGGGCAGTCAACAGACGATACTCAATATAATACATGATCAGACACGGGCTATGCAAGATATGAATAATGCCAAGTTCACTCCATAGTTAATATATGAATAGTACTTCAACCTATTACAGATTTAAAGGATTAAAGAAACAAGGAATCCATATAGAGGTCAACCCATTTGACCCAACTTCTCAATTTTTATTTTTGGTCAGTGAATTATCAAATGATACTAGGAATCTTAAAGTATCAGTTTCATCTTAAACAACACAAAACTATAAAACTATATCAAGTCTAAAACAAATGAAGATCCATTAACAATACACATATATAATATCCCCTCGAAGAAATTCTGCATACCTTGGCGTGCTGGTTAAAGAAGGTAAGTAGATCACTATCGTCAGCATCATGAATTGGAAACACAACTAAAGTTCTGGCATCATCTGGAACAAGTGCGTAACAGGAATCTGGCACGGGATCTATCCTGCCAACCTTCTTTCCTGGGAAACGTCAACAATGATCGTTAAAATTTAACCAGCCCTGCTCACTATATGAAATTCAAAAATACTAGTAGGTACCATCTTCAGAGATTTTAAGCTCAGGAGACTTCCTCAGAGTTTCTGCAACAGCCATCAATATATCTTGAGGAATATCAGCTGGCTTTGCGTCTTTTAGCCCCAAATGAACGCCTACATGTGGGACTGAACATAATAACCATGCCAAACTAATCACTGAATCTCTGGTTAAGGCCAACAACAAAATCATCAGGTTATATTAACTTATTGTAGAATGTATATATATCAACTTCATATTTCAAATGAGAATGGTTATGTTCATTAATCTTCATATGTACCCAATTTTAATATAAAATTGCATACTATTAAATGCACTGATAGTTAATTGAAAAAATAAAATAAAAGTGTACTAAAATTATTCTATCCATTTAAGAAAAAGAAAATATTTTATAAAATGATATAATTTGTATTTTTAATCATTAACGATCCTTAACTTTCCACATTTAGAATATATCAAATTATCCCAATGTAACATAAACAACAGGGATATTGCAAGAAAATGACCTTTTATCAAATTAATTGCAAAAAAATAGCATAATGTTGAAAATGAATATAAAAATAATTGAGGATACTTCCATCACTTTGTTGGGTAATGATGTTTCGAAGATCATCGTGAAGCATGAGATTATAGTTGGTGAAACATAATTCCACCTGCAAACAAACCATACAACATATTTTGATATTGTTAATTAATATGAACAAAAATCGAACACGAATCGCACCTCATGGAAGATTCTCTCCAAAATTTCTTCACCCGAGGACCTCTGCATCGCCATTTTTCCAAGATTAATTGTAAATGTTTCTAGCTGAGCCCCCTATTTGTAAGTGTGTATATTGGATCCCTGTTTTAGAAAATCACTACTCCAAATATTTCAAGAGCTATTAATTTTTTAAACTTTTCAAATACACTGCTTTCAAAATCATACATTCTCAGCTTTTTTCCTAACGGAATCAATTTTGACAAGGGTATACAAACAATTCATTAAATTCATCCGCCAGATTCTAATTAACCTGATTATACTCATTTATAATGTGAAATTTGATCATGTGTTAATAGCGCCGAAATTCGAAGCCGAGCGGTATTGAATACGGCTCTGACTGCTAAGATAACAAGGTGGTAAAGTAACGAACCTAACTTGGGCATCTCTGGCCGACTTTAAGTTATCACGGGTCGGGTAGTACCCGAGCCATTGGGTTAATCAAGACACCAAAATCGCCAGAATTTTCAAATTAAACCTTCAAATTTTTGTAAATTTTTCTCAAATTAAGTTAATTAATTTCATAAATTAAACTAAAATAGTTAAACAAAATACACATCTCTTATGTAGCAAATAGAATTATCTAGAAACCATAACAATTCTTTCAAATAATGTTATTTCTCCTTATTTATGATTATGTATTGAACATAGTTTATTAATATTTTTAAAATTTTGACAAGTTGTTAACCCGACCGAGTAAATATCAAGAGCTTCTAAGATTTCAAACGAGCACCACCTTGGGCTCAGACTAATCATTAACTATCGAAGCCGAAAGTACTGAAGAGATTGCCGAGCGCAGAATTTACCTGCCTCGACGCCAAATTAAATAACCCGATCTTCGCTTAATTAATTAAAAATCGAGTAATCGTAATCGACGACATAATAAAAACGGATTCGGGAACCAGCACAAATAGCTTAAATTAAATTATAGGTAAAAATTTAATTAGAAAAAGTTGATTACAATTTTTACGTATGGTTAAAAAGAGTTATGTTCATTAACGAGCTAAACGAGACCTTTATTAATGTACTATTTATTTTACGCTCATCGAAACCAAACCCTAACCCAGCAATCATCACCTCTTTTTTTCCATTGAAGAACTGCAATCTTTCTTTTCTCCACTTTGATCATCATCCTTAGATCTAAAATTCAAGAAAATATACCAATCTTCTCTCATCTCGCCTTCCCTGCCGTTTAAGGTACGTAAAGTTCTCATCTTTTTAGTTTTGTAATTTCTAAAAAAATTTGAAAATTTAAGGGTTTTAATTTAATAACTTCAAATTGTTAAATTATGATCTTTATTCCTAGATTGGTCATTGTTAATGGAAAGAATTAATTTTGTTAATTTTAACAATTTATTTTGAAATTTATATAATTAATTAAAGATTCAATTTTTATGTTAGATATGTTTAGATTTGAGATGTTTATGATTATAGATATAATAATAGAGTTTTTCCAGTAATATATTCATGAGAAAATAATTATTTTCGTATTTTAATTAATTTTATATTATAATTTCGGATTTTGGTAGAAAATAGAAATAAATAATTTGACTTTTAAAAATAAAACCTATATTTTTATTGTATGACATTGATTTCAACCAACATATAATAATCTTGGAATTTTGGAAAATGTTTACTATTTTTATTTATTTATTAACTAGAATAAAGATTTTAATAAAAAGGTGAAATTTTATGATTGTAATTTAGAGACTGATTTTATATTTTTATATGGGTATGGTTGGACTATAAATCAAATATTAGAATTTTTGGAGTTCGTTTGGTATTTATTTTGAATTATTGATGAGTAAATAACTAGTTTTGGAGTTAATTGAAATAAATTAGATTTTTATACATAAAATGATGAAACTGATTTTTATTAAATTATATAGTACATTTTGGATCTATGATAAAAATATTAGAAATTTTGGACCTATTATGATATTTACTTGTTATAGTTATCGAGGATTCCCTAAATAGTTAATCCATCATAGCTCACCGAATAATTACTATATGCATTTAAAAGTAAGAAATACCTAAGTTTACTTAAATAGGATGCGAAATATAATTAAGGTATGACTCCTAAAGTATCGATGAAAATGTAATCTATTATATTATTTTGTGAGTCGACTTGGACCCGGAGGTTGCTTTCGACATTGTTGTTGTAGCTTATGCGCTAGTGGTATTAAGACGTGGAGATTTATCTCCTTTAAGTGCTGTTCCTTACATTTGCATGTTGCCCGGATTGTGATGCCGCTATACGTTGCTATCGCTTTATCTGTGCGTAAGATGCTAAGAAGCTATTATTTCTTAAATTATTGGTAGATGACATCATGCCAGTGGACCGATATATTGCGTTGATGATATCGCGATTTACTCAACGTTGATTATAATATGTGCATCTGCAAATGTATTCATGATTATCATTATGACGTACGCGTTAATCAGGATACGAAACCGCAAGGCTGAAACTTTGATGGCCGCATGTCTCATGGTCTCAATCGTGTTAGGGGAAGTCGAGTCGCATGTAGAGGAACAATGATCCATTACGATTTATCGAGCAGACAATACCGCCAGCCGATACTTTGCTGCTATTAATTTATCGGCATACTTTATACGTGTGACCTACGGGTCGTTATAGCACATTTGTGGGCATATAACTTTTGGGTTGTTATAGCATATGTCGTGGCCATCGCATTTGTACGCGCATCATGTATAAAGTCAGATGTCCGGATCGAAAGTGTTTTGGTATTTTTGTCAGGTTGATTTTACAATCTTCCGTCATGCACAGAATAATGGTATTGATATGAAAGCTACTTTTGCCATCGATGAACCTGCCGGACCATGTTACTTTCAAATCATGTATTCACTTGCTGCCTCCTATCAGGCCTCCGCTATGAATATAAATCACAAATACTAAGTAGCGAAATCAAGTAAATGTTTTTACTATTGACCTAATCGCTAGTTATATATATATATATATATATATATATAGCATATAGTTATATATATATATATATATATATATATATATATATATATATATATATAACTCAAGTGGTTCTACTTTCTTTGACTTCACTGGGTAACGGAGTCACCACTCAGCGACATAAGTTTCACGCTAGCTGGCCGAATTCTCAAACTTTCAAAGCCGAGAAGTTGTTGTAGAGGCGGAGTCACACCTTCTTGAGCTCAAGTTGTTATCCCAGCGAATATGCAGGGTTGGGGATCCTCGCCAGCTATTTTATTTCAGCCCTAACGAAGTTCCAGTCATTGCTTACTCCAGCTATGTGATTTATATTATTGACGATATTGAACACTCCTGCTTTTTTTATGTCACTCTTATGTATCGAATACGCGATGTCGGTTAGGCTCTCGCCACGATGATGTCCACGTCAGCGTATGGAACTATTTCACTTTACCGCTTAAACCGCTTTTTAAAATCCACTTTTTATTTTATATCATCGTTGGGCGACTCGGCATCCATTTTCTACTAACGAAGTCTAACCTCGAGGCGCGACTGGCCATTTCACATACCCCAAGACTATGTGCTAACATCCATATGGTGATAACTCGTGCTAACTTTCTGTAAATGTCGACTCAATGATCATCGAGTTGATCTTATCACCATCATGTAATCGATGACTACGATGACTGTGACATAAAATTCATAAAATGTGTACTATGCATACAACTATACAAATTCAAAATAAATGAAATAAATAAAAGTTAAGACCATAAATTTGTTGGCACAGTAACAAAACCTTGCTTAATTATAACAAATTCGGGTTATCCGGTTAGATGGTATTTTTTTTAGCATAAACCATCTTAACAAGTTATACTTAGATGCTTATAAAGGGATTATAAGCATGGTGCTTACAAGGGTAGAAAGGATAATTTATATTTTAATTAAATAAAAAAATAAACCTTCCCCCCACCCAAATGAAAATCCACAAAATCAGTTTTCAAAATCAATTTCTCCATATCCCCTAATTTTGCTCCCTAACCGCCTCCCAAATCCTACAAAATCAATAATTAAGTTTCTAATTTGTAATCGTTTTCCAAACCCACAAAACCCACAAAATTTGTAAGAACGAAATTGAAGAGAATTAGAGGAGACTTATATAAATCACACAAACTAATTTGCAAACAAAGAAGTTGAAAAGATTGAAGAAAAAATGGTGAAGAACTCAAAACCATGTTTTTCCCATCTAAAAAATTTCACTTATTTTCAAATTTATCATGTCAGCATGTCCATATATTTGTTTCCGGAATTTTTACCATTAAATTATTGTGTTGTTGGTTTTATAATACTATGTTGAATGAGTTTGATAATACTATGTTTGATCATTCTCGGATCGCTAGCTTACGGAGTGAGTATCGGTTCGGATAAAACCAGTCCGATTCTCGGGTGGTTTCCGATTTATCCGACCATTAACAACTTTATATTGAGGTTGGCTTAAGTAGAATTTAAATATTGATTTAGATAATGGTAATGAAAATACAAATACAAATCATCTTGTAAGTTGTATTCTGGTTGTATATCCCTATAAGTCATAGATTGATTGAAGAGTGTCATTTAGTTGGTTCAATCTCACTTAATAGATTTCGGACCTTTCTTTTATAAAAAATTATGAAACCGTCATACTAAAATTAAAATATATTTCAGAAGCAAATCATCCACCAGTGCAAATCTATTATTGATCATATTGCAGAGAACTTGCTCCCCCACCCACTATTCTTCTATCATATATCTTTATGTTCAGGATTGCAAATAATCAGAATAAACACAAGTTTGTTGTACACTCAAATTAGTTTATTCAATGTATGATCAAGAACAAGCAGTAAATAACATGTTACATGTATCCTTTCTAATTCAACAAGAATGCTTTATGTGTTCTGGGAAGAAACTTCAGTCTCCAACTATGATCCTTTCAGGATTTAGTGAAGATGACTGTCATTGTCTTTGGAGTTGCTCGATGGCGGAGCAATAGCGTCGTCTTCTGGCAGAGGAGGCATGAAAACTGGGCTATCCGCCCCTTCCCAGCTTCTCCTACTGTCTACTAATCTGCATTGCAACATTTGTATATTTGTTCAATGAAGTTAATTATAGTGTGATAGATTGATACAATAGTATTAGCTCATTTCTTACATTGGAAATGAAAAAGAAGTTGTACTTCCTTCTGATGATAAATTAGAACCTGATCTTGATTCAAGAAGAGCCCCTTCTTCTTGTTTGGATTCATTATTGCTTTCTTCTACCAAATGACTGGATTCTTCCTTTTCCTGTTAGAAACACACATTGTTTACTTGTTTTGCCTCGGGATCGAGTCGTTGCAAGAAGTTGACCCGCATTATTTAAAATTAAAATGTGCGACTTATTCACTATAGGTCACGATTTATCATCCTCGTTTTAAATGACCCTTATTGAGTCATAAGATAAAAAGGCCATTTGTAATACATTTGATCAAAGCTCAAGATGCAATAGAGCGAAGGATCTTTCTAGAATTTGATTTAATGCTTCACTTGTTTTTATTTGAATGACTTACATAAATTTATAAAAATATGACATTTCATAAAATCATATGAAGGAAGTACTAATTAGTTGGTACAATACTACAATGTAAGTTGTGACATTGAGAACATTTGAAAACGTAATAATTAACTAATACCGCCAATGGCATCTACCTCAGCCTCTATCCAAGTTATGCTTTATGCTCGATATATTCAGTGCAGCATTGGGGATTCAAGCGCAAAGAATTTTAAGACAAGCATGTTTGCTTTTTTAATTAAATTAACATTTGATATTATATGTAATTTGTGAGGAAAAAAAAACTAACCTTTAGATTGTCAAACTTGGTTTGAATTTGTTTCTTTTCTTCTATTTTATGAATTTGTCCATTATCTTTAAAGCAAAACTCTATATACTCTTCTTCGGACATTAGAGACCTACTCGATGAATTTTTACTTGGCCCTTTCTCAATTGATGAAACCTTAATGTCTTCTTCCTTAATCCCTTCGTTGCATGTAAAATCAATTGATGAACTTTGCCGATGCTTATCTTTTCTTCTTCTCCGAACGCCTTTTCGGTGATTTTGAACACTTGTTGTAGGTTGAATTGGAGTTGGTATCGTCCCCTCCGTATCTTTTTCTTCATCAACTATAGCATCACAATGTTTTATCTTAAAAATTGCTAAAAAAAAACTAAATAATTCTAAACGATCCCAAAAAAATTATTACCTCTTTTTGTGTCTCATTATTATCATGGTTACTATTTTAATTTAATTATAATATACTTAGAGTAATTGTAATATAGTCATTTAATTCATGATGTATGATTTTATAAAACATAAAATATGAAATGGACGAGGCACAAAAATAAGGAAGGCGATCGTAATAGAGATTAAAAAGATTGAGTTTATTTGTACCAATTGGAAATCTGCAAGCAATGAAACATGACATCCAATTCTTCATTCTCCATCTCACGGACTTTGTAATTGGATATGATGAACTCATTAAGTATATACTTGAAGTTCACAAAAGAAATAGAAATAAGAATGTTCTTATTTTCTTTAAACTGAATTTTTTTAGTGAAAATAACAAGAAAGCGAATGTTTGTAGTATTTTATAATGAGAGAGAGTATTAAAATTTTGGATTTAAATATGAAGAATGAAAAAAGGGTTTGAAGCTAGATACGAGTGACCAAGTTATTTATGCAATTATACAGCTACAACTTGACGAGTACATGATCATTAAATTGGAGAGTTAAATATGGAAGGAAGTTAAAGGTAGGCAGTAAAACGTGAAGATATAGATGGTAACATATAATACCTTTTCGTATCTTATATATCGTGATTTAAATATTTGTTATATACTATATTTATGAATATGATGTATTAGTATTTTTTATACAACAACTCAGTGTGGAGTGTACAAACATTAACAATATACTCATATGATATAGAATGAGTCACATAAAAGAGTTAGAGGATCCAAATTCGTCATCGATATGCATGGATCTAACTTAAATGGATGCGAGAAGATCTTTTTACCTTTTGCTGTATTTGAGATTTTTATTTATAAAAAGTCCTTTGATTGAAAAGGTATAATAATGAAAGAAATAAATCTTATGTATTGAGATTGTGTATTTTAAAAGTCCTTTAATTAGAAAAGTACAATGAAAGAAATATATCAATTAGTACTTTGAACCGGAAAATCGGTTAAATTGTCTAGTGCACAAAATCAAATTATCCAACCTAAAATAATCGAAATTTTTGGAACTAATCGAACCCGACCGGATGATTCCGCCGAAAGAATCAACTAATTTAGGTTCGGCCTTTGAAATAACCGAACCGAACCGAATAGAACCGATTTCTAAATTTTATTTAGATTTCTCAATTTTCATTTATTATCCTTTTCAGCAAGATCTTATAGTATTTGTAATATGCGTACATTTTAATAAGGTGAATTTAGATTTTAACTTGTTCATTAATGATGAATTAACAAAGATATATATAAATCTTCTAATAATATAAGGAATACAAAAGATATTTAAAGAAATTATATCGTATAAGTATAATATATGAAATGTAGGATTGTATAAGAATCTGAAAAGAAGCTCATCGAATTAATAATACCTATTTTAACTTAATTTTGAGTTCAAGATCATAGGCTCAAAAATTGTCTCAAAATTTAAACTTAACCGAAATGTAACTGAATCGATGAAAATCGATCGGAACCGAACCGACAGGTCGGGCCAGTAGAACCAACGAATGTATTCTATTTGGGCCACAAACCGAATCAACCGATCCGCATTAATACCCCTAATACTCCTATATAGTAATATACATTAATGATAATGAGAATGCACGTATCAATTCTTTCTATATAAACTTGTTTCTAGATTTTTTCCAAATATCAGCTCTAAGCCAATAAGTGTTGTATGTGGCAGTACAGACAATGCAAACTAATAAAATTTGAGCCCATCTTAAATCGCTACAAAATTTTAATAAGTATCGTGCTTATAGATATTATGGCATCAATTGGGCCAAGGATTCAACTGCTGTAAAAAAAATGTATAAAAATAAGATTTCAAATTGGTTTGGAAACACATGTAAAGAAAATGAAGCATGATGCTTACAAAATTATCAAGCATCCAACCAGACTCATAAAATTCATACTTGCACTTGTGATAAGTAAGGCTTAATTTTTTGTACCTTAGCTTCCTCCATCTTTAGAAAAATCAAAAACCATCCGATACCATTCAAAAAACCGGATCAAAATCGGACCGATAAAGTAGCGGTCAAAGTCCGACTATAATTTCGAATCGAGAGATAACTCCGATAAAAGACCCAAAATTGGGATATGTCGAAGTACCCAAATCCAACCAACATACGGATTTTTTAATACCATGAGGCCCACCTGAAACAGGACTTACCGAGTATCCACCCAGTAACTTATCATACTAATTCCGGTTCAAGACTTTTATCCGATATTGTTACCGGTCAAATCTGAATAGGTTCATCTTTTTACTGATATCCGACCCATCTGTGATGTATAACAATACTATTTCCCTCCTATCGAACCCTTTATCAAGCCCCCATCTATTAAACAATATAGAACGAGAATTAGAGAATTCAACAATTCAAATCTCCATCACGATCATTGATTTGGAAGGTGACCGTTTTATAATACAACAACTTTATTTATTTCTCACTATAAATTGAGAGAATTATAGAAGCATAATTCAAGAAAAACTTACTTCCCATTAATTAACACGTAAACAAAATATTCATCATGTCATAATCTTAACAGAACATCACACATGATATCACATAAAACACGACAAACAATCGAGACTGAACTTCTCATCTTTCTAAAAATTTCACATTACATCACACGATTTTTACGATAATAATCAGTATCACGTAAAACCTAACAAAAATATAAATACTCACAAAAGCCCATAATAACGGTTAGGGCAAAATCGAATTCACAAAAGCCAAAGAAGAAGAGGGCTTTCCAAGCATTACTATCTTATCCTTAACCAAATTATTCAAAGGTTTGCAAAATCAATAATTAAATAAATAAATAAACTAATTAATTAATTTAATTATTTAGATCCAATTGAACAAAAAATCCTAATGTTATTTAAATTTCTTATTAATTTGAGATTTTTAGAGTGCGTGAGGTGAAATTTTTTGAAGTGAATATGTTTTTGTATGTTATCATTAATTTTGTTGATTTTTTGGTATTTTTGTGAATTGTTTTGGTATTTTTGTGATTTTTTTGGTGAATTTTTTAGCTGTTTCTACTGAAGATTATAAATTCAAATATGTTGTAGATTTAAGAATTTATTAGTGATTTGGTGCATATATGAAATTAATATTAAATCGTTCAACTGTTTGTACTGAAGATTATAGATTTAAATTTATAGATTAGGAATTTATTAGTAATTATATTTATATATAAACTCAATTTTGTTGTAGATTATAAATTTATTACTGGTTTTGTTGAAATCTGAAATTAATTTTGATTTGGTTGATTGTGTGTGGTGAAGATGGATCGGTATCAAAGAGTGGAGAAGCCAAGGGCGGAGGCATCGATTAATGAGAATGAGATTAGGATTACGAGTCAAGGAAGAATGCGAAACTATATCACCTACGCCATGACCTTGCTTCAGGAAATATTTCCTCATTTTAATGCAATTTATTTATGATTGGATTTGTTGTTGTTTATATACAGAAGTATAGAGAAGGATTTGGAATAATCGGTAACATATTTTTGCATTTTGTTTTTCTAAGATTCGAGGTGTTGACATTGTGATTTATCTGGGTAGGGTATCTGCAGGTGTAGTTATTATAGGTAGAGGGCGATGTTTGGTCTTATTGATTAATTTAGAAGAAATTTTTTTATGTATGCGGTAAATTTGGATATGGGTGTTTGTGGTAAGTGTGTGATGGATATATTTATTTATTGTGTTGGCTATTATGCCTCATTGGTGTTTAACTGGTTTAAGCATGTGGTAGAGTGGTTACTAGAATTGGTTATTTTTTGTATTCACGTGATTGTGGAATTCATATTGTGGATTCAATTTGATGGTATGGTGATATACATTCTCTCCCTTCGAATTGGCATGAGATATGCAACGGAATTTAGGACGATTTTTCTTGTAGTTTGAAGGGAAGGGCTTCTGATATCTGTAGCAGTGGAATGTTTGGTCTTGAGTTTATGTTAATCTTTGTATTCGGCCTTGCTTCAGGAAAAGGGCTCAGATGAGATTGTATTCAAGGCTATGGGTAGAGCTATCAACAAAACAGTTACAATGGTGGAGTTGATTAAGGTTCTTCTCTCTTCGTGATTCTCTCTCTTTTATTTTCAGATTTTATCATTTCCCCTGTATGACTGAATGTCTTATTTGCAGAGGAGAATCGTAGGTCTTCACCAGGTCACATCAATTCAATCCACTGACATTACTGACACATGGGAGCCCCTAGAGGAAGGCCTTCTGCCGTATGAGATCTGCAAACTTATATGTTCTATTAATTGGCATTAAAACAGTTCTCATCTTACTGTTTGAGATCAGATTTGACATTGTTTGTTACTCTGCAGACTAGAAACTACCAGGCATGTTTCAATGATCACCATTACTCTATCGAAGAATGAACTGGATAAGGCAGCTGTAGGGTGAGGCTTTAGACTTTTGATTATTATTCAGTTTTTTTTGTTGGCTGGTCTCGTAATTTGTCATTGTTTGCATTTTGAGAACATAGAAAGCTGAAGAAATTTAAGTCTACTAACGAAAGTGTTTTCTTCAGCTTATGGTATCATGAAGCTACGTGGAATTATTATCCCTTTTTGTTTAATACTTATCCTGTATATGCATGTCAGCTATCAACCTCCAATACCGGAGGACCAAGTGAAGCCTTCTGTGGATTACGAGTATGAAGGAGGTACTATATGCTCTTCATACCATACTTTTATGCATTCACTGATCATATATAGATCCCATACTTAAATTTCTACACCATGCAGAAGGGTCACCTGGTGGCCGGAGAGGTGGCCGCGGTGGTAGAGGTCGGGGAAGATCTAGAGGTGCATATGGTATGGAATCTCAATTAAGTTTGCTTCCCACATTTTAGATTTGGGTGTATTCGTAACTGATTTACAAGAAGTCGTAAGCATATGTAACTATAAACCTTTCACTAAGGCTTTAGCCCCTAAAATTGTATTTAATGAATCAGTGGTGTGTGCAGGAAACGGGTACATCGCTGGTGATTATGAAGATGGAGGGTATGATCGCAACCGGAGTTACGGTAGGGGTAGGGGTCGTGGGAGAGGCCGCAATTTACGTGGTCGTGGAGGAGGAGGGTATAACGGCCCTCAGGTGGATAACCTGCAAGACGCAGGAGGGTACAATCATGATGAACCTGCTCCTGGAAGAGGTATTCCTTTGATTTACAGTTATACCCTATTACCTCATTCCTTAAGCAGCCTTTTGACAGCAAGCTTTGTACTCGCCTTCTATGTGCAGGTCGTGGGCGTGGAAGGGGACCCCGTGGTGGCCGTGGAAGGGGTCGTGGATTCAGATCTTATGGACCTGTCCAGGAAGGAGGTGCTTAATCGCTTAAGACCTTCGATAGATTCCAATTTTATGTTAAGTCGACGGATGCCTGCTCCGTTTCTATGCTACCGTTTATTGTCTTTTACTACAGTTCTAGCATTAGGATTTTGATCTGTAGTAATTGTTTATGACTAGCCATATTTGGTGAGCATTTTTGGTCTATTTTTTTAACATTTTCTAGGACAATATTATAGGGTGCTTGGTCAAGTGCATGTTGTTTAATTGAGCAGCATTCGTTCAATTCTGTGTTGAGAGAGTTTTGGTATTTCATTTGATGTTTGTACAATGTTATGACTACACAAATAATTAGTCTTAACCATATTTGTCACAATTCTTGTAGTTTGTTCCAAAATGATGTTTTAAATCATGTAGAAAATTATACTTTTTCCGTTTTTATTTTTCCGTTTTTATTTATTTGATCATATAAGAAATTATAATTTACATCATATTTGAATAGTCAATTGGTGTTTCTATGGTGATATTGGAAGAAATTCGACAGCGTATGGACTATATATTAACGGTCGAACTGGATATAAAACCGGAAATGTAAATACCTTTGAAAGACCAAAATTAACGGTTAGGTCGTATAAAAATACAAACGCAGCAAGAAAAGAGCATCAATATCTTAATTCTAAACCAATAATTAACTAGTAAATTTTACTCCCAAGAGATGTTTAATCCCAGAAAGGAATTTGCAGGAATCTCTTTTGCTTATGCCAGATTATTGAAGTCACAAAGCATAGACCAGATTGGAATTCATGAACTAGTTCTCTCACCCCCTACCTACTGAAAGATATCCTCGCTGATTTACCTCCCTTCTCTCGTAATCCCAAGTAGTGGACTTCGAGAAAATAAGTTAACGACGTTTCACACTTCTAATGCGTAAAATTCGCCTTATGTGTCCTGATTGAAATTCAATATGTTTAATTATTATCCAATTTTAAATTTATTAGCTAATGTGATAGCTTAATTAACAAAAAACACTAGTAATCAAAGTTATGATTTTTGTACCAAATAATAATGAACCAAATACGGGGTAGTATAAATTGTTACAAGGTTTAAGAAATTCAAATAAATTTATTAGAGGGAGTAGTTGTTACGGTGAAAAATAATGGAGTAAGTTCAAGTCTATAATAGCAAAACAATCATACGTACAAATGAAAATAAAGCTAAATTATGAAAATTCAAAAAAAAAAAATGTATTCTGGCACAAAAGGGGTTTATTGATTCTATTATCCAATATCCAATGGGTACGGTTCCAGTTGGGCACAGTCTATCCACATTCAATGATTAAATAATCATTGAGAATAATTCAAACACAACCTTTAATTTTGACTATCTTGAATTCATATATATTCTTTGATAAATGATTAGCTTGAACCAGCTTCAAAGTCAACATCATTTGATTACTTAGCCAGTTGCTCAGGCTGTCTAAATATATTTTCTTAAGTATCCATTTTCTTGACGGTGGCATAATCAAATCGCTAATTGAACTTTTCATACCACCTTTATATAATAAGACTATAAAAACATTTATTGACTTTTCGAGGTAAAATATTTAAAAGTCGGACTTATTTTCAATATCTTTGTATAGTTCTTTAATTGTTGAATTATTCAGAAACATATTTTAATATTTTAGAATGAGTTTTGTAGCCACCAAACAATATACATGAATATCTACTTAAGTCATTCAAAAAATGTATTCTATGAGGAAGCTTAAATATAATTTTAACATTAACCATATGATCAGCTCCAAAGTCAGTTTCAATTAAGATCTCCCCATTTCTCTAACATATTTTTTCTTTTCTTATAATAATGTCGAGGAAGAGCCATGTGCGGTTGCATAAGATGATTTCTTATTCGGAAAATATACAATCAAATAAAACATATAAATATATATATTTTTAATCAATTCTCTTGTTACATATTCAAATTGGACATGCATTTTGATACAGTTGGCTATAATATAGCAAGGACCATGTGGGTATGTAGCTAACGTGAGAATCATTGGATGAAATTTAATTCAGAACATTTGCAAATTTCTTTAGAGATAATGTACTTAAAAAATGTGTACCCTATTTTATGAGTAAATAATCCGCTTGGTCTTATATGTTTGGTACTAATTGAACTTTAGTAAGAAATTTTACTAATTTCAGATTTAGTCCATGATATGTGATAAAAGGTGCAACTTTGGTCCTGTGACAAAGGTTATTGACCAACAAGGGTAAATGTTACATTTATAAAATGTAGCAATTTTAAAATAGTTCAAAACCATATAAAATGTAGTGGGTAAACACTTGGAAACCAGAAAATTGACAAAATAGCACCTCTTTCACTAAATGTTTAATTTTTAATACCTTTTTTTCCCATCTTTAATCTACCTCCCACCCCTACCCCTCCCTCATCACCCCTACCTTCCTCCTTTCTGACTGCTGCGATGTACACCCCTAGACCCTTTTAAGAGCTTCAATCAATTAATGTTAACGGCTACTTAATTAAAAGCCATTTAAATAAACATACACAAAGCAAATTTTATACAAGTTTCCCCCTCAACGGAAATGTATTCTGTCATTTCTAGCTAATCCACTATAACCGGTGAAGATTGCTATGTTCTTACCACTACTACCATCACTGAAAGTATTTTCTTACCAATCGAAAATTCAACAATAAAACTTAACAAAGATAAACCTCTAAAGCTCTTCAATAATATTAAAGCCTCTAATATTCTTCCTATGACGATTATTGTCTATGATTATTGTCTATATATATGCAAAAGTGCTTCTACCTAACTGTGATATCAAAATGTGGACGTTTAAATTCAGTTCTATCCAAACTTGTCCATCAGCTACCTCAAATACTTGACCATCGTTTATTCTAAACTCGCTACCAAGTTTATCCAAATATGACTTTATACTCCAACAATCTCCCACTTAAAGACATATTTCTGATCACCATCTTCAGTTATTCAACCCGGCAGCAGCCCTCCTCCCGAGTTTATCATCCAGCATCCCCACCGAAGCTTCATCCGTACTTCGCATCTTTTTTTTTTCAATCTCGAACATAAGTGAATGACACCAAATACCTATCAAGAAAACTCAAAAGAAAATACATTTACCCTATCAAATCTTATCCTCATCGTACCATTATCATACTCGCTTTTTGCCTTTCTACTAAGAATCTTGAAACCCAAAGCCTCGATCGTTATCAATGAAATTTTCTTCTCGCCTTCCCATTCCACGTATACGACTTCCCTTTGATGTAATTCATTAACCCTCTGTTTGATCAAAACACCCTTCAAATGCTAAGAAATAATTAGGAGGTCGAAATACCTCTCACCGCGACTTTAAACACGCCGACTAATCCTCGATTTATTCATGCAACATAAAGACTTGGGGATCCTTACCCGTAGTTCTCATGAACTCATCACCAAACGAAGTGTCGCATTCCTCGTCGGCTAGTGGTACCTTTCCGATCTTCAATGTAGCTTCATTTGCACAGCCTCGTGAACCTCCCGAGAACTACCAAGACATCAAGAATGTGAATTTCACTTACGACACTCTTGTCTATTTTCATAGAATCTCCCATGTCAAAACTCACCCGCTTTTCCTTGTACCCAAATCTTCTACTCGTCTTCTTCTGAGAACTGTTAGTCATGTATATAGTACCTGACTCTTGCCCTTTAGCTATAACCATAGCTTCCCGAAGTACCTTCCAGTGTTCAACTACACAAGTAGTCCTATAACCATCACCATCCAACCTGACTCTCACCTAAAATTGTTCTTTTTTCCCTAACTTCTAACATACTTCATTTGTCAACTTCCGTAAAGAAACTATTGTGACATCCTCGATTCATCTCGTGATACCTACTACATCCAACTATTCACCATCAACAAAGTATGAACAAATTCCTTAAATTACTTGCAATATAATTCACCATTATATTCCTATTACGAGTAAAAGCAAAGAGGTTCCATGTTTATTCAACCCAAGAATCCACATAAGCATCCACAAATCAGTACCAAAACAACAACAAAAACACCTTCCACCTCAACACGAGCCTTACCCCTTAGTTTCAGAAGCCGTTTTCCATGACTGCTGCCAAGCAACCCCAAAGACATAAGAGTATCTTAATTACTCCTTCTTCTAAACTGTGGAACTCTCACTATTCCTCAAGTCCCTGCCTCCGTCTCTTCCTTTTTCCTCTCGCACTAAATACATAATCATTGTTGATCTCACCTTCATCGCCTCCTTCAGGCGGTTACCTTTGTAACGTTGGGCAACAACGCTCGAGCAAACGTGGTCCGATCACACCCAGTTAAACGTGCCTATCCAAATTTTATCCAAGCTTCATCATCATGGGCGATCCGTTTTGGGTCCCCTAGCAACAGATCCAGCCCTTCCCATGATAATCCTTCATGTCCATCTTCCACGAAGAAAACTCGATTCCATCGAATTTCTTCGCAACCCGTGTCACAATTCCTTTGCCTTGCTCATTGATTCTTAAACTCACAACCAAGCTCGATATTTCAATCAAGCAGATTTAGCACTCTAAATCCCTTCTAGCTTCAAAGAATCAATAGCACGACATGAAATTAAAGCGTGAAATAAACAGACACAAGAATTTTATACGCGCTTTCCCTCAACGCTAAAAGCGACGCCACATTGGTTGCCAGAATCCACTGGCACCGTGAAGATGGCAGCCTCTACCACTGGGCCTACTATCAATGAAGATTTTTTATCACCGAAAATATCAACAATAAACTTTACCAAGAACAAAGATAAACTCTAAGTTATTCAAGAATACTAAAACCTCGATATTCTTTATATGACGATTATTGTCTACATCAGGTTTTTGTGTGATTTAATTCATCTCATAGAAAATACCTCTTATATATGTGACAGTAAAGCTTCTACGTGAATCCAGATTACTTCGCTTTCAAGCCATACCTCCAAACTTGTCCATCCAGTTACCTCAAAAAAAGACTCGACTCATCAAGCTTATCTAAACTTAAATCTGCACCAAATTATCCAAATACGACCACCCAACACGCCCCTCCCCACCGCTTCCTCCTCCCTCTCTTTCCCCACGATTCTCCTCCTCCCCTCAAGCCCCCTCCTCCTCCCTCCTCCCCCCTCGACTTTCGCAGCCTCTTCTCCCTTGGGCCACCCACTCCCCCGACTTCATGACTCCCTCTCCCTCTCCCTAATTTCACACTTCTCTAAAATCCGGCGACTCCCCCGTCCCCCTATTGCTACAATTTCATTTTAATTGGGATTAAAGGGTTTCATTTTGGGGTCAGTAGGATATGGATTTTATTTTGGGGTAAAGCGACAGAGATCATTGCGAAAGAGGTGATCGCGTGTGGTTATTTGGGACTACTACGCGCGGTGGTCTGAAGCTCGAGCTGGGATTAGCGGATCAAAGCAAATCTAAGACGCATGAATCAAGCAATAAAAAGTCATTGGGATTTGAATCAAGATGTTTTTAGAGAATCAGTGAGAGATGGTGCTATTTATGCAAATGGTTAAGGATAGGTACTAAAAATTAAAATTTTTGTTAAAGAGATGTTATTTTTCCAAATTTTCTCCTTGGAAACATACAAAAAGTTGTTCAAAAAATATAATTAAAGGACCAAAGTTGTTTACTTTATCAAACATCGAGGACTAAACACCTAACCATAAAAATAAATGGAAATTAAGTGCAACTAAAGCTAAACACCTTGGGCCAAAATAACTATTTTTTTGTTATTTTAATCTCGTCTTAAGTCCCATGTGAGATTCTTGAACTACAGATTTCTCTGTTTCCTATTTAAATTGTCACTTTGTTATACCCACCAATCAAATTTGGTACTTTACATTCAATTCTAGCTAATTCCTCGATCCCATTATTCTTCTCCCTCCTTGACACATTAGTTGGTAACAAAATGGCTAAAATTGGCACTTCTGCACTAGCCATTTTAGTAGCTTTCTACTGTTTTCTTGCCATTGCAAATGGTTACACTGCTTCAAGATGGATGAAAGCAACTGCTACTTTTTATGGTGGCAGTGATGCTTCTGGGACAATGGGTAAGTAATTACAGGCCCTCAGTGTATGACATTCTAATCGATGTTACATTTTGTACGTCAATCTTTGTTACACTCAAATGTTCTAAATAAAACCAAATAATCAAATCAAGTCTTATCCCATTATTTGGTCCTGGTCGGTTGAATGTTGTAAATTATAATTTATTTATTGTTATTGTAGGGGGTGCTTGTGGTTATGGAAACTTGTATACAACTGGTTATGGGACAAGAACAGCAGCCTTGAGCACAGCATTGTTCAATGATGGAGCCTCATGTGGGCAATGTTATAAGATCATTTGTGATTATATGACAGACCCCAAATGGTGCAAGAAAGGAGTTTCAGTCACAATTACAGCAACCAATTTCTGCCCACCAAATTATGCTCTCCCAAGCAACAATGGTGGATGGTGTAACCCTCCACGCCAACATTTCGATATGGCTCAACCAGCCTGGGAAAAGATTGGCATCTATAGAGGAGGAATCATTCCTGTCATCTACCAAAGGTAATGTACTACTTAACAATAAAATTATGAGAAGAATATTTTGTTCAAGTGTTATTGATTGTCTTAAGTTGGCATTTTATCTTAGTGACCAGTTAAATTAAACCTGCATGGTAATGCATGTAGGGGACACAATTTTGGCACCCATCCCTTGTAGATTTGAAATTAATTTGCATCTACATTTCAGCAACACAAATCTTAGCCAATTTTTCAAATTCCACCCATATATTGTAGTTCTGGTACCATCTCTGTGCACGCCATGACTCAACATTATAAAGCGAGACTCGTATTTAGAGTACTCTATTAGCTCATTTTTCCTTTCGATTATTGAATTTTCTCTTTCATATTACTCGATTTTCATATGTGACACTGATATGTATAAATTAAATCTATATTTATTGTATCTTTAATCTTGATTCTGTCACAACAAACCGCTTACATTACCATAACAATTTACCACTCTTTTACATGATGCAGGGTTCCATGTGTGACCAAAAGAGGAGGAGTGAGATTCACAATGAACGGAAGGGACTACTTTGAGCTAGTGATGATCAGCAATGTAGGAGGAGCAGGATCAATTAAATCAGTACAAGTCAAAGGCTCCAAAACTTATAATTGGTCACAAATGTCAAGAAATTGGGGAGCCAATTGGCAATCAAATTTATACCTTAATGGTCAAACTTTGTCCTTCAAGATCATAACTACTGATGGTGTTACCAAGACATTCAACAATGTTGCTCCATCAAATTGGAGATTTGGACAAACATATGCTAGTAAAATTAATTTTTAACTTAAGTCACAAAGAAGAAAAGAAAAAATTGACTTTGAGTTGTGATTTTCAATCTATTTTTCAGGAAGTGAGGTGCTTTCTATATTTTATTGGAGCAACCCACAAATCCTCACGACTTATAAATACATTGTAAGTCTTATATATAAATAAATAATTATCACAAGAAACTCTTTCAGAGGACCTTGAAATCTAGCCAAAGTCAGATGAGTTTATTTGTAAGACAATAAGATAATAATAAGTGGGATAAGTTTTTCAAGTTCTACTTCTACGACATGAATATATTATACTATAAGTTTTTGTTTTCTTTGTATATGTAATATGGGATGCTTTTCTATTTATATTTTACTCATAAAATTATTTATCTAATTTATTGTTTTGAGGACTAGGTATATATTGCTTTGATTGTCAAGCGACTATTACAGCATCCCTAGCTCCATCATTGGCATGGCATATGAAATGGTAAATTGTAGAGAAATATGTATGGAAAATCAAGAAAGCCAAAGATAGGAGTATTAAATTGTGGAGAAATATGCATTTTTCTGGAAGTATCAATCAAATGACAAAAAGTAGTAAGAATAAATCAAATCAAATCAGGTTTTTCTTTAAGCCATTGCCGAATTATATAAATATGACATTTCCAATTAGCTATATGTGTAGTAAGAATTCAAACACTAAATTGAAGTCCATATAAACTTCAACATCCAATTACCTTCTCCACTACTACCCTTCTTGATCTGTTTATGTTCAGAATACACAAATACAAACATTCTTCAAGCTCTTCCAATTGCTGCATAAACCTATTCTCTTTTACTTGAAACTCCTTACTTACCTCTTTCAACACCTCTTTGTTCCCTTTCACAATACACATTTCAACAATTGATTTATTATGATCCATTTCATCACTCAAAATCCTCACAAGCCTACTAATTGTATCAAAATCATTGATCAACACAAACACCCCTTTAGCTGCAACATCAAACTCTGCTCCAAGTCTATCCGATGGATTCGTCTTCGACTCCTTCCTAATCTTCTTGAACCTCTGAACCAAAATGCAAGAACCACCCATTAGCCATGGTGCAACAACAATGCCAACCATTGAATGAATAGCGAAAACCGACAAAATAATAGCTAATGCAGTACATACAAGTACAAGAAAACAAGAAAATGAATTCTTCAACCATCTGAAAACTTTCCCTTTCCTTCTGATCTTCCTGCATTGTGATGTCAACTTATGAAGCAACAGAACATGATCATCATGTGTACTCTGAAACGTTTTCGGGCTAATAACCGATAAAGGATTCTTTAGTAAAGCAAATGAAGCAAGTTCCTTATAGATCACATAAAATTCATCTCCTGGAATTTGATCAGCAACCATTGTTAGTCTTCTCATTATCTTCATTACCCTCTTCATTGTTCTGTAATTAGCCCGAGTTTCGATGATTCTTGTGAAGAGAAATTCACATGATCTGAATGCTTCTAAGCTGTTCGCAAAGTAACTAATGACCAAATGATGAACATTGAAGCTACTGATAATTTCATTGATTGATTCTTGATGTGGTTGTAACAAAATTTCTGATAAATGAAGATTACTCTGCCGCATTGAAGTGGAGCAAGATGATGATGAACATGGTTCATCAATATTTACTGTAATTTCCAATTTTCCTTGAACTTTGTGACAAATATCAACATATGACTTTGTTCTAATTGCGTTTACATATTCTTCTTCTACTAAATAGTTGTTGGACTTCCTTTGTGAGACAGTAATATGTGATGAAGGAGATCCTCCTTCAAGAAAAATAAAAACATTTAGAAAAATAAGAACATGTAACATACTTCTTGTGTAAGGAGAAATATAATAAATTAATTCATTTCTGAGTTATGAAATTGACGTAAAACGCTAGACAAATTACGAAATTTCTATAGATTTTTTCTCCATTTCTATTTCAGTTATGATTTTATAGCTCAAACAAGCACATCTTTATCATAATCACGAGAAAAAATATACGTCGTTAAAATAAATTTGAAAAATGAATATTAAGATTATACCAAACTTACTTTGTTTTATGAAGAAATATTTAAGCTTGGACCACGTCATTTTTGGCATATTGTTAGCTTGCTATTCTTGAAAATGAAACATAAATGAGATTGAAAAAAGAAACTTTGTTCTACCAAGCCACCCTCTATTTATAATCTTTAAAATTCTGGTAAAATCTGGTTTAGAGCTAGAAATTTGTGCTTAAAGTTAGGTAACAATATTTCCACCGCCTTAATTAATTTTAACTTACATAACACGGTATTATATTTAGGCAGGGCAGCTGTTTTTTCTTAGGCAAAACCTTGAAGCTTTTATTTTTGGACTAATTTTCCCAAGTATATATATAGTGATTGAAGTACAAGATTGAATGAACATTAAATATAGTTTTTGTTTCATGGTTACAACCACGGAATAATAACATGGAGAAATAAAGGATGTGCTATAATTGGTACCACATGCCACCAATTTTAATTGTTCGAAATATATGAAAAATTATCATAATTTACTTAAGAAGTTATTGAATAATTTAATGACTATTAAAGAAATCTTCGTTATATAGGAGGGATTCACCCCTAATACTATATCTAGTTATGAAGTATTCCTTTCAAAGTAATTTTCATGTCGAAATATTATTATTTGTGGTTTAATTTTTGTATTGAAAATTGAAAACGTTAAATAAAATAAATTTGATGGAATTTTGGGATGGAGAGAATGTGAGGACGTGGTGAAAAGATGATGAGTTTTCAGATTTATTACAGGAAAGAGACTTTGTGGTTTGATTTTCCACTTAATACTTGGAGTTCACGTTTGGTATTGCGAATAAAATATTTGCATTTTAGAGTTGTTACTTATTACATTTGCATTCATATTATGTTATCATCTCCTCTTTTCTCCTTTTTTTTATTACACTTTATTGGTTTGGCTTGTTCTTGTAGATTTCATAATCTTGTTGTGAAATGTTGAGTAACGTATGCACACTTCTCCCCAATAATTGCCAATTAAGATGTGTATCAATGATATTGAAAAGTTGCATAATTCATTTCAATTTACTATAATAATAACGTGTCCTAAAAATTTTTGAAATTTTTTTCGCCTAAATACGTGTCCCAATATCTTTCAGAAGTATTGGATATTGTGACACTCCATCGAAGACACTTCAAATTAAACTTCTTCATCTCAATCCAACCTCCTATTCTTGAATTTGAACTAGTATCAAGTTTTGATTCTAGTATTAATGCAACGGATTCATCCAATGAGATCCTAAATTCGAGTACTTGCAATAATATAGACCAAATTAACAAACAAAAAAAATTTAGATTATGGATGTTTAGATAATCAAGTTGGATGCTGTTAGATTGTCAGGATAACCGAGTGGTCTTCGTAAGAGGGTGTGTGTGGGTTCAAATCCCACTTCTTACAGATTTTTATAACTTCATTTTCCCCATCTCTTTTTTAGTGCACCCCATATTTGAACATCTATAACACTTGTTACTTTTTAGATTATGTGTTGATTTTATTTGTGTTTCAACTTTATTGTAAACCGTATATAATGCCTAAAGAGAAGTTCATTACATCCAAGTACCACCAATAGGATGATGATGATAATTTATTAAATGATGAGAACAAGAAAACATTGATCTATGTAGGCATGTATCTAGCAAAGCTGACCACAATCTTGAATGACTACAGGCTTAGTAGTCTTCCCAGCTTGAGACCCAACTTTCTCAACAGCTTTCAAAACATCCATTCCCTCCACAACTTTCCCAAACACAACATGTTTCCCATCAAGCCACCTTGTTTTTGAAGTACATATGAAGAATTGCGAACCATTCGTGTTCGGTCCAGCATTCGCCATTGACAATATCCCCGGCCCCGTGTGTTTCCTCACGAAGTTCTCGTCCCCAAACTTTGCCCCGAAAATAGACTCTCCCCCGGTGCCATTTCCCTTTGTGAAGTCACCACCCTGGCACATGAACCCGGGAATCACACGGTGGAAGATTGATCCTTTGTAGTGCAACGCCTTTCCGCTTTTCCCTACGCCTTTCTCTCCGGTGCATAAGGCACGGAAGTTCTCGGCTGTCTTTGGGGTGGTGTCGGAAAAGAGTTCCATCACAACGCGCCCGGCGGGTTCACCACCTATTGTGATGTCGAAGTAAACTCTTGGGTTGGACATTTTTCTTTGTTTTCTTTTCTTGTTTTCTAGTTTTTGCAAGTTTTCCATTTATGATCTACATTGAGGGAATGTAATGTACATATAGTGCATTGTGTGCACCCATGACTTTCTGATTCTGCTTGGATTCTATGCTCTCCTAGCTCTGGCTTTTGGATGATTCTACTTCTAGTGCAGAATAATTAGGTCCAAAAAATGACATGAGGTCACTAGTTCTAGGTTCGATTCTTACCCATTATACAAGAAAAATAAAATAAAGTATAAAGTTGGCTAAACAAATTGAAGAGAATATGAAGGACTAATCTCTTCAAGTTCTTGAAAACTACTATATCTATCAAGTATCAAGCATATCAGGCAAGCCAATGAAAGGTCCAGAATATCTAAGTGATCAGCTGTGAACCTTTCGGAAATGATAAGATTCAATCATCTAGAATCAGAACTTCAAAAAGTAGGAGGTCAGTTGAATTTTATGGAGAAAATAATATGCTTGGTTTATCAAAGTAAATAGATAGATGACTCATACAAAAAAGGTATACAAGTAATCATGTTATACACACACCCAAATAGTGATTTTATTTATGAAATTACTATAATGTCCTATATTTTCAAGTATAGTGATTGAGAAAATTTTAATTAAGAGCAAAACAGTTATTTCACCCCTCTAAATACACTTCACTAGTTTGGTGTGTATATTGTTCAGAGTCCACTGATAAACCTCATCAAAATAAATAATGGCATATGAGGATTTAGATTTTAATCATAACCTTGAGGGAATTCTCACTCATAAAGTGAAAAGCCGCAATGTGAAAATTTCACTTCAAATTAGCTCGTTGTGACATTAGATATATCCTAGTGTTTAGATCACGGTAATTAAACCATCGAAGCTTAAATATGGGGCAAGAATGCCTAAGAGGTGTGCAACTTATTATGAAGACAAAAGATTTAGATTTTTGAGTAGTGATTGAATATGTTGAATGACATAGATTAAAACATTGCTCTAACATTTAGAGGGATTAGATAAAATATTGATTGTTCCCAAACATATGAAAACATTGCTCAAATATTTAGAAGGTGGAAACAATATGATAACAATTACTCAGCTGGAACATATTAGTCCCAAAATAATAAAAATATTTGTCAATTACAATTAATATAATTATCCTAAATAAAACTAAATTTACATAATGAGGATATCATCCAAGCAACTTCTTCAGGCCAGCAGCTAGAAGAAACTAGTACAGACAACCATCATTTGAAGCCTGCTTTTTGTAATAATATTTACTTCTTCATCATAGTTGATCATAGTTACTTGTAAGTAACGGAAACTCGCAGTAACTACTCGAAATACAAGGATAATAACCTGCAAACCACCACGATACCAAGGTAAACTAGTAACTAGGAAAGCCCCATGTCCACAAGAAAGTATTCGAAACTAATCTTACAATCACAAACTTAACTACTCTACCAACTTACCTCCTATCCCACCCCTAGTTACTTGTATTTTTGAAATGGTGTACCTGAAAAAAATAGTCACCTGGACAAAATTATTGGGACAAAAGATTACATCAAAAAATAAATGTACCCTTTTCAAGTGTTCAGATAAATCAAATGAAAAAAATAAACCTGAATTCAAATGAAAACGAAAAAATAATATAGGGTTCTGTATTCATCTCAATGACGTGGTTAAATATCGTCAACAGATTAACTTCAGACCCATATAATAAAAATTAATAATTAAAAATCAATTAATTTGGAACTAAAAATGAATAAGCACTCAGAATGAAAAGGACTTTAATAGTAATATGAAACATTAATCAAAGATGTATACATCTCATTAAGCGAATTCCTCATTGTGCTTATTCAATCTTTTAATTTGAATTAAATAAGTATGATTTTGGAAAATAAAAAACATAGGCTTTTTTAGTTATTGCTTAAAATTGAATTAAATAAGTATGGTTTTTTAAAATAAAAACATGGGTATTTTTAGTTATTGCTTAAAATTGAATTAAAATGTTTGATATAAAAAAACATCAGATATATTGGATATGGTACATCAAATTTGACACCTTGTGGGGTGCCTCAGACGACCGTCGTGAGAATTAATCCAGAACTCATCATATGATTTTTAACATATTCAAAATAAAAATAAAAATCTAGGAATAAAAAAAAAACTATTGTTGTAAAAATCAATTTTTCATATAAAAAGATTGAGGTTTTGATGAATATAGATGAGATAAATTTGATGTATTTAAAGAGTAAGGGGGTTGATTAGGGTTTTATTGAGTCCAATATCTAAGCCCATTTTACAATTTGATAGCCCAAACCAAAAATGAAATTGTCACAAGTTAGGACTTAGGAGAACTGGAAAGCATTCGGTACTGGTCCGAAGGTTGTTGGTCCACTCTTAGGTATCCTTTTTATTCGATATCCGAATGTAACCGGACCGATAACGATATCTCACAACAAATTAATAAATTTCAGGTCGAAATATTCAAAATTCAGAGCAAAATACTTAAAACTGACAAAATATCCAACTCTAAAACCGGTTAAAACCCAACCGAATATCCACCCAATAAGTAATCGCATACCGATTCAATTTCTTTACTCGATATCCGATATGACCAAACCGATAACAACACCATTGTCACTGCATGATTAATGTATAATGTCACCCAATTCTTATGCAATATCCTCATTCATAAGCTTTTTGGATGAAATTATTTTTAAGGCACGAACAAGATAAAAAATATACAAAGCGAAAAGGTGTACAAGATACTATTGCATTCGAATATGTGATCCTCGGCCAGTATCTCGACCAAGAGATTAAGTAAAAATTATACTTGAATAAATAACAATAATATATACAACAAAACTTATTCTCTTATTTGATAATTATTTGTCAATTTTTAATATGGTTCCTGCCATTTCAGAGCAAGCTAAGAAAGCGGCCAGTGCTAAGTGGTACAAACTGGTAATAATCATTTGCATGCTTGCCAAGTGCCTCTCGTGAAGGATTTCAACGTTATCACTTATCACATCACTTGTGGAGAGATAATAACTCTACAACCAATTAGAAATGGAGATTTAATTTTCATGGCTTGCTTATAGAACGCCAAATATTGTAAAACTATGATATAATTTCAAAAGTCTCTTCAAAAATGAAATATATAATGGATAATAGTGCAATACTCTAAAGTTATTTGTTTTTTTATGAAATTGAAATAAAATTAAAACTGACAGAAGTGTTATTGGAAGAAATTTTATACAATTTCAAAAGAAAATTATATAAAATTTATTTCAATCTCATTTCAATTACGATATCAAATTGAAAAATTTACGTATAATCTTTTAGGAATGAATGGAAGCGAACGGAGTAATAAAATATATATACGGGGTATGTTAATCCAGTAAAAAGTGGCTATAGTACTAGTATAAATTGCCTGAATTTGCATAACATACAATAGCCAAACTAAAAACCCGAAAATCTTGAAAAAATAAAAATGAGTTGGTTCAAAAGAGATGAAAGAAGAGGTGGGATTAGTTGGAGAGAGCAAACAATAGCATCATTTGCAACACCACCAGCTCCTCTATTATTATTCTCTTGTGTTGTTATGCTATTAACATATCTAGCTAGTTATGCTCAAGTTGAACGTACCAAAATTGGTGCCGAATTATTCCTCTTTTTGGTTTTAATTTTAATGGTATATGTCATGGTAGTGAATTGGGGGTGGTATTTAAATAATTTGCTTTCAACTTCCAATCGGACGGCGAGTTATGTCACAAGCGGCGGCGGCAGCGTCGGCGGCGATGAGGGTGGCTCTCCATGGGCTATGTTGTTATTGCTTGTCTTGGTTCTTGTCATGGTTCATTATCATCAATCTTAGATTATTCTTGGTTATTCTAGTACTACACGAGTAGTGTCTTAGTAGTATCTTTTTAATCATTAGTGTAACGAAGAACGTCGAATAAAATGTAATATGTAAATGTAGATGATCTGAAGTTATTAAGCATTAATAGATTTGAAATGTTTTACTTTTTGTCTCGTGTTATTTATTTGGGTATTTATATGTAACTGGACAAATTAATATAAGTTGAATTTAAATAACCATCTATTATTGCATCATCTATTATTAAATGTTAGATTGATATGAGTTTGAGTCATGCAAAAAAATGAATTGGAGATTCGTCACTTGTGATTCTCAAGCCAAATGATGTGGATTTGATATATGATCAGATTCGTTGTGGATGTCTCGCCTCTAACAACAATATGAGAGTTCAAGCCTATTAAACTTCTACAAAACAATGAGAATTTGATATTAAATACGACTATCATTAAAATCAATCATACATAATAAGGATCAATTGGTATATATAGTAATTACTTCTTGGAATGTATGGAAAAAATAAAGTAGATGATCTCACATGATCATTGACTAGGAATAAGTACATGATGATCAACAATTGGCACTTTATTATATGGATGTACTTTAGTTCACCAACAAGTTAGCAACCTACGAATCGAACAACTGTCCCAACTGTACTTTCCCAAACAATTATTCATCATTATTACTCTACTTATTAACCAAAAAATAAACACCATTAATTAATCACATCCCTCACTTATCACTCCACCATTTTTCTTACATCAAAATCACAAACTCCATACATACATTTCCCTATCAAGATCATTCTACATCACCATCATTTCATTCCAATTTCATAAAGACTATTCACTTAATTAATTATACATTACTAATATCATGAAGATGAATAAGAAACAAATCAATGCATTGGCGAAATGGTTCAATGCACAACCTTCAAATGTGAAGGCGATAATTGGAATCGTTACAGCCATCTCCGCCATCGTCTTCCTCCGTTTCGTCGTCGAAGATCATGATAATTTATTTGTCGTAGCGGAGGCTGTGCATGCACTTGGCCTTTCTGTTCTTGTTTATAAGCTTACCAAAGAAAAAACATGCACGGGTAATTTTGATTTCTGAATTCTGATATAGTGATATGTTGTATGATATTTAATAGAAAATATATCGTATGTCATTATTTTTTGCGTTATTATATATTACTATGATAGTTTTTATTCAAATAATAGTGATACGTGTAAATTAAGTCTATCTGTTAATTTTAACCATAGTGTACGATATTTTTGAAACAAAAGGAGTATGTTATCGAAAAATATCATCACCTCCTTTATGTGTTTACTTACATATATGTTATCTTAATTTGAAATTTGTGTATTAAGTATTGAGTGATTACAATTTTACATCATAATAATTATTCATATAATGCATAATACATAATACTATCTACTATCTCCATCCCACAAATATTATCCCATTTTGACTTTTTGTTATAACTCTTGAATTTTAACCGTAAATATTTTTGTTTATATTATAAAATACTACCTTCAATTTTTTTTACTTGTCATCCTAGACTTTTGTACAACTAAGGAAAAGTAAAAGTAAGCCGTGAGACATATAAGGAAGCAAGAAAGCATGACAGGAGCAAGAGTATCAGTTTTTATATGTTATAATTGCTTTACGGATGTATTGTTATGCAGATTAATATAAGAGTTATCCTTGTATTGTGAATTGTGATGTAATGTTTTTACACAAAAGAGTAATGTCTTCTAATATATGGGGTAAAATGATTTTTCTGGATCATGCTTAATTTAATTAGCCAAGGTGTTAAGACTTATACTACTTGCATCCCTGGAAGATGTCAAGTATTGACTTTGATATATATAAGTTTTGAAATCAAATATTTGTTTATATGATGTATAATAATGTAGGACAAAATATACATCAATGAATAATACTCAATCATATTTTATTTACTTGTCGTTCTAGTATAAAAACTTGATATATATTATCTACTTGACCTTTTCCATTTCTACTTTTGATATATTGGGTAACAAACTTATTATTATTATGGTAACCACTGAAATGAAACAATGAATTTTGGTGTGGCTTTCACTAAGTCATAAAGAACTACCGCCTATGTTTTTAGTCAAGTTAGGACTATACTCGCACAGTTGTCATGGAATATGACATCCATACATTGCTTGATTTAGCAACTGTGGCTACAACTATTTGGGTTATTTACATGATGAGATTGCAGTTAACTTCCACATACATGGAGGATAAAGACACTCTTCCTCATTACTATGTTGTGAGTATCTCATACTATTGTCATTGTATCATTAGTAATTCATGATATATATATATATATATATATATATATATATATAAGCAATTGAAGTAGTAGATAGTTTTATGCCCATCTTGGAGTACCCGAAGCATTAGAGGTTAGGTTGAATATACGGCCCCCTTACTCCTATTTAGGGCCAGGCCTTTTCCGAGGTATCATTGATGGAGGTATGAAAGCAATTACTATTAACTTTAATTTGCTTTCATCATAATAGTGGAGATCTATGAAAGAGATGCTTTATGTTTGGTAATGGTATCATCCGTTATTCGTTTCAATAGTCGCACTCATAACAGACCGCTATACTTATTCATCCATCAACGCGCCATCACATTTTTAATCGTGATTTGTCATGCTCGCGGTCTATTTGGAAGCTGTCACATTCTTAACCGCGATATGTAACAATTAAGGTAAACTCAATGACCAACACAATATCAGATAATTTGTTTGAGTATTTAAGTAGAAGATTAAACAATAAAGCAATATTTGAATCGGTTTCACTTTTTGTAGATTGTCGAACCATTCACTGCTCATTATGTTTTCGCTCGGAGCGTATGTTTTTAGGTTGTTTATTGATTTTGCAGGTACGATATAATGCAATTTTCAGTTTTTCATATAGTATACATTAAGATTTCAAATGATTTCTTTACATAGAAGGTTTCAAGCTGATGTTGCACATGTTCTTGATAACAATAACAATCCTAACTTCTTGAATAGGGACTTTTGGAAATGTGCTAACACATGATTTTTACTATTTATCCCTTTTCACCTTTGGTGTATTTATGCCACATTTTTCCATTAAAATGTTGATAAACTTGAAGAACTAGTACTTTATGAGAAATTAAGTAGTAAGATACAATTCAAGAGTCATATATCTGTTTCCTCCTCCTTGGCATCTTCTTTCTTATGGTCTATAGCTTTCTCTAATTCGTGAATCCTTTTAATTCTTCATGTTCTTGTTTCTATAGCAATGTTACTTGTCTTTTTTGACAATGCATACAGTTACTGGATACTCGGGGGCGTTTATTGACTGCTTTAGGCTATGGACTATGGCCTCTCCTGGTCCTCCTTTCAGAAATTGTCCAGACATTTATACTGGCTGATTACTGCTTCTACTATGTCAAAAGGTATGTGACAAATCGCATTTAGTCCCAGGTAGCTAATGAGTTGTTTCCACTTAACATTTGAAGAGCATTAAAGCGGTTTTGCTACTTGCAGCCTCCTCGATGGACAGTCTGTGCTTCGTCTTCCTTCAGGGGTGGTATAGAATCTGCCCTGAGAAGAACATCCAGGAACAACTTCGATGTCGAATATAGAGATCATAGTTTGGCATTTGTCTATGCAGCATTCATCATTGTACCAGTATGCTGTGATGTATGTTGTAGGGAAAAGAATTTACCACACCTTCTTTTACATTTAGTTTACCAGTTAAGTTTCCTCAACAACTTAAACTAATGTATACATTTTTTTTAGTTAATTTTGAGGGGAAAATACTTACACTTGTTAATGATGATATTTGTGTCCTTCAATTGCAATATTAATAAATATCATCTGCTTAGTAGTGCTGTTATCGAATCAGGTCTAGTTTCATTTTATGGACGTTCATATGGTTGTTGAACTTTGTACATTGATTTCCGCTTATGTATTGGACGTTAACAATTGTTATTGACGTCCAATTTAGATGGCAAACTCAATTTTTCGACGCTCATATGATCGCCAAGTTCAAAGTCGTTAAACAATCAATCTTTTGATATTGTTTGTGTTGTTCTTTAACAAATGTAAAGGTTACCAAACAGCTCCACTCATTTGTAAACCTAGGATTATAATAAGACGAAAACATAATTACTCAAATATCCACTGGATCCAATCTCCTGACAAAATTGTGAAATTGCACTGATAAATTCTAAATCAAATTGTACTTTAGCTTTTATTCATACATCAGAAGAAGTAGCTTCTCCTCAGAATGCATACAAAAATTACACTGATCCTCAAATTAAGCGCTTAAATCTAAAACATCGGGCGAGATTAAACGCGACGTTAGTTCCTGGCACTGGAAGGAACTTTCGTGCCACTTAATAATGATGGGGGAGCTGTCGACCTTGATAAAATCCGGCTTTTGCCATCCTGGGTCTGGCCCACGATTTTCTGATAAAAACCGGCCGGACCGACCTGCTTTTTTTTAAGGATTTTTCTGCATGAACCGAACCTGATCCGTGATCACCCGACGGACCGGAGCAGTTAACCGTCCGTCCTATTTCATTATTATTATTATTATTTAAATAAAATTATAAACTATTAATTAATGGTGCTAACAAACAACAAGCGTTCCCCATCACCTTAAGTTATTATTTCCAAAGGGAAGCCTTAAACCATTCTCCGACTTTTAATGTTGATCACGATTCAAGAAGCTTCTCCCCCCTATTGCCGATTCAAACACTCAAGGCCCTTGCTAAGGTGTTATTAATCTCCGAATTTTAAGTTATTATTTCAAATGTTTATTATTTTTATTTATTATTTCAAATTTGTTTTTATTTCGAATTTGTTTATTAATTTTAGTTTATTAATTTGTATTAATATCAGTTTATTAATTTTAAGTTATTATTTCAGTTTATTAATTTGTTTATTAATCTGTCTCTCCATCTCACCACTCTTCAAAAATCCACATCCAATCCTATATCAAACATCTCCGACTACCCCTAATTAGAATCGCAAATTAAAATTCAAGCATAGCAGAGAATGTGAATTTTTTGGTAACCCAAATTGCACACTAACCGAAGTACATCAAAGGCTACATGTAGATAGTTGTATATACACTTAGTTGTTACTGTGAAAAAATAGTACATACTAAATTTTATATAGGATAATTTGAACATCATCGCATAACACCTCTTATTTGGCATTATTGTATTACCACTGTAGTCAATTTCGCTTTTGTTATATATGTTGTTACATTTTTGTAGTGGTGTATATTACAAGAAGATTTTGAATAATTGTCTTCAAAAAGTATAATCATTAAAGAGACTGTAATTGGTCAAAGATTTATTTTATCTTATAAATAAATATTATTACAGTTGTACTAGCACTTAAAATTAATTTTTTCTTTTTATATTTTTATATATTTAACACTAATATATTTTATTTAATTTTTGTATAGGTGAATTTTATTTTAGATGCTTCGAGATCAGGAGCCAATATATCGATTTATTTCGATATTTTCTTGTATTTTGACATTTGAATTCTATTAATATTCTCTGTGATTTTAATAATTGAACTTATTATTATTCTTGTATTTGGACACTTGAACTTATTATTTGACATTTGAACTTATTATTATTCATGTTTTGGGATATTCGAGTTTCAATCTTTATTACGTTATTATTTTGAGCCATTATTTTATTGTAAATATTGTATATAGTTAACACAAAAACAGAAGCCCAAAATATAAATAAAAATCCTGCACAAATCTAATAAAATTGGCCCAATAAAGCGCCTAAAAACCGTAGATATCCGAAATCCGTCCGACCGAATTTCGATAACCGGACCGGATTTTTTTTCTACTATTCAAAATTTCCGAACTGCTCTCGATTTTTGCCCCCCAAAATCCGTAACCGGGTCCGACACACGAATTTACGAACTAAACTCGCAACTCTAGTTATTTAAATCTGAATGTTAGTTCGTGAACTAAATGCAATTTTGTACTCACTTATATACTAAACTGCCATAATAATATTATCAAGGAATTAAGATGCAACTGATGCCACATTAGGATCATTTCGACAATTATCTTCTAATCTCCTCATCCACAAATGATTGATTTCAACAACTACAAAATGAAGTTGTACACTTGTGTTGAATTCCGAATATAGGTGCATGGATGTATTTTCTAGAGGTGGGATTTGTCTCTATTAAAGCATGCACTTACGCACTTACGAGGTTTAACTCACTTTACAAAATTTGATTTTGAGCTCAAATTAATTTTTTATTGAAACACTAATAAAATCTTATTGGAACAATCTTCAAAATTTTGGTTACATACTGAGTGCTGTGTACCGTGTATATACTAAGTGCTAGGAGTATCCAATAAATTCATAAGTTGGATATCCAAATTGAATCTGAATTTCGAAATTCACCTCAGAATTTAAGCGAATTTGCATCGTTTCCATGAAATGATTTCTTCTATCAACAATTTCTTTATCTTATTCATATTTAAACTTTTCAATACGATTTTACTTTAACCTAAATCTCCTGTGGACTATTATATATCATCAACATACTATGAGAATCAAGAATCAGTCTAGCTTCTGTAGAACAAACAAACAATGATCATGACAAAATTACTTAAAACCATAAATAAACAATTTAAAACTAAACTCAATGTTCCATTGCATTAATGCCTGTTTGAGGCCATATAAGAACCTGCTGTCCTGTGGCCTTTGTATACCCCTCTGGTGGTTTCATACAAATTGTCTCATCCAAATACCTCTTAGTTTTGTTAAAAAAGATAATAACAGAATCAGTTCCTTGCCTAGGTGAGTAAATGTTCCTCTTTAATTCATACATTTTCGGTCCATTACAACCTCCAAACTTTTTTCTAATTTCCTCCCACAATTTTCTACTCGCCTCAATTGATAACTACAATTAACTCGATTAGTTCAATTTTCGTCAAATCACTATATATTTTAAAAATTAAAAAGAAAGTAAAAAAAAAACATTATCTTGTGCCTCCATGCATGGAAATTTGTTGGAGTACTCGCCCACATTGAATGTATCATTAAATACGAGGTGGATCCGTCTCTTGTGGTGAATTAATCAAGAAAAATGGCGATGCATTCGTCCTCGGGTGAAGAAATTTTGGAGAGAATCTTCCATGAGGTGCGATTCGTGTCTGATTTTGTTTAGCTAATTAAATAAAAATCAAAATATGTTGTATGGTTTGTTTGCAGGTGGAATTATGTTTCACCAACTATAATCTCGCTATTCATCTAGAATTAAGACATTTTAATAACGCTGTACTCATTTTTATATATTAAAATCGTAAGTATTATTACAAAAGACATTAATCAACCGTAACTATTCTCATTCAAATATGAAGTTGATATATATACATTCTACAATAAGTTAATATAACCTGATGATTTTGTTGTTGGCCTTAACCAGTGATGGAATGATTAGTTTGGCATGGTTATTATGTTCAGTCCCACATGTAGGCGTTCATTTGGGGCTAAAAGACGCAAAGCCAGCTGATATTCCTCAAGATATATTGATGGCTGTTGCAGAAACTCTGAGGAAGTCTCCTGAGCTTAAAATCTCCAAGATGGTAGCTTACTAGTATTTTGAATTTCATGTAGTGAGCAGGGCTGGTTAAATTTTGTATGCTTTTACGCCAACATGTATAATAACAGAATCCTTTGGCTATAAAATCAAACAAGCCTAAACATCAACTAAGGCCAGGCAACACAATTTCTTTAAACTGTGATTTGGCTCACCCGTGAGCTAGACTTTGTGAGAGCAACTCGATTCCTGTGGATAAATTGCTAGAACTGATATCGCTCTTTAAAGCATTCTAAGTTAGTTGCTCAAATAATCGAGAGCAAGAGATTACCAAAAGAAAATTGCTTGTGGCTCAGAAAGTTTTACTAAGCTGCTTACGATCTGGGCTTGACGAAGCTTGTTGCACTTAAATAGAAGTAGGGCTGACTACCACCTTTACTCAACCTTCAATACTACTTAACCTCCTCAAGTAGTAGTTAACGTGTGTAATGCCCCACCGAATGCAACATAACTCCAAATGAAGAAAACCAAAAGTTTCCAACTTTTGGGCAAATATAATTAGTATATAACAGGCGCAATCAGAACTCGAGCGAAGACTTAAGACTCTAAGGCCCCAAGGCCCCGCCCCGACTAATGCTTTATATTACATCCTATATAGCTTACACTAGACAGACTCGACGCACTCGCTAAAGGAAGCTTTTAGTATTCTCAACAGAAGACACATTTACTTCATGACTAAAATTTAATTCTAACTATATAAAGTTTTAATTACGTTTCTATCTATCTTCCAATATGGTACTTCAGACTACTAAATTTTGTATCTATTTTCCAACAACTTACATGAATCAAAAATTAAAAGAAAAAGTTTTGACACATTTTATTTTAGTTTGGTGATAACTACAACGACCAACACTGTGACAGATGCAGGCCCCGAGACCCCTTGAACCTTCCCCTCAGGTCTCCGCATGTACTATGTAAACCAAAGCCCTGCAGTACCGGCCACCCTCGAATCCATTCTTTTAATCGGAGGCACAACGGCTATTACTACACACATGTATTGACCACACTCTACTCGCTTCCTCATGAGGTCTCAAGCCTGCCATGGACACCTACCGGTTCTCTCGTGAGATTTCTGCAGTTAAGCGCCCCTCCTCATTTCTCGTCTAAAAGCTGCCTCTACTTTAGCTCACATGCGTGACTTTCATCATATGCAGTAACCCTGCTACTCTTCCACGTGATCCTTTGATCATTCCAAGAGAGTCACAAGAGCAAAAACTCATCCCTGCTCTACGGTATCACCGTACTCATCCGAGGAACGCGGCGGTTAAAACCCCTACGTTGATTTAATCCAGATTACAATTAGGTCGTTCTTATCAACCTAGTTCCCTCGGGATCTCCATCAGCTAGGCTGGGTTTTCCTTCATAACCATATTATCCACGGGCTTCAATCCCATTCCTTTTGATGATTTCTCAACTAGTTCTTCGGTTTAAACCTTTGCTACTGGATCCGCAATGCTATCCTTTATCTTATGTAATCAATAGCCGATAACTCCAATGAGATTAATCGCCTAACGGTACGGCGTTCACGCGACGGTCAGGATTTACTAATATATTATATGACTTGTGCCCGCCCACCGCCATCGACTATCACAACGTATGCAAATTGGTGCACTCCTGCCTTCTTCCCATTCAGAACGCCCGCGAATAAAAGGCACCATTCTCTACTTTTCACCACATTTGTCCACTTATAAATTCGATTCCATAGCTGGATTCATGACATAGCTGGCTTGAGGGATCTCCGCAAGAGACTAATAAGAGACTTCAAAAGCGAATACATATCCACTTGTTGATTTCGACTCTTTCATATCGGATATCCAATTGGTATCATCAGATCTCTTCGAGGACGTACCGATATCTTGTATAAGGCAGCCCCTATAATCTCTAGTATATCCTAAATATCTAAGTATCGAGCGGCTTTCCAAATGATCACGCATCAGATTTATTAGTATATCTATTTCAACTTCGCTTCACAGAGCTGGCAATATCGTGACGAGGCACTATTGGGGATATAGACTACCATATTATTCGGAAAGATACCCCACTTCGCTACACACTTTCTCCTTTATTCCTTGTTAGGCGCCGACTTATGTCCATTGAGTTTTTATTTTCATCACCTTTACCGAATTTGCTTAGTATCGCTAATAACATATGAGTCCGTTCAAGACTTATTCCTTGGTGATTCTCATGATTTTTACCCCCAAAATGACGCAAGTAGCATGTCCCATATCTTCATGTCAAATTTATCATTCAACATGTCTTTAGTATATTGTATCATTTTGTGATTGTTCTAATAATGAAAGTATGTCATCAACATGGGAGGCATAATATGACATATCCATCTCTCTTTGTCAGACATGCCTTATCACACTCATTTATTTTAAAGCCATTCGACAACACGGTTCTGCTTTCAAATTTCTGCTGCCATTGCTTGGCAGTCGCTTTTAAGCCATGCCAAGGATTTCCATAAGCTCCATACTTTAGCCTCCTTTCCTCGAACTTTAAATCCTTCAGTTGTTCCATATAGTCTACATCATACAAGGCCCTAAGCGCCCCGCCCCGGACTAATGCTTTTATATTACATCCGGCATAGTTTTACATCTGTGATTTCAGACTGCATGACCTCGCGTGGAAGCTTTGGGTAAGATTCTTTGTACATTACATTTACTCATTTACTAAAACGACCAACTATATAAAGTTTTAATTCACGTTTCATCTATCTTCCAATATGAGAGTTTGCACTACTAAATTTAATTCATTTTCCAACAATTTTAACGATCATTGTTGACGTTTCCCAGGAAAGAAGGTTGGCAGGATAGATCCCGTGCCAGATTCCTGTTACGCACTTGTTCCAGATGATGCCAGAACTTTAGTTGTGTTTCCAATTCATGATGCTGACGATAGTGATCTACTTACCTTCTTTAACCAGCACGCCAAGGTATGCAAATTTCTTCGAGGATATTATATATATGTGTATTGTTAATGGATCTTCATTTGTTTAGACTTGATATGTAGTTTTATAGTTTTGTGTTGTTTAAGATGAAACTGATACTTTAAGATTCCTAGTATCATTTGATAATTCACTGACCAAAAATAAAAATTGAGAAGTTGGGTCAAATGGTTGACTCTATATGGATTCCTTGTTTCTCATCCTTTAAATCTGTATATTGAAGTACTATCTATATATTATTCATGGAGTGAACTTGGCATTATTCATCTTGCATAGCCCGTGTCTGATCATGTATTATATTGAGTATCGTCTGTTGACTGCCCTTGTGATTCTCTGCAGATTGAGTACGTACGAAAGCACATTCGAGAAACATTCGCTTTCGTTCAGTTTTCAACAGAGGAAGAAGCTTTGAAGGTTTTGAAGAGAGGAATGCCTAAGTTCAATGGAGCTGATTTGGAGCTGAAACAAAAGAAGGTATTCTTTGTTTTAAAGTTGTTTGTGTTTATTCTTTTGATATTAATTTCTCTCTAGAGGAAGGAATTTGATACAGAGAGGAAGATTGAGCAGGAAGAAGTTAAAAAAACTAAATCAGATTGTGGCAGTTATGCCGAGGATTCAAAGGGAGACATTTGTAAAGCCGAGGAAGTAGAAGGTAGTACCAAGGAGGCAAAAGTGACTAACACGTCTGTCAATGATCAAAAGCGCTCCACAGATGGTGATGCAAATACCAACCCTTCTAAAGCTCGTAGACTTTGAAGCCTTCAAGTTGAATGTTTGTAATACCGTGAAACTTTTTAGTTTGTTTAGTTGCTATGTTTTAATTATCTTCTTTTTTGATGATTATAGTCTTTGAAAGTTAAGGATGTCAAACATTATGAGTTTTGTTAGATGCTTAATTATGATATTTAAGCATTCAATCCCAATGACACTATATCAATATTAGCTTACAATGAAACTATATCAATATTAGCTTACAATGGAACATCATTATATATGTCGGAAGGATCCTCGAATAGTTTACTAAGTCTGAGACTAACTATTACGAAGGGTTGGTACACAACAATTTACTATTTAACATAAATCATTGCTCCAACTTGTAACCATTGCCTGCAACACATCAGTAACTTGGACCCCAACAAATAAGCCAGTAAATATATTAGCTAGCGAACAATAACTCGGTCATTATCGTTTCATTGAAAGTTAGGGAGAACCCAGACCCATCTCAAGTGATTTCAACAACTTCATTAAACAATAATATCATACGATGAGTCCATTTGTTTCTCAAGACTACTCGAAGTTCAAGGTAAGGCTAAACAATCGCATTAGCCTTGAAATTATAACACATAAAACTATTTCCACACTGAAATTTTCCAACAATCAAATGCAAAATAAATGATCAATAGAAAAAACTAATGTCCCAATAATGAACTAAATGTACCTAGAAAATCATCAACATATGGGTAGGATTATTCAAAATTTCTATTTTTTCTATCAATAATAATTTTATCGAATTTGTCACACGAAACTTTTCGAATATGATTTAACTTACAAGACGTGATCTGCAAAGTATTATATAGTTCAAAAATCCATTCACTAGCGGCTAATAGCCTGACAAACATCAAACTTCTAAGTAAAACACACAAATATTTTGACTTTTTCTGTTTGATCATAGTCAATAGTCTATACAATTGAATTTCATATTTTCATACAAATCAATATCTCCGCTCTTTTTGTCAACATTTTGAACCAACTACATATCAAATCAACAATTTCACCTCTTCATACTTCATTTTTCAAGCATTAATAAAAATGGTAAAAAAAAATTGAACTTTGGTTAATTTTTCCAAATTGTTTTGCATTTTATTGAATTGGGCTAATCTTGATTTTTTATTCATTTATTTTGCAGATCAGATTCATTTTGCTACAAAATAGGCAAGGGAAGACACGTTTGGCTAAGTATTATATCCCTCTTGAAGATTCAGAGAAGCATAAAGTTGAGTATGAGGTAATTAATTTATCAAGATTGTAGCTTTACTTGTTTTTTCAATAATATTTTTCAATTTTTTGAAGTTATGGATTGATTTTATGTTTTTTGGTTATGTTGGGTTGTTTTATTTAGGGATTTAGTTATATGATTCAGTCTTTGATACACTTTGTCTTCAATAATATTTTTAATTTTTTGAAGTTTGGTTATGTTGGGTTGTTTTATTTAGGGATTTAGTTATATGATTGAGACTTTGTTACACTTTGTCTTCAGTAAAGTTTCAATTTTTTTGAAGTTTCATGATTTTTCTTTATGTTGGGTTGTTTTATTTAGGGGTTTAGATATATGATTGAGACTTTGTTACACTTGGTGTTCAGTAAAGTTTCAATCTTTTTGAAAGTATTGATCAAGATTGTAGCTTTACATGTTCTTCAATAATATTATCAATTTTTTGAAATTGTTGATTAATAGTTTTCATTATGTTGGGTTGTTTTATTTAGCGGTTTAAGTTTATAATTCAGTCTTTGTTACAATTGGTCTTCTATAAAGTTTCAATACTTTTGGAAGTATAGATTAATTGCACAACATCATCATGTGTCAATGTCTTAGGCTCCCGCCTAGGTGGGGCGAAGGGGGGTCGAAGAGTGTGTAACCTTACCCATGTGATGAATCGGAGGCTGTTTCCGAATTGACCCAAGGGTGAAGTTCAAACAACTATCTACTACATCACAAAAGATAAGAAGAATAGGTAGCGTAATGATCTATATTGGGTTCTTTGGATTTAGAGACCTAGTTATATGATTCATTATTTGTTCCACTTGATCTTAATTAACCATCCTTTTTTTTGAACTTATAGATCAACTGCACAGTTTCTCTTTATATTGGGTTCTTTTGATTTAGGGTTTTGGTTATATAATTCTTTTTCGTTACATGCAGGTTCATAGGTTGGTTGTCAACAGAGATCCCAAATTCACCAACTTTGTTGAGGTCAGCATTAACCTGTCGTGTCATTTATGAATCTAAGGCAGTTGAGTATATAATGCTGGACTTTATTCTGCCACTTGTAGTTTTGGATGTTGATTACGGAATGTTTTGATTTTATTTTAACTTTCATTACTTGGACTTTGGTTTAAGTAATGAAGGTAAAGGCCATATTCAATCACAAGTGTTGTTCTTCAAAAGATACTAATTTCTACCTTGATCTATACCTTATGCAGTTCCGCACGCACAAGGTTATATACAGGAGATATGCTGGATTATTTTTTTCACTTTGTGTTGATATGACAGACAATGAGTTAGCCTATCTGGAGAGTATTCACTTATTTGTTGAGATATTAGATCATTTCTTCAGCAACGTGTGTGAGCTGGATTTGGTGTTCAATTTTCACAAGGTTTGGCCCTTTGCTGATTATTTGTGTCATTGCAAAATTGGAAATCTCCTCTTGTTAATCTTTGTTTCAAAGTTTATTTATTCAGAGCTCTCAAGGGCTCTTTCTTTTCATTTTTTACTTGCCTTATTGAGTTATAGTAATTTTTGTTAAACTTAAGAGTTCTCCAATTTCAATAATTTTTGCTTTTAGATGTCATTTCCATCTATGTAAAAAGTTCGGTGAAGCTGTTTGATTTGATGGAAATATCCACCTTCCCGTACATTAAACTAAAGTTCTCCAATTTACGGGGAATAGGAGGCAGAGGGGCAGAGTTCACCACTTTTTTGTCGAGTAGTTCAGTTGAAAGGGATAAGTGCAAAACTTTTGATTTTCTAGAATGCCTCATAATCAGCCTCTTGGAGCTGTCTATGTTGTTTGCTATTTAATAAGCTCAAAACCAGATCTTGTTTATATTTAAGGAATACGTTCTTCAAGGTTAGCTAACCTAAAAGGTGCTAGAAAACAAATGCTTTGTTTTAGAGTATCACTTTCTTTTTTTGATAAGTAAAAAAAAAGAAAGTGATGCTCTAAAACCAAGCATCACTTTCTGACATTTAAGAAATTAGATTTTTTTCAGTTTTCCGAAACCAATGCGTTTCTTCATTCGATTTGAGCGCTATGGTGAACACACTGATCTTAAAGATGAAGCACACAAATACCCATTGTAATGTATCTTGTTTTGGATTAATGTTTCTGAGTTGATAAGTTATCGTTCTTTTAACCTGAGGAACCTTATCTTGCTGTTTTCATCTATTTCTTTTGTCTCCTTATATATTAGGTGTATTTGATACTAGACGAGTTCATTCTTGCTGGAGAACTTCAAGAAACAAGTAAAAAGGCCATAATTGTTTCAAATCTGTTTTTTTATTGAAGTTTGTTTTAAGCTGCTTACTTTAAATATTGTTGAACTAGTTTTCATCTATCCTTTCTTTTATGTTTTTTTTACTTGAATCCCACAATGTGATCAGTTTTATTTGTTGTTATCATCAGATAGGGAGTAGTTCAAACATAAACTGCTTGTAATGGCTTATATTATTTTAATTTTATCATGTGAGATCTTTATGAACTTTGCCCCTCTATATTTAAAGGCCATAATTGAGAGAATGGGAGAACTTGAAAAACTGGATTAAAGCATGAAACTCTGTCGCCTTCCTGGAACCCTTTGCTGTGTCTAAGTTGCGTTGGCATTTCCTTTGCTCGACTCCAGCAGAGATAAACATCTTTTCTGTTGTAAAAATTGGATCCTAATGTTTTCCCACCATACTAATGATTTGTATGCACAAGTATTCTTCTTTGTAAAGGAAATGATATCCGAATTCTTTAAATTTTTATTACGGAATTTCTTCCATTTAGTGATTATTTTCTTTTCAGGTAACTGATCTGTATATAAAATCTGCTTCATGTTGTTAGTGACATGCTCTTAAACGAAGAGTGGGAGTTGAAATTTTCAGAGATATTAACATGCAAAGCCAAATGACCATTCCTCTCCCTCCCAGATCGTATAAACTGAAACTCTCAATTTCTTCCATAATACTAAATTTTCATGATTATATATTCTAGTCTAATATCCATAAATTATCTTGGTCACACCATTGTATCAGATATTCTGCTATTATAAGATATCCCACCATGGGATGAATTTTGCTTAGAAACCTAATGTAATCTAGTAATGGCTTGCTATAGCGTGTGAATTCAATGAAGAGCTTATGGAAGCTTGGAGAGAGTGGCGGGAGGTGGTGGTTGCCTCCAGTCACATGAGGATCTCTTAATAGTGTACATGTTTTTTCTGACCCCCAGTCACATGAGATCTCTCTCATGTTGTTTTGGCCTCCAGTCACATGATCTTCTACTAGGTACATGTTGCCTTGGCATTGTCGGCTGGTGAGTATCAGGAGAGGAGCTGTCGCCACTGCAGCTCCGCCTTCCTGGTGGGACGATGAACATAAATCTGATTAACCAATTCTATTGAACATTCAAGAACTTTATCGTATAAATTACTATTGACTAACTTAGTTTGACAATTCGAAGAAGCTTTTCTTGATGGTCCTATTTCCAGGTTCTGAATTCCTTCCTCCTTTATTTGAATGATAAATCTGTTCTCCATTTTTTTATGCTTGAAGTTGTAGTACATTTCTATCAATTGTGTCATGCATTTGTTGTATAAAAGGACAATCTTTCAAGCCGGCCAATGTTTATTTTATATGCAAGAGATAGAATTAAATGATTATTGTAATAGCTTAATAATATGGAGTAGTTGGTAGAAGATGCTAAATGTCTGAACAATTTGATCAAAATCATTCTCCATGGGCTTTTCTTGTCCTCTCAAGTTAACTATGAAGTAGTTTATTAGGTTATTCATCATGCTAGAATAAAGCTTTTTCAAGATGAATTGTTAAACTTGGCCCATCTCACTATTAGATTTTTTCCTATGCTTGGAGCCTTGGACTAGAATCCTTTAGCTTGTTTGTTCTTTGATATCATGTGACACACAATGTCTTTCATTTTCAATCATAATTATCAACTTTCAACTTGTAAGTGATGATTGGCTACTTTAAATTAAACGTACTCCTTAATTTTTATATTTGAAAAAATTGTACATATAAAAACTCATATATACCTACCGCAAGACCAATCAATATAAAGAAATGAAGCCTCTCATTTATAGAGTTTTTAAGAAAATAAATAAATAAGGGAAGAATGATCCTTATTTTAACCTGCTTGGTTAGTGTATGGGCCATCCTTGCCTCTTCTCATCTTTTAATTATAAAAAACAATAAAATAGGGAATAGCATCATTGCAACTCTAGTACATTGTATATACTAGTAAAATGTATTTGGGTTTCTCGTAAGTGTTTATACTTCAAATATTTAAATCGAGATAATAAATAAGTGATTAACTATTTACGTAAATTTATAAATTATGCTTTTGATTTATATTATAACTCATTTTGTTCATAGTTATATGATTCAATTTAATTTTTAATTAAATCTAATTTTAATAATAGATTTAAAAATTTGTTATCATACTACTCTTTATTTTCAAGGTTTAATAAAAGAATGCACATTATGTAATTATATTTATTGTTAAAAAACATCACTTTTCTCTTTAATAAAAAATACACCTTATATTATTTTATTTATTGTTAGAAAATATCACTTCTAAATTGATTAGTAGTATAAATTATTCATAGTTCTTACCATTCAATTTTATTTTATGGGCTTATTTTAACATACTCTAATTTGATGATTGACCCAATAATATAATATTTGCACAAAACCGAATAACATCAAGATATTTCAGAGTGAAATTCTCCATTTTAGCTACGCTTAAATAGACAAAAATGCCACACATTAAGGCCTCGATTATCAAATACTCCAAATTTAATTATAATAAAATCAATTTAATAAAGCATTTACATATCTCTTTTAAAACTATGAGTCTGCATTTTACAATTTTAATAAAAAATTAAACCTCACAAGATATATGCGATTATTACCCGAGCTCCATTTGTGAGCTTATAATTTAAGCAGTTCTCTGACGCTTATAAAGTGTATAATCTGTATTTTCACCTAATTCAAATGTAAAGATACGTAACCACTTTTCATAAACATCGCATTTAACCGTGTTAGCTTAACGAAAAGAATGCAAATGTCTTAATGCCTCTCGTTTTATACTTAACCGCATGCATCAAACATCTTACTTATACGATGATCAAATCTGGCCACAGAATTCACGTGGTGTTCTCTGGTTGCCATAACATATATGTAAGTTCCTTAAGACGAGCTCCTTTATTTACTGATATGGACACTTTTAAAATTTCGATATAAATAACAACTTTTAATATGTGCCACAAGAATCATTCACATAAAGACATCATCACATCGAATGCTCATCAACGAAGAATTATACCTATCGATACATATTCATGCATGCATTTTTTAGACCATAATGCCGATGAATGAAAATTAATATAAGTATTATTATGGCCAATATACTCTAATTTAGTTTACTAATTACTAATCAACACTCTCCATTTTTTTAGTCGTCAAGGTTACTTGTATATTTGCACATGGATTTCAAAAGAAAGTAGTCAAAAAGTCAGATTGAATGTATCAAACAATCAATTGAAACAATATCATTTGCATGATTAATTTAAAGATAAAAAGTAGTCAAAAAGACATCAAATTTAAAAATATTATTTTCTATTATGCTAAAAACGACAACTAAAAAAAAAACAAATTTCTTTTGCTAAACAAATAACTAAAAAAAACTATAGTATTAAATAGTGAAGATTGAATTTTGTTTAATTTCCTTTCATATAGCGAATTCAACTCTAATTAATTATCAGATTATATTATGTATAAAAATATTTTATTTAAAGATAAAAAACTAACATGTTATATATATTATAATAAAAAAATTAAAAAATATCCAAATCGTTAAATTTCCGAAATAAAAAATTAAACGATTATCATGCTTGATTTAAATGTCTAAATCGACAAACTTTACGCCTTCATCGATAAACATATATTAATTTTGAATAAAATTTAATGTCAATATTAAAATATATTAAAATATTATTCTGATTATATTTGAATTTAACATTTAATCATGGGGGTACCAACTAATACATGAAACTGAGCATATCATATTGGAAGTTCTTATAGAATCAGTTGGCCTAAAAAAGATTACCCGAAAAGATAAGGTCTGAAAGCTTTTGATGGCAAACTGGCGAATGTATATCAACAGTAATCATCTAAGGAATCTTTTCCTATCTACTTCCTGATGAACAATAGACAATAGACGCATTCCGCTATAAAGACGCTAAATTACGATAAATACAAATCTAACGAAAACCCAATCAGACGTAAGAAGAAATGACAGACTATATCAAATGACATATAGTTCATAAGTGCTAACATAATTGACATACGATCACCCAGCCTATAAATGGGATGAGATGTCATGATTTATATAACTGATCCCTTTATAATGAGACAAAGATTTAATTTGGTTTGGTTTGGTCTACTTCCTTGTGCACACTAGGAAAAAAAAGTAATATTCCTCCATTAGGTGTACAAGTGTAGAACATGTTCAATTGGCCTTCAATTTATAAAACAGAAAACATGAAATAAGACATAAGAGGAGGTAGATGGTCATTGCATATAAAATTCTCATTACATAAGCAATTGACTAGTATGAAGGTTAGTTTTGTCAATAATGCATATTATTTTTACGTGTAGTTTTTCTGGTCTTATCATTACCTCGCACGAGTATATGTATACACATATTAGTTACAATAATAATGACTTAAGTAACATATTCATGTGCTTTACTTTTTATGGTAAACATTTACACGTTCGTTATATAATAGAAGGTGCAATATAAGCCATAAGTCGATCCTTTACATCAAATGACAAATGACACATTACCAAATGCAATAATACTCCGTGCTTCAACAGTAGTACATAAACCCACCCGGCAATCTAGACTAGTTAGTCACATTATGTTATTGGATCTTGACTATTTAGGATTTGGATTAGTGGTGGAATTTAAAAGAGACTTAAAGGACAGTACTCTCTTTCTAAATTTTGAAATTTTGAAATTTATCCTTTAAATATAAGTAATTTTAAACAAATTATAACAATTTGTCCCTCTCAATAATAATAAAAATTCATCTAAATGTATGTAATACTTTTTAAATTCTTCAATTTTGGTTCAAGCACCGCACTACTTTGGTTGTTCAAGACTTCTTAATCACCTCACCGGCACTATCAGGCCGCACAAGATTCGACTCCAAGCTTCTATAAGCGAAAGACGTGCTCAAATCTGGCCGACAATATATTCTCTACTTTCTTTCAGAAGCAGCTTACTTCCAACTATATTTAGCTATTTGTAATACTCCACATGCCAGACTGCACTCAGAATACTTACGCGAATCGCACTTTATAAATTTAATTTAAAAAAAAAAAATGACTTCTTAATCACCAGTTGTTATGGAGACGTTTCAGTCATTAAACCAATTCAATTGTCAATCAACTACTTTTTGATTGATTAATTTCTACATTTTCATGTGAATTGTGATCTATGTGGGCTCTATCAAGATTTTGTCCAAAGATATAAATAGACACATATCCCGTGACTGGTTATCATTTTGGTAGAATGTTTTAATACCATTTCCCTTGCCAAGACTAGTTACATGATGGATATAATCGTGAAGGAGCCAAATTCTACAACAAAAAATCAAATACATTTTTAGAATGATTTTTTTTTTTTTGGGGATTATTAACATGGTATATATAGAGAACGAAAACTCCTTAACAAGCACGTGTGTAACCCCGCTTAGTTAATGTGATACATGGGTCCGTATGGATCAAGTAACATATGTGGGAGTAAAGAGTTCAATTCCACATCAAAAGATTAAGACCTTCTCAATTAATTATTAGCATTTTGATTTACTCCTCTTATTGTCAATATATTTTACGTTAGAATCTCTCATAGTTCTTACCAATTATTGCCAGAGGATAGATAGTAAATTTGTGAATATCAGGTATATTTTTTGATATGGATTAGATTAATTGTAACATAAATCTTGACTCAATGGCTCATTATATACACTAATAAGACAAAGCCCACGACGTAGCCAAATCGTAGCCTCAAATCAGTTCTAATCATGACACTTTGCTCACATCCTAAGAGCAGATAGATTTCCAAGATTTTCTATAAATACCCATCATATACCTTCATTCGTGGAGGTGAATGCTAAACTAAATAACTCTACTGCTCAATATCTTTCAAACATCCAAAACTAACTTAGGCACGTGAATGGCCACGATCGACTTCTAGAATGGGTTTGCGCATCTTAACCCCTGTGCTCGTCACTATTAATTGAAACAGCTTATAATAATATCAATTTATGAGTAACCACTGGGCAAAGAAGGGCACATCCACAACCACCTCGTGACCACATCCACTGCGCATCCCAGGCCCAAAGAAAGCTTAAAATGTCCGCATCGGATTCTAACTCCACACTCCTGATAAATCCGCTGACCTCAATCAAGAAAGATTAATCAACCACTCCAAGTTTCCAGGTTCTGTCCTTCCTAAGACCTCGAAAACATTCATCAATCGACGCCATCTGGCGGATCCAACGATAACAATTAAATAACTCAAAATAGTCAGCTTTAAGCAAACCAAAGAACATGTCCTACCACAAGTCTAGCTACATGCTGAAGAAATCAATAAGGAATTATCACTAAAAAGGAGCACCATCGACAACAAAGAAGACGGCAGTGTCACCGGCCTCACACCAAAGACGGTGAGAGTCGTGGATTACAACCGTTAAGACTATTATTCTTCCAGATCCCCACTCCCTAGTCGGGTCCCCATGTGACAACTCATGGGTCACATAAGCAAGGGTAAAGCTCAGCGAACGGTCTCCGAAAAGGAACAATCGGCTACGAAGTCACCCATAACCCTCAAGTGAGCAGTTAGCAGTACCAAAAAGGAGAGGATAATCAGTCAGCGAGACGTTATAGCGAAGCCCAGCAAAAGTAGTGGAGCTAAATAACATGCTTAAAGACATTTTTCTCTCCAAGGTCCCTAAGAAACACAATATTTTGCTCCCCTTTTCAGATGGGGACCGAGACACTGAGTCGACGCTAAAGTGGCTTGAACGCCAAGTTCAAAACTTAAGGTACGAGATCCTAGCAATCACATCAAGGCCTATGAATCACAATTTTCCTTTGGGCAAGCCGAGGACGATGTTTACGTTAAAGAAGCTTTTTCCAAGCAGCTTATCGTATTAAATATTGAACGGGTTCCATTAAATCGGCCACCCGACAACATGCATCAGCCGCGACTGTGGATGTCTTTGGATAAATTCGAGCATCCATCAAGTGGGATTTAACAAGACGAAGAGGAGTTAATGAATTTGAAGAGGAATTAATGAACAAGATGCCCGATAAGACGCTAAGTTAAAGCCCAAAAACTCGAGGTATCATCCGAATCAAGCAGACACGCAAAGTTAGCTTTTGCTGAAGATATAAAGATCATGGTACGACAATCATGGCTTCCTCGTGTTTTGAAGGCTGAAATTGAGAAACGATTCAAGATGGCACCTTGTTGTTCGCGAGAACAATCCTCAAGAATCCAAGACACATGCCTCACATCGTAACGGATAAACCAGCGAGTCGCTCTCTCGAGTCACATGGCGATTGATACCATTTCGGAGTGATCGGCAGGAAAGAGGAGATACCTGTGGGTGGCCGTGATATAGGCTCGCACCGACGGCCACCCATCGACAAAGAGGGATAAAGTTCTTCCGTAGAAGAGTTTCGAGTGATCGAGATACCTCATGATTTAATTTCTTAATAATCGCCCAGTTGATCGCGAAACTTCGTGGCAGCACGTTAAGTAATGGGAGCTCGCTTATCTATACCGGGGCACATGACGTGTCAGTTACCCCTGAACCTTGAAACCTGCTCTGCACACCTCCTCACGGGGTTTATACGACATTCAAGATATCCTCATGGGATAGCGTGATTCCGGATCTACAATGAAGAAGCCCCAGAACTCGCGACACAAGAGTTTCACTCTGCTGTCGATATATCCGACCCTCGCATAACGGGCTCTTCCATCAAGGCCCAATCCTCACGCCACCTCGAGAGTAATCATTTCACCGCCCATTCAAGCATTTAAGTTTCCAACCACGGGAGTGAGCCAAGCGAGGAGTCGTGAATGTAAGAGGCTCGGGTCCGCTTATCAACCATCCATACCCCGAGGAAGTTCCCCGTGAGAACCACCTCCAACAAAAAAAGGCATCGGAAGAACTTCCTCCTAAAACACCTATACAACACTCCCTTTAAAAAAATTTTTAATAAATCCCAAAAGAAGTGGAGAACGCTGAAGAAGTGACGCCCTCACGAAGAGCTCGAGATTCTCTCCCCGAGGAAAATAACCCGAGAAGCCACCGGCCCGGATAGAATACAACAACCACTCTGCAGCAATCAAGCCTGCGGATAAAGCTTATACAAAAAGTATGTAAGAGGTTCGTGATTGAACCCCAAGCATTCCCGGAGTTAATACTAGAATAGTACCACACCACTGTACGCTGGGACTCCCGCCCATAAGCCCGCTTTCAAAAGCAAGAGGAATTTCCGAAAAAAATAACCAAGCTATCCTAGGGCAGTTGCTGACGAACTGATGCAGGCAGTGGGCTATCCGAGAATTACAATTCCCTCGAAATGATCGCTGAATGCGGTCAATGGTCAAGAAGTCTAACAGAAATGGAGAATGCACCAACTTCACCAAATTTCAATAAGTGCTTGCCTCAAAGACTATCATTCAAGCATTGGGAAGATTGTGAACTGAGCGCGCGTGATGAGGCTTGACTTCCTAGATGCTTTTTCGGTGGTATCATCAAATACTCTTGGGAAAAGTTGATCAAGAAACCACATTCATCACGGAGTACGGGGTTGTACCGCTGATAATACCCTTGGGTCGAAAAATGTTTGGGCAACGATCAGCCGGGACGGTGAATCAAGATCTTCTCGGGAGCAAATCGGCAAAAACATGAAATCTATGTGGGATTTATATGTCGTCAAAAAGCAGTTATAAAGGGAAGAAAGATTTCAACCCCGGAGGGAGACATCGGAAAGATCAAGGAAAGTCATGGCAGATTAACTCTACAGTTCACTGGGGCTAATTCTGGGAAATTCTCGGGGATTCATGATAAACAGACGAGGCATGTAACCTAATCGTAACAAAATTGAGGCCATAGTACAAATCCAAGCTCCGACCTCTTATAGTGAAGCGTAGAGATCAAGTGTGGTGTCTAAGGGGTTTCAACCGACTACATATCTTGGCCCCCGAGATGTGAATCCTACCCTTTTTCTCCGAAATCAGACAAAGCTCCCAAGAAGAATTCAAGTTGATGAAGAATGTGTCTAAGTTGACGGGCGCAAAAGATACCCGATATCTCCAAAATAGTGACTGTAATTCAAGGAAAGTAGAAATTACGCTTATATTTCTAAATTGTGATTCCTGGGAGGCTAAAGAAGTTGTGCTACGCTTCATAGCAGAAGAGGACAAAATCCGTAAGTCCATCTACTACGCTAGCTACGTGTCATTTAATCTCGAAGAAAGTTTTCCCCTTATTGACAAGTTCATGCCGGCTCTAGTTACTCAGAAAGTTCTCAAGGCCTACTTTGAAAAATCACCGTATAAGCGTCACACAGCCTCTAAAAATAATACTTTCCAATCCAAAGACAACGGTAAGGCTCACGGCGGGCTATGTGAGCTAAGTGTGAGTTTGAGATTATTTCTGATATAGAATCGAATAAAAAAGCCCAAGCCTCGGGCCGGACAAGGCTACAGCCAAGGCCACGGCCGAGTCAAATGGAAGATCCCAAACTATGCCAACACCTCGCAGGTGCCCTGACGTATAAGTACGGAGCCAAAGAACCCGAAGCGGAGCATGCCATGGGGATCTTAATCAAGGACCGTAGGAGTCAAATTTTAATGTTAATTGCCGAGTTCTGACCTCGTGAGCCGAAACCTTGCTCAAGAAAAAACCACGCCTAAGCTATCGACTTCCCCTCTACTTTCTCCACCTTTTGCATAAGAAATTGTGCGTTTGTTAAATCTCGAAGTGCTCAAGGGGCCTCATGAGACGTCAGATAATACACCAAACAAAGCTACGCTGGGACGGCCCCAAGAAGCACGCCACCGAAGACGCGGTGATCGACAGAAAAGCGGCATCACCGACCCTGGCCCGATCCACTTGCCGTTAACACTGGCCAACAAATGACGGTGATAGTGGTTCGAGCCCATAGTTGAAAAAACTCCCTCCTCGGGAAGGATCGACAAAGAAAGCGGGCATCCACTCGCTTCCCTTCCACTAAGCGATACCGTTCATTCTCCGGAAACCCATAAGAGCCCGGATTGGCCTTTAGTCGGTGTCGCGACGGTCCCGAGAACCATCTCGCTCTCACTCTATTCGCGGTTGGGTTGATTCAGATGGATTTTCCTCAAGAATGTGTCTCCTGGCGAGACGTTCCATTACGAATCTAAGGGTCGCACATCTAAAGTGGGCTTGAAGTCGCTTCAAATCGATAAGAAGAGGGGCGGCCTCTGGTCAGTTCCTCAAAATAGACCCCGGCAAACTCGTCAGAGTTCGGGGACATGGCGCCTGCAAACTCTCGCGAAAGAAATAAAGCGAGGCGCCAAGATCAATATTAACGGCCCCTCGGCGAACCAAGAAAATTCGCCATTAGAATAATACATTACGGGGTCAAAGATGTTAAAAGTGGGTTTCACTATTAAACTATAAACAACACTCACTTCGGCAACATCCTCTAACCAAACGTATCTCCTCGTGGGCTGTCAACGATCGGGAGTACGGCTGTCTCGTACAATCCATGTGCGCCTGACAGCCATGTAAGAAGATCGGGAGAATCGAGTTACAAAACGCGCACTAAAGTAAGAGGTAAATGTTAAATCGCTGAAAGTTTGATTTTGTTTAAGAAAAGTCGATAATAATTCTGTGGAAAATGCAAGGTCAAGCGAATTGTGAGAGACACACCTTTATGCAGTGACTAAACACGTGTCTCGCATTCCTAGCCATAAAAGCATGCTGTATAATAATTTAACTCTTCAAATTCACTACCATTCAAAAACGGCGGTTGGAATTTGGAGATTAAATGGGCAATCGACATGATTTGATTAATCGCGCTTACAATTGACTAATGACCCATTATATGTAAGACCACCCAAGACAATCCCATGACGTAAGTCAAATCGAGTCACCAGCTTCTGGTGATCGCGACACTTCGTCCACATCCTTATGCCAGACTTTCAAGATTTCCTATAAATACCCATCATACGCCTTCATTTCAAGAATGTTAAAACTAAATAATCCCCACTGCTCATCAGCCTTTCAAACACTCGAAACTAACTTAAAAGAGATCTGAAATACATTTATCGACTTCTGGCCGCGGCCTACCCCAACCCCGCAGCCATTACCGAGAAAGACGGAGCAAATGAGACACATCACTTATAAGGGAGTAACCACTCTAAAAGGAGCCAAGCACATCCACAACCACCCTGAATCACATCCACCAGGCATCCCGAGGCCCAAAGTTATGAAAGTGGCCTGCATCAAGGATTTTGGGATCCCACACTGTGATAAATCCCCGGACCTCAATCAAGAAAAAGTAGATGAATCAACCACCTAAGCTTCAAGCCTCATCCTCCAGCACCTCGGTAGTTACACTCTCATCATTTTCTATCCAATGTTTCTTTGCCCTAGCCCCTCTATCTAGTTAAGGATATGAAATTGAAGTAATACTCTTAATTGATGTGAAATCAATCAAAGATTAACAAACAGACAAGGTAATAAATGACACTTGTGTCTATACATAAGGCCAGTGTCGTACTGGGTCCGGAGTTCGGGGTGAAGAAGGGACCAAAGGCAACATGGTTTCATGTGCATAGATAACATGAAGTTGGAGTCATTTTCTGCATTAAGCAGGAATCATCAGTTTTGCTAGTTAGGAAAATGAGAAATGGTGGGGGCATATGAACAATTTCTCCCTGTTTTTGTCACTCTCAACCAACAAATCTCATTCTCAGAACATGGGATTGGCCTTCTAAAACAGGCCTTGCACTGGCCCCTTTGCTTGTACTTGCTTCTTGAATTTCGATCTCTAATTTGGTTTAACATTACTATTGAAACTCAGTTCAATATTAGTCGTATAAGACCTTTCGAATGTATTTAAGGTTTTGAATTTCATTCATCTATAATCAATTGGTTTTAGTATGGATCTCATAGACTTTCTACATGATGTCATGGACAACCCCATTGTTAAGCCACGTGTAAACTCGTATATGTGGTTCAAGTAAATCGAATTACACGTGCGGAAGGATATTGCTTGGGTGAAGAGGTGTATTTATATATAGATGAGAATGAACGACAATGGATTATATGTTATATTTTATGTGTCAAATTTTAATTCCTCCATCTTATATGTTGTGCATCGAATTCAGAACTTATAAGTCTCTAAGATGCCTCATAAGCATTAGGTCAATTCGATATTCTCGTACTTAAGGGACATTTAAGAAAGAAATTTTGTTAGGATTGTGATATGTGTATTATTTTATTTTATGACATTTAAAAATTAAAAATAAAACATATGTCAATTTTAAAAAATAGTCCGTATAACACAAAGTATCAATACGGAAAGATGGAGGGGATTAAATACTGGGCTAATTCCACCATGCTTGTATTAATACAATTATACAAAAGCCCTTAAATAAATACAATTATACAAAAGCCCTTAAATACTTGGCTACTTCCACCATGCTTGTATTAATAGTACTGAAAGATGAATAAATTCTTTTCTCGTTGGAAAATTAATATTGTCTAATGATTTCACATCTAATCGGGTACATATTATTTAACCTTTCGTACCATCATTGTATGAAGAACGTAAAAAGGTGAAATGGACAGGACATATTGGCCGGACAAGGACGATTCCGTATTTTTATTAGTGCAATAAACATTTTTTGACGTAGAAATAAATCGAGCGATCATCCTCAATACCCAACTAGTTTAAGCCCATTCATTTTCAGTAGATTGATGTTGTAGTGTAGTATTTATGATGATGAGGACCACATTATTATAACTTGTGAAACAGTAATAAATAGTCCCTTGGCCTATAGTTAGTACGTGAAATCAAGAATTCGTAAATGGCGGAAATAATTCACATGCATATGGCAGGATGATGATGAGTCATGCCCACATAAATGTGGTTGATAACTCATCCGAAGATATATTTTGGTACAATTTTGTATGTATATCAATATATGTATGTCAAGTTATGCATTTGACAAATCACAAAACTATTGAGTGGTAGTTGGTAACTAATTGGAATAGCTAGTTGGTTGGACTATACGGAAGCTTTTGCACCATTTAAGATTTTAAGTTATCAAAAGAAGCAGCGGAAGCAATTCTACTTTCACTCATTTATATGATAGTAGTATTCAAAGTATACGTTCAACATGCATTCAAATATATCATATGAGCTGATTTATAATACGATCTTACACTATTATTTTTTTAGTTTTAACTTACATGCTTACAAAAAATTATAACTAAGTTGCTTATCCCATATTTTAACCGTTAGATCATCGTTTTAAGTAAATTTTTTATCCAATGGTCAAGTTAAAACATGGGCAAATCTGTCTTTTTACTCTTTTAAAAATTAAAATAACCAACTTAATGATAAATTTATTGAATTATGAATTACAATTAGACAGCTTAAAATATGACAATCCAATTATATCTGTGTAAGCACTCCGCGTTCAAGATGGTTTGGTAAATGGTAAGAAAACAAAGACATGCTTAATTCCTATCACATAACTATCCACTCCTTACGTGTTAGTATTTAATTGGTTAGTTTAAATTAGAAGTTAGTTTTGTTTTTAAAAAATTATATATGTGTTATATTCTTATTGGTGTGTCACCAATTGAAATAAGAGATTCGGACTAGTTATTTTCCTGAGTCACTTGCGAGGTTCTCCTTGCTTTCCCGGGACAACCTAAAAATTAAATATAAATTAAATATGATATACCTATATGGTTTGAAAATGAATTTAACAAGAGAACTAAAGTTTAAATCTGTGAATAATAATATCCTCTTAACCTACATATTTTTGTTCTCAATATGGATTGAATACACAAATTGATAAGTTATTCCTTCTATATCATAAGAAAGACAAGAAATTATAGAACAAAAACAAAAAACTATAATAAGGAGAGGAAGGGGACCTCAATGTCTTGATAAAATGCAACAAATAGAAGTACAAGTACTTGTAATACCATTGGGTTGTGCCCCCTCCCTAACATGTCCTTCAACGTATACATTACACCAAAAAATAACACATAACACTCTCTACTCTTCAAATTTGCCCCCACAAGCACCTCACATGGCATGTATTGGTTGATAATTTCCTTTATGTTTCTCTTCAATCTCCCAACATCGACCTTAAATACCCCCTTTATACATCCCCTTCTCATTCATTCCAAACACAACTAAATTTCATTCTAAATTCCTTCTCTTACTAGCTAGCTCCCTCTCCATTTTCAAGAATTCCAGACATGGGTTTTAGAAAATCAAACAAATTATCCCAAAAAGCAATGATCAAGCAAATCCTCAAGAGGTGTTCAAGCTTAGGGAAGAAACAAAACTTTGATGAACTTGGTCTTCCAATGGATGTCCCAAAGGGTCATTTTGTTGTCTATGTTGGTCAAAATAGAACAAGATATATTGTTCCTATTTCTATCTTGAATAGAAGTGAGTTTCAAAGCCTTCTTCAACGTGCTGAAGAAGAATTTGGGTTTGATCATGATATGGGCCTCACCATTCCTTGTGAAGAAGAATTCTTTGAGTCCTTGGTGGCATCTGAAATGCTAAGATAAATATGCATTTTGATGGAGGACATTTTTAGTAGAATATGAACTGATGAGATGTTCACATGATAATTAACTTTCATTTTTAAGCTTTTGGGATATTTTTTGTTAGCTAACTAAAAAGTTATCTACCCAATAAGCAAAAGCTAAGCATGTTTTTGGGTATGAATTTGTATATTCCAAAAGCTTGATGGTTTTTTCCTCACAGAGGTGTTAGATGTATATTGTACCCTGTGAGAGAAGTATTATCATTTATATTTGTAACGGTTTCATGCTTCAATATTATGCAAATCCTAGATCGATATATATATCATATTCATTAAAGAGTTGTGTTATTTCGTTTGCGCTGTTTTTTCATGACTTCGTTTGTGCATTCTTTACCATTTATGCCATGAGTACTTCTTTTCTACTTAAATGACCTAACCAATTACTCAACATTATTAACCCAATATTATATGTAGGATTGACAACAATAGATTATCGAATTTCATAACATATTTTAATTAGAATATAAATACCACATGTTTAAATATGTTTACATATCTAATACTCCCTCCATTCCTAAAAGATTGTCCACTTTTAACTTTTTAATAATTGTACTTTTTAAATTTTGACCCTAAATATATTTATTTGTATTGTATAATATTTGATAAAAATTATATCAATGGAAAGAATTTGAAAAGTATTGTTCATTATTATAGTTTTCATCAATTATTATACCATACAAACAAAAATATTTACGATCAAAACTTAAAAAATACAATTATTAAAAAGTTAAAATTCACAATCTTCTATTAAGAGAGGGAGTATATATAGTTACTTGGGGTCATCTAGACTCTACAGTCTACACCAAGTTAGCTCAACCTTGAACTTGTCAATTAAAAAGGTAATTAATTATATTTGTTCAAATATCAATATTTGGAAGGTTTAGGAAGCTATAGCAAACAAGTTTATTGATTACTCCACTCTCTAATAGGTCAATTTAACAATAATTGGTGGTGTAGTGGTCACTAGTGGTCTTTATCGAGGTACTGGTCATGTACGCTGAAGGCAAAATAAACTTCTTCATGTGTTCTTAATTACTGTTTGATTCCGAATGGCTAATTTGAATTGTATTTTTCCTCCTCTTAAAAGTATATTCCTTTTATTTTTTTAATCAAGTTGCTTTACTATTTACACAATTTAATTAAAGCAAAAGTATTCAAAAGTGTAAAAGAATTTGGGGTTTACTCGAACTACCAAATATAACAACCATAGTAACACTATAATTAACTTGACCTTGAAAAATAAATAATTAAGACTATGTCAAAATTAAAACATAATAATCTCTCAGAACTCCACCCGCGCCAATGTGAAGACTTAAATCTAGTGCTAGCTGTCTGAAATACGATTATACTATGATATGAGAATTACAAATAAATACTTATACGAATGTTCCACATTCTTCTACGCCTTTATTTTATCTTTATCTCACGAGCAAGCCCGAAATTTCACCCCGACTACACCTATACTACTACTCACTACTATCCCTTGCGATGTGAAACTATGGTAATAACAGTAATGATTATCAGAATAGCTTGTATAAACTAACGGAGTTTTATGTGATCAACTCCGCATATCTATCCTACAATAAAATATAAACTCTCAAAGCCTCTTTCGCTTCACAAACACAATACGTAATCCTCTTTATTTTCGATAGCTTCCAGGCCCCACGTAGGCGCCTTTATATAAATAGAAAAGACAACAAAGATATTTAAAGAACTTCCATAAACAAACTTTTCATCTTGTAAAATCATCAATGCATACGATTCTTTTATTCTTGACCAAGACGCGCTAATCATCTTACTTCAGCCTTAACTTTTCCATTAAAGTAAGTGATAACATCAACTTAGATCTTATTCATAGAAGGAAACAAAATCTCTTCGACATATCTACATCATTCTCGAAATGGCCGCTACCAACTCGCTAGATCGTTGGTATGCCATCCTCGGGAATATTTATCACCCCATGCACCAACAAAGTCAAGATTGAAACGTAGAATCTATTAAATCAATCAAAACAATATCATCGGTCTATTGTTAGTTAAAGAAAAATTACCAAAAAGACATCGGAAACGAAAGATCATTTATTATGCTAACACGATAACTAAAAAAAATAAATTTCTTTAACTAAAACGACAACTAAAAAAATGGGGGAGTATAACTATATCTTGGCAGATTGCTCTTTCTCTTCAAGATATCTTAAGAAATTATGTGAGACACTTTTTTCATTAAATTCGGTGGGTAAATGTTAGTTTGAAGGGGATGCAGAAGCATATTTATTATTTTCCACCAAACTTTCAGAAAAAAATAAATGTATGTTCGTCATATGCAAATACTGCTTTTTGTTTTTTAAGATTATCCATTAAATAATTATTCAATTCACTTAGGATGACTTTTTATTTAATATATTCCGTATAAAATAGCTAGACAGATAGATTAGTCAAACTAATCCCTTTTCTTGGACTCATGATCACACTAGCCTACTTATTCTTTATAAAGTTCAATCAAAACATTAAAAAAGAATATCTCCTCGTAATTTCCAATAGGAAATTGATATCCACTTTATTGAAGTTAACGGTCATTCATGCAAAGTGCCTGGGACAATTTCTGGCCGGTAATTTATAAGTTCCCAATATTAGATGTAATTTTCGATTTCATTTTAGTAGTTGTAATCGGATCACACATTAGTGAACGGAAACGTTAAATTTGGATAATAAGTGTTGTCTCTTATGGGTCAAATGTACCCAACTCTTTTTATTAACAGATCAAAGCACAAATTGTTGAAAATGATTGTTTTGGGGATTAATATGAGATTCAATAACTATTAGGAATCAAATCATCACAACCTGACGCAATTATTTCATCTTCTAATATAGATGAAGAGACCACGTAATATTCATCATTTATTAGCCGGAGTAGGTAATACTCCGTAGAAGTTAGTGGGTCTTATTCAAACTTGATGATCCCACTTCTTCAAAATTTATGGACAAATTATACATATTCATACTAATTTGACATAAATCCCAATTCCCAACTGCTTGATAGAGATCCAGACTTAATTAGACTAGGATAGCTGGCTCTGAGCTCTCACCCGTCATTTTCTATCTTGTTAGCTTGTCATCACAAATTAACAAATTTAATAGACTAATCATAAGTAGAAGCAAAAAAGAACCAATAACATGCATGAGAAACCACTCTTATTAGTAATCCGACAATCATATGGACATATGGTTAATCAAGATTACGTGTTGACGGTGGCAGAATGTAAGAGAGATCAAAACGTAGATAGTCTCTATGACTTTGAAAATTTTACATTACGTTATAAAATTATAAGTGAATTTTTAATATATCCCTAAAAATGAATAATCTTGAATTCAAATTTATTAAATATTTCAACTCATGTTCAATAAATCGTGTGAGCTTTTTGAGCCAAGCCTATTGCAAGAGTAGCTGGCAACGAGCTGGTTGACAAGAATTGCTCATCGGACTTGATATGACGATGCCTTTAGATTTTGATTTTTTGAATAAAGGACGGAAACCCATCACATGCACTGAGACATCTCATGGAAACAATCGGATTATATACATAAGTTGTGTTTCTTTGTTGGTCTAAATATCAATTCAAGAAAGAGATTAGCCTCCCTCTCCTGGAATTTGGACTGACGTTGACCTTTTACTTCATAGCCGAAAAATAGTAAGACATACACCTTTATCGCATTTACTCCCATAGTTGTTTTATTCAAACAGAACCACACAAATATATTGTTACCATTTAAAATACAACTTGTTTGAACCTTCCGAGTTCAGATACATTTTGAGATGTAAATTGACTAGTCATCCGTTTCAGCCCAATATCTGACTTGAAAAATCTGATAATTATTCGATACTCAACTTGTAACCCATCTAAAGATTAGCCGAGTCGAACTTCAGTATACGATATTGTTGAATGTCCAAAACAATCTAGTAATAATCCAACTCGATAAAATGCTTACCCGACCAGATAAATCATGACACACTCAAAGTCGGCTCGTTACCACTAATTGGTATCCAAAACATCCGAATAATAACTACCCGACTCAGTAAGACATATACTCAATCAACAATTCCTTGCGCTCTAAAATTCAACTCGTTTACAACACTACTCTCGATAAAAACGAGGCACAAACTTGGGCCCATTCAATACACACATGGGCTTACTTTCCTGACTGTGCCATCCAACTAAATATCTATCCATTTAATATCCAAAATATCCCGATAACTATCTGAAGCGGTAACGCATATACTCAATCAGTAATCGGATATACTCTCAAACTCGACTCGTTTACAACACTAGTCTCGATAAAAATGATCCGGGACACAAACTTGGGCCCATTTATTAGACGGGCTTATGGGTCACCCAACTAAATATATATACATTCAATATCCAAAATATCCCAATAACTATTCGACGCGGTAAGGCATATACTCAATCAATAATCCAATGCTTTCGAACTCGACTCATTTACACCACCACTCTCGAGTCTCGAGCATAGATTAAAATTTATAAACGTTTCCTACGAAACATTCGAAATGTTTCCATTTTTGGATTAATAGAAACGAAACGTTAATGTAATTCCGAAATTAGGAGATAAATATTATAAATATTGTTGTATATCATTTTGAGATTAAATAGATTAAAATTTGTTGTTTTGAGAATATATCTTCTACTAGATAAAAGTCTCCTTATATTGTTATTCTCGAAAATTCATCGAATTGTAAGATAATTATAAGTGTCCATTTAACATTTGATTAGAGTTAACTTTTAAATATTTTTTCAAATAATACTAATTATAAAAATATTTTTTTTAATTATTTGAAACATTTTAAATACGCCATTGATTTCCAAAATGTTTTATTTTATTTTTGTTTTACTTAATGAGATTGAATATTTATATTTGTTATATCTATATTTAAACAAATATCTTTAGTATGTAAACCTTTATCTCAGCTTCTAAAATTTTATTGCTTAAATGTTTTATGAAGTTTCCGAAACATTTCTTATTTTTAACATTCCAAAATTATATCCGAAAATGAAACTTTGAACCATGGTCTCGAGTCTCGATAAAAACGATCGGGGACACAAACTTGGGTCCATTTAATACACCCATTGCAGCGACCGAATGGGGTTTCCTGAAAACAAAGGGGTCGGGTTTTCGGTTTTGGGAGCATTTAAAAAACCGTCTCAGCTAGTCGAGAACCTTGTCGACCGGTTTTCCTGACTGCTTTCATGTTTTGGACTGGTTTCAGCCCTTGCTATTGGGCCAATTTTTATCCCTTTTATCGCTCAAGTTACATCATATAAAAATAAATCATAATATCTAAAAAAAAAGGATGAAAAGGAAATTGGTTCAACATAATACTTTGTGGAGAAAGTCTATTAAAATATTACATTTTCAACCTATGTTACTATGAATATGATAATTTAAACTTAATTAATACTATAAACTTTGCTAATTAAAATTCGAAATGAAAATATAAGTAATATATCAATCGAATGGTGACGAATCAAGGATAGCTAAATCGAGGGGAGAGGGGAGGCGGAGGAATTGATCCGTGAAGCTCCAAGGAGTCGCGCTGACAATGGGGAATAAGCTACAGTTGTCAAGAAGAATAAGCAGTGCTAGCTTAATTGTGACTAATTTAATATATTATAAATACTGCACCAAACCGATTTTTTATTCGATGCTCTGATCACAAAACCAAATCCAAAATCAACCCTAACACTTTGATAAAACTGGACAACACCCATAGGCCGTCCAACTTAATATATATCCCCCATTTAATATATATTCAATCTTTAATGAGCTTTTAATATTCAGACAAAATCAACCCTAACACTTTGATAAAACTGGACAACAATTTGGGACACAAAATTACACAAAGATGACGTTGTCGGACGAGGAAGTGTCTAGAGTATTTAGGGTAAGAAAAACAGTGATGCAGATGTTGAAAGATAGGGGTTACTTAGTAACTGACCATGAATTGGAGATGACAAGAGCTCAGTTTATTGCAAAATATGGTGAAAATATGAAAAGGGATGATATTGTTATTCTTAAATCCAAGTCTCATGATTCTGCTGATCAGGTACTTTATTTTTTTCTCATTTGTAAAATACTATGTTAATGTTCAGTACTTTTTTTAGGAATTTTTTTGGTGATTTGTAAAATACTATGAATGTTGAATTGTTGATTGTGTAATTGTGTATTTTATTTTAGCTGGAGAATGTTAGTTTTTGGATAAATAGAACAGAAAAAGTTGGTAATTTAGAAATATTATGAATATTGATTGAGTAATTGTTTTGATTTTTGTTTTTTGGTTTATGGGTTTTGGTTTTTGATGAAGTTGGTATTATAAAAGATGGGATTTATTTTATTTTAGCAGGAGAATGTTGGATTTTAGAGTAATAGAATAGAAGAAGTTGTCACTTTTAAGGTTCTGCAATTTTGTAAATTCTCTTTTTCCTGACTTCCCCCTCTTACTAAGACTACAGAATGTTCTTGTAAATTATGGCCAATACCGGGTATATAAGCAGTGATCTTTTTTGTAAATTCTCTTTATTGAGGAGAATGTTCTTTTAGCAGGAGAATGTTAGTTTTTGCTATTTTGTAAATTCTCTTTATTGATTGAGCAATTGTGTATTTTGATTTTTTTTGTTATTTGGTTTATGGATTTTCTTCTGTGTTATTTTGTGTAACATTGGCGGTGCAAGGAAAGGAGTAGGTTTGGTGATATTACCGATCCCAAGCCTGGAAAGCAGAAAAAACTTTTTCGAAAGGCTATTATGAATACGACACATAATGAGACATATAGTTTATGGGCTTAATTGAATTGCATTTTCTTATGAATTCTTTTTTGTTTGATTTTTATTGTTTAGAATAATTAGAACCAATACCAGATTAGTTTGCTGTTCTCTTTGTGCGTAGTAGTAGTTGATTTGCTATTAGGATTAAATAGTGATGCTTAAATAACTTGATCCATAGGACCTGTGTAAATCTTTATGAGGTCTTGTTACTAGATGTTGCATGAGTGATGGCTTATCGTCTTCTCCACTTTTGGGCCTCTTCTATGTTGTTGGCTGTGAAGCGCTAGAGAAGACTGCCAATCTGGATGTAGTTTTTTGGCTCAAATCTGATATCGAAATTTGGATATTCAGGCCTTACTATGCTTTGAGATTCCTGACTCTTCACTATCTGAATGGAGTTGTGATTTATCTTGTTTTCTTTTATATTCTTTCCATAACATGTAATAATGAAAAAACTTCTAAAGTTACAGCAATTTTTACTTTTTGTGGCCTAGATTTATATTTTCTTTCCAGAGGAAGCAAAAGTTGGAGTGAAGACAGTGCAGACTTACTGTGCTCGAATGAAATCTGAGAATGTATTCCGAGCGATTTTGGTTGTGCAGCAAAATTTGACTCCATTTGCTAAAACATCCCTCACTGAAACGCCCACCAAATTCCACGTAGAGACTTCAGGTATTATTCATTCCTCAGGACCAACCCATTTAAAATGACTACTGTTCCATACAATTTCTTGGATATTTCAATATTTAGAGATGCTTCATTCTTAGTACTATTACCTCCCTAGTATTCTGGTATGTCTGCGGATATATTAGAATTTATATTCCTTTTCTGCTTTGTTTAACCTGAACAGTCCTACTTTGTCGAGCATAACTTCATAAGTTCTTTCTTTTCATTCTCATATTTTATTTATGCGTGCTAGAACAACTTCCAGTTTTGAATATCGTACATCCGGAATAGAAAATTATTGGTATTCTTCATGGCACCTTTATCCCGTTTCAAGATCATAGTTGTCAATGGCGAATTTCGTCCATGCACTAAACCCCAAAAAAGCCATAGCAACACGGCGAGACGGTAGTTTTTGTATTACGGCGATCATTAGTAAAAAGAACTAATAATTCATATATACAATTAACAAAAAAATTATTAAACAAAAATTATAACCAAATACACAAAATATTCAATTATGACAAGTTTGTCACAAAATATACAATTAAACAAAAATTATAGCAAATACACAAAATATACAATTAAACAAAAATTATAGCAAAAAATTAGAACACCCAAATATATATACAATAATATATAAATATATACACAAGTATGTTCACTAATTTCCCATCTTTACACAAATACAAAAATACTTCCCAACTTTCCTTAAAGCTACCATCTTTACACTAATTTCTTAATTTTGTTTAACTGCTAAATGTTTAATATTTTGTATTAAATTGAACTCAAATTGCAGCAGAATTTGGGCTTTTTCTTCAAGAAACTGTGAAAGAATAAGTCTTTAAACAAATTTCTTGATTTTTGTTTAGGGCAATATGGATTGCTAAAGGTTTAATTTTACATAAATTAAACTCAAATTGCATAGATTGAACTCAAAATGAAGCAGCTTTTGGGTATTATCTTCAAGAAATGATGAAAGAATAAGTCTTTACAATAATTTTTTGATTTTTGTTTGTGGGCAATTATGGATCAAGTTAAAGGTTTATCTTTTGCATAAATTGAACTCAATTTGGACAAATTGAAGCTTAATTTGCAGCAGCATTTTGGTATTTTATTGAAGAAATGGTGAAAAAGAATGATAAGTACGATGATGAAGTTGTATCTTTAAAAATAAAAATAAAAGCAATACAAAAGCCCCCGCTTTTTACGCCTTCCGCTGACGACGCTTATGGCGCAAAAAAAGGCAGCCTTTTCTCCGCCTTTATGTAAACAGGCGCCATGCCACACCTACTGGCGCTGAAGGGTCACCAAGCGATATGATCTTCTGGCGGGCGCCTTTCTTTTGCTATTGACAACTATGGTCAAGACTGAACTTAAGTTCCATTGCTGCTTTTTTAAGATTGGCTTGGGTCACCGATATTTGAAATATGGGTTGCTTGCACTTCTAGACATAGTGGTGTGATTAATAACACCTCTATTTATTATATACTCGATATCCTAATTTTTTAGTGTCATTTGACTTTGCTCGAAACATATTCAATTTCTCTCATTCTCACTTTTCCTTGTTCTCTACATTCTAATTTAAGTAAAAATAAGGACATTTCCGAGTTTGAATGAAATAAGGAGGTGTAGTTATAGTACCTAACCTTTCAAGAAAAATAACATAGGGGCAAACCCAGTCGCATTACTTTAGAAGATTGCATTTCATCTGAGTAAAATCCTCTGAAATGCTTGTAGTTGGAGACTACACTATTTAATACGTATTTTATTAGTAGAATAAATGAGCTGATGTAAAACCACTATCCCTACCTCAGCTACTAATCTTCTTTTTTATCTTAAGCCTCAAGTGCTTCTAAAGTCATGAATGGTGTTGTTTGTTTATTCTCATGAATAATTTTCAAGTGCAGTTACTATATTTTCATGCAAATATCTATTTATAAAATGATGCTAATGATGTTGGCGTCTCATGCTTCAATTGAATAGGAGGCGGAGTTATTGGTAAATATAAAAGAATGTTCTTGTTCCGATTCATGAAGTTCTTTATCCTGAAGAGAAGAAATCACTTCTAGAAAGATACACCGTGAAGGAAACTCAGTTTGTTTAAAAATTGCTCAATTTATTCTTCTTGTGTTTTTTTAATCGTAATGATCTAATATCGATAGCTTATCATGACCTTCAAATATGGTTCAACTGCTATTGGAGCATTCTGAGTTTCATCTTCTACAGTTTTTGCCTAAGTTGTCTCAAAATATACATACCACACCACACTTACATCATTATCAGATCGGGTAAATTCATAGTCTTTGCTGTTTCTGACTTGTTATACCATTCAATTTTACTATGAGTTAACGCTCTTCTATCTTGCTCTGTCAATCTTAAGCTTGTTTTTTTCCATGGGATCAGCCCCGCAGATTCAGGTAACAGACCCCATTGCTCTCGATACTTTACTGGGGTTGAAGAGGAGGCCAAGTTGTGAAAAATCATTCGGACCAAGTGAGACTGCAGGTTATGCTGCCATTACAGATTTGTTGTCTGAGCTAAAGTTTGAAACCTGTTCGTTTGTTGCTCTTTATTCTCAGTTCTACTATTTTGTTGTGACAACACTCTGGATAAAGTTGTATGAGAATTGAGACCAACATCCTCCATACTGACTCGTAAAACCCCAACAATACTCTGACTGAAATTTGACTTGGAAACTCAATTCCTAAAAGAGTAATCTAGATTTAAAGTACAAATTCTTGCTCGATCTACAAAACAATCGGGTTAATAATCCACTGACAACGTGCCTAACTGACCCAAAATAATGACCTCTAAGTTGGTCTTTACCACAAATTGATATCCAAAATATCCCGGATAACTATCGGACTAATAAGGCATACACAACCACTAATTTGTTACGCCTCAAATTCGACCAGTTTACGATTCTGTTCTCGACAAAAATTCCTCCGATGCCTGATTAAAGACCTCTCTATTCGAAATCTAAATTCAATCGAGGCCTGACTTCAAGATAAGGTCTTATTCGACACCTGTAAAATAATCTGCAATAATTCAACTGTAGAAACGCCCACCCGCCTGGGTAAATCATGACCTGCTCTCAAGCCTGTCAAGCTTACCACTAATTAATATCCAAAACATCCGACACAATAAGTTAATTAGCATTATTATACTCATCAATAATCCATTACACCATCAAACTCCACATGGCCCATCTAATATACCCATGATCTTAACCAATCTAAATATCTATCCCTCTTTAATATAGATTCAATCTTTATTGAGCTTTTGTAAGTACATTTACTGAAGTGGAAATTAATCTAGAAATGAAAATAAGTGAATCTAAGTTGAACATTAAATTATCTTTAAATATCATTAATCTTGATTAGATAAATATATTATACTCTTTTGTATTTGTGCAGCTTGGATTTCTAAGTTGAACTTTAACTTATCCGAAATGAATCGGAATCTAGATAAATTAATTTTTCTTAGTTGAAATAAATTGCTTTAGAACTGCAAGAGATAAATAATAGGGAGCAATTTCGGTATCACAAATCATGAACAATTTGGGACACAAAGATTAATGTTGTCGGACGAGGAAGTGTCGAGAGTATTTAGGTAAGAAAACAGTGATGCAGATGTTGAAAGATAGGGTTACTTAGTAACTGACCATGAATTGGAGATGACAAGAGCTCAGTTTATTGCAAAATATGGTGAAAATATGAAAAGGGATGATATTGTTATTCTTAAATCCAAGTCTCATGATTCTGCTGATCAGGTACTTTATTTTTTTTGTCTCATTTGTCAAATACAGTAAAAACTCCATAAATTGATAATGTTGGGATTGGTGCAATTTATTAATTTATAGAGTGATTAATTATCACTATACTGAAGAGATTATTACATCGGGATTGGAAAAAGTTATTATCTTAGAGTGCTTATTAATTTATCGATTATTAAGAGTTTTACTATAATGTTGTTAATTTATTGAGTACTTTTTATGAATCTTTTGTTGATTTGTAGAATACTATGAATGTTGATGGTGTAATTGATTTTTGTTTATGGGTTTTGTTTTTGATGATTAATGTATTGTATAAAAATGCCCTTTTATTTTATTCTAGCTTTTAGAATAGTTTTGATAAATATAACAGAAAAGTTGTCTAATTTAGAAAATATTACGAATATTACTGAGTAATTGGTTTTATTTGCTTTTGGTTTATGATTCTTTCTTCTTACGAAAATATGGTATAAAGGAGTAGGTTTCTGTGATATACTAATCCCAAGCTCTGGAAAAGCAGTGAAAAAACCTTTTTCGAAAGGCTATCATGAATACACACATAATGAGACATATAGTTTATGGGCTTAATTGAATTGCATTTTCTTATAGAATTCCTTTTTTTGTTTGATTTGTATTGTTGTAACACTAGAACCAATACCAGATTATTGTTGCTCTAAAAGTAGTAGCAGCTATCTGGGTTATTAGATTAAATAGTGATGCTTAAATAACTTGATCCATAGGGCCTGTGTAAATCTTTTATATGAGGTCTTGTTACGATGCTGCATGAGTGATGGCTTATCGCTCTCTCCACTTAGCCCTTCTATGTTGTTGGCTGTGAAGCGCTAGAGAAGACTGCCAATCTGGATGTAGTTTTTTGGCTCAAATCTGATATCGAAATTTGGATATTCAGGTCTTATTATGCTTTGGATTCCTGACTCTTCACTATCTGAATGGAGTTGTGATTTATCTTGTTTTCTCTTATATTCTTTCCATAACATGTAATGATGAAAAAACTTCTAAAGTTACAGCAATTTTTACTTCTTTTTTACTAGATTTATATTTTCTTTCCAGAGGAAGTGGAGTGAAGACAGTGCAGACTTACCTGACTCGTATGAAATCTGAGAATGTATACCGAGCGATTTTGGTTGTGCAGCAGAATTTGACTTCGTTTGGTAAAACATACGTCAGTGAAAATTCCACCAAATTCCACATGGAGACTTTTCAGGTATTAATCATTCCTCAGGACCAACTCATTTAAAATGACTACTGTTTATACAATTTATATTCCCTTTCTGCTTGCTTAACTTTAACAGTCCTAATTGTCGAGCATAACCATGAGTTCTTTCTTTTCATTCTCATATTTTATTTATGCATGCTAGAACAACTTCCAGTTTTGAATATCGTACATCCGGAATAGAAAATTATTGCTATTCTCTGCGAAGCACCTTCTCCTGTTCAGTTAAGACCTGAACTTACCATTTGGCTTGGGTCTCCGATATTTGAAATATGGGTTGCTTGCACTTCTAGACATAGTGGTGTGATTAATAACACCTGTATTTATTACCATTATCCTAATTTTTTAGTGTCATTTGACTTTGCTCGAAACATATTCAATTTCTCTCATTCTCACTTTTCCTTGTTCTCAATATCTTCAATTTGGCAAAAATAAGGACATTTCTGAGAATTTGAATGAAATAAGGAGGGTGTAGTTATAGTACCTAACCTTTCAAGAAAAATAACATAGGGGCAACCCAGTCGCATTACTTTGTGAAGATTGCATTTCATCTTGAGTAAAAATCCCTCTGAAATGCTTGTAGTTGGAGACTCATGGTTGTATTTAATACGAAGCTTTTTAAATAAATGAGCTGACGTAAACCACTATCCCTACCTCAGCTACTAATCTACTTTTTGGCTTGCTTCCGTGCTTCTAAAGTCATACAGTGCAGGTTGTTTGTTTATTCTCATGAATAATTTTCAAGTGCAGTTAATATATTTTCATGTAAATATTTATTTATAAAATGCTGCTAATGATGTTGGCGTCTCATACTTCAATTGAACAGGAGGCGGAGTTATTGGTAAATATAAAGGAACACGTTCTTGTTCCGATTCATGAAGTTCTTAGTCCTGAAGAGAAGAAATCACTTCTAGAAAGATACACTGTGAAGGAAACTCAGGTTTGTTTAAAAAGTTGCTCAATTTTATTCCTCTTGAGTTTCTAATGTCGATAGTTTATCATGACCAAATATGGTTCAACCGCTATTGGAGGATTCTTGAGTTTCATCTCTTACACAGTCTGTTGCCTAGTATACATAGCCTAACATCACATTTACATCACATTGTGATCAGGTGTATCACTAAATTCATAGTCTTTGCTAAGGTTGACTTATTATGTACCATTCCAATTTATGTTGCTCTGTGAATCTTAAGTCTTTGTTTTTTTCCCGTGGGATCAGCTACCTCGCATTCAGGTAACAGACCCCATTGCTCGATACTACGGGTTGAAGAGAGGTCAAGTTGTGAAAATCATTCGACCAAGTGAGACCGCAGGGCGTTATGTCACATACAGATTTGTTGTCTGAGCTAAAGTTTGAAACATGAGGAGAAGAGAGTTGAGGAAACAACTGGATGATAAAGAAAACTTGTTCCTTTGCTATTTTATTGTCAGTTTTAATATTTTGTTGTGACAACACTCTGGGTAAAGTTGTATGAGAATTGAGGACTGAAAAAATTTGGCCTATAAGTCGTATTTCTGAATGTGTGAAGTTTAACAAGAATATTTATATGACAATACACACTATACATTCATTTGCCTAAAATCATGGAAACTGGTAATTCCTAAATCTCAAGAAGATCAAATTCTTTTGGTTGGCGAAAGTACGAAATACTTGGAGGTCAAAACAATACAACAACGTTTCTCATTGTTGTGCATATTGGAATCATTAGGGGACTTTGAGGCTACTTGACTTTCGGACCCTCCTAGTTGGCTTCTTGCAGTCCTTTTACACGATTTATCTTACTAGTTGTATTTCCTTTTTTAACAAACAATTTTGTATCTTTCGTTATTTTATATAATGATATCCGAATGAATTGTCAAAATGATCATCGAAAGTGACATCAAGTTGTACTTTGGTCTCTGATAGTGACACCGATTTAGTCTCCATAAGTAATACAAAAGTTGCACTTTGGTCTCCAAGATAACGGTTCCTTCTAATTCTAACAGTCAAACGTGTTTTGACTTCAGTTTTGGGGTCAAAACAGAATTTTGAGAATTGCTAGTTACTTTTTGAGAAAAATTATTAGTTTTGGGGCCAACTCTATGTTTGACGTTTGATGAATCAAATAAAGGAAAAATTAAAAACTCCACCAAAATCATTCCCCAACCCAATTTTTTGTGTTTAGACTGAACCATTATCTTGGGGACCAAAGTGCAATTTTTGTGTCATTTATGGGGATTAAACTGCTTCGGTGCCACTATCAGGGATCAAAGTGTAAGTTGATGCCACTTTCAGGGACCATTTCACCAGTTCGCTCAATAATATCCTATCAATTGAGTAAAAAAAGAAGAAGATGAAAGAGTTCAACGAGTCATTAATCAAGACAACAACCATTTCACACATTTTAGGATGTAATGCTTATGCAATCTATTGCACACTTGCTATTAAGCCAATGATCTTGTAGCCGGAATGACTTGAGTGTTCGAGTATTTCTGGTAGAGCATCTAGCCATTTGTAATTAAGGGCAATATTCTCATAGTCGAACCACCTTGATTGTCTGAGTATATCTTTAGCTGGACATATAGCACATCTTGTATTTATTTCGGAGGAATCTTTAGAAATAACTTCGACCCTATTCTTCATGGAATATTAAATACTTGTACAGTTGTACTCAAGATGATTGCCATACTTATTGTTGATATTGCATATTTGCATGTGAAAGAAAATCAAACTAGGTATTGTACCAGGTGAAAGAAACCGTGAAACAGAACAAGGCTTTGCACATACTTTAATCGACTGGGATCAACTTTTAAAAGGAATCAACAAATTTGAAACAAACCATATGATGATATGAAACTATAGTCTCTAATTTCCACAATCCACATGCATTGTTAAACTAAGCACGTTAGATATGTCAAAAAAATGCAAATTGCAGAGTAAAATTCAAGAATTTCATTAATAATCAAATCATACGTAATTACAAAAAGAATTCAATATACAAAAAAAGTGATAAAATTCTGAAATATAGTTGTCACTATTCTCAGATGCAAATTGCATTTTTTGCTATAGTAAAGTAGTAATTCCCTCGGTTTTCTGTCACTCAACTCCGAGTCCACCCGGGACGACTCGGTGGCAACTCGTCCCACCTACTTGCCATCACCATCGTTCTCCGGCTTGACTCAATATGTTCTCCTTGATCACCATTCATACGAATTCACTTGAACACGTCAAGCCGGGACCATCAACTAGCTTGACTCGTTATGTTCTCTTTGTTCACCATTCATGAGAATTCTCTAGGACGAGTCAAGCCAGGCCCATAAGCTGACTTAGACTCGTCATATTCTCTAGATCACCATTCATTAGATTTCACTCGAGCCGAGTCAAGCCATGCCCATCAACTTCTACCACATTGCCTTATCCGATACACCATTCAAGAGGGGTCTCGACTCGGCCCAAAACTCGATATTACTTCTAATTCCAACGTGGCAATACCTCTGAAAATCCTCGTACGTAACAAACCGGGCTGAGTTCTTGTTTCGGGCCATGAAGCACAAAATCTCTTCAAACACATTTTCATCACATGGAATAGTTAAAGGGCCCGAATTAGAGAACCCAAACTCTTCCTCAGTCTTAAGCAATAATTTCTTAAACAATGGATGGTTTAAATATGTAGCCCGAATAACAAACCTTTTACAACTCGGCCCGACCGAAACAGCCACATGGCCCGGTGCCACGTCGGACGGGACACGTCGGGTGGTCAATGTTGACTTTTTACGCCACCGTTTAAGTAGTTGCCGGAGTTTGACAATGTGGAGGATCTTGTTGCATGATCCAGACATGTTTAGTTTTTAGAGTTCTTGAAATGTTGTGTTTTTGTAGTAATGTGTTATTTGTTGTGATAATGAGATAATGAGAGGAGTGAGGATTATGGAGAAGGGGAATCATGGGAATTATATAGGTGAAGGTTTTAGAAATAGACCTTTGTTTATGAGGATAATTACAATGTTAGCACTTACCAATGTATGTTGTATTTTGTTGCAACATAAGGAGTATTTTATATGGCAAATACAGTTTTATATATTTGTAGATTGAGATTTTATCTATGGATTAATAAGTTTTCGAATTTTATTTATTTATAGTCAATTGATTTTAAAATAAAATTTTATGAAGTTTTAACATCTTATATATTGTCTTGTAATTTTGGAAGATTCAATGATTATGACATTTGATTTTATCATCTTCCATTTTCTTTTAAAATTTTGGTTTAAATAACATTGTAAGAATGATACTTGAATCATTTTTTTCATATCCTTCATTTTCTGAGTTCTATTTCGATAAATTTTTATGTAGATGTGCCTCTACCCTCGATTCTTCACTGTTGTGGGAAGGTTACAATTATGAAGATGCAATACTCATTAGTGAGAGTTTAAATATGTAATTTCGTTATTAATAAGTTATGAGAAATAAAAAGATAGGAAATTATATGGATAATCTTAATAGGATATAGAGGTATAAATATAATACTCATATTTTGTTATGCATCCAATAAAAGAACAATGTTTAGTGTATGAGTTAAAGAACATACATTCACAGTTGAATTAATCGGTGATGTTACACGTACATGAATTAAGAATCATTGACATTCATTTACTTCAAGATCATTGCCCTGTTTTGTATGCATATAGAACAAACTTTATTGCACGTACAACAAATTTGAAGAGTGGTTATGTGGCTTAATTGCAACTTCCCGGGAAGCAGTCTCCTGGTTGGTACTCGGTAATGATACACAAAATGATTTATAATACATTCATTTAAATTTAACTAGTAATATTTAACTAGTAATAAAAAACGTGCAACGTTGGAGGTTTTTAAAGTTAATTAACATTCATTTTCATTCTTTGAAGCGAAAGTTCACGTAAGTATAAAATTAATACATTATTTGATTTTTAATAGTACTTGTCATTCTAAAATTTTACATACAAATTAAGAACAACGTATTTTTACGTTTAAGCAACAACCATAACAAAATATATACATTGACTGTTGACATTGTATTGGTCGAATCTATATATGTTGTGTAATAACGACATACAAGAAAATTAGTCAAGCAAGATGTATTGAAAATATTGAATGATGATAATTGAAATAGTTATTATTCAGAATAAAATTTAATTAAAAAATAAAAACATTCATTATAGAGAATTCGAGGTAATATTTCGACTCAAATTTTTTAGGACCCCTGAATATATATCACAGCTAGAAAAAATGCAGATTCATGTATCTGACTTTCTAACTAGAAAACTATTCATGAGTTATTATATGGTCAAATGACTCACATATTGCTAGGCAAATTAGCAATCACATACCAGTTCCCAATTTAAATTAGAAGTACTACTTGTATTCATAAAAAGAACTCATATTAATGATTCAGAAAATATTTAATCGATTAAAGATATGTACTAATGTACAAGTACATCCTAATAGACGAGGCCATGCATGAACTTTAATTTCTGACAATCACAAGAACAACAGAAGTACAGAACCAAATTTGCTTCATTCACATGAATTATGGCTAGGTCTCCTATTGCCAATCTAGTTGCCCTTTTATCTTAACCCTCTCTTTTTAGGGATGCCATAAAGACGTTCTTCACTCCCCCTCTCCTATTCTAACAATCAAATTAAAAATTATGAAATCATCAAAAAAAAAAAAAAAAAAAAAAAGTAGACTACTTAAATTAGCAAAGTCAAATGGTCAATTGTGTTCTGTCTCTAATTTTTTGAGTGAGTTATTATGATGAGTGAGTTGTGACTTGTGAGTGATCTATATAAAACAAGAAAAATCAGCCACATGCAAAAGTTTCGGGAAAGAAGCTAATGTAAATATGTAATTCATCTACTCCCCCTCTGTAGTAAAATTTGGACCAATACAAAAAATATGATGGAATAATAATAAAAATAATTATAGAATATGTAGTTGCATCTGCTTTTTTGCTGTAAACAATTTGTTATCTTTCCGAGTCTAACCACTACCCCATGTGCATGGATGCCCCCACCTAATTTCTTTTTAGATTTTTAAACAATCAGGCAATCAGCTACCAACATATTTCTTTGATTAAAACAAGTACATACTATGGAGTACTTCTTTATATATTTTTATATACACACTTCATATTCTTCTATGGTTGAAGCTTTGCTAAATTTATGATTAAATTTCACTACTAATCATTGCCTAGTATTCCTCCAAGTATATAAGTTGTTAAAAATTCATGAGTTAATATTAAAATCAATTGATTATAATCAAAGAAATTTATAAATTTTATTGAAATACTTGAATTTGTAAAGTCTTGTCAATCGATATGTGAGGGTAGAAGTGCGCCCAGCTCACTTTATATTGTTTAAAAGTTACACCGTACCCCCCTGTATTATTTAATTAGCATCCTACCCCATGTATTACTTTAAATGTTACACACTATCCCCAAATATCCAAATATCCATCAAAATTGATTGCAAATGTACTACACTCTCTATTTGTGTGACTTGAGGTGGCAAAATAATTATTTCTCTCCAAAATGTGTAATGTTTTAGACCATTTTACCCGCATTGATATTTACTCTCATTACTTTAACCTTTTTATAATATTTTTTATTTTTTACAACATGCTCCCTCCAATTCAAAAATGATATTTTTGGCTTTTACTATTAAGCTTTGACCATCAATTAATTTATATTTTTATTTTAATAAATATAAAATTGATATTATTGGATTCGTTTTGAAATATTTTAATAGAATTATTTTTATCATTTTTTTATAATATTCATGATCAAAATGTGACACATAAAAAATAAAAACATCAATTAAATTGAGTTGGAAATAGTATATAATAAGCACTTGTCACTACCGAAGTCTTAATTTAAAAGGTTTAGCATTCATAAATTGCAAGAAAGTATTATTATGAAATAATAAATGTAAATAATATTATGAAAATATTTTTAACAATATATAAGCGATACCAATATTTTTAGGATAATAAGAAATATAAAATAATTGTTGGTATTGGTAATATTGTATTTTTTCTTTTCTATAAATTATTCAAGCGAATTTAATAATGGGGAGAGTGTCTGGCATTTAAATAATACAAAGATGCGGTACTAATTAAACAATAAGGTATGGTGAAAGCTTTTAAACAATACGAGAGGATGGGGAGCAAATTAATCCAATGTGGGACTAAGTTACCATTCGCCCACCGCGCGTAACCCGATCAGTTGGGCCACTCTTACGGGTCTATAGATACTATTAACTAGATATGACTTTGATACAACTATGTTATAAATTATGAGGTTCATACTAAACTAATCTATATATATATATATATATATATATATATATATATATATATATATATATATATATATATATATATATATATATATATATATATATATATATATTAAAAACTTATGAGTTTGTCTTAAAATTTCTTCATTTTTTTTGAGCAGAACTAAAATACCCTCAATGAAGGGTATAATTGTATTTTGATAAGGTTTAATTAAAATAAAAGACTACAAATACAAATCCTATAATATAGAGTTCTATATGCAAATAGAATTATTTTATTGTAAGGACTCTATTACAAGTTGTATATGTCATGAAATTATAGGACTCTACTTAATAAAATTATTAAGTTTGATATCAAATTAACACATTATTTTTAATTGAATAATCAAAAGTATTATGTTAATAATAATTATGGGTTAAAAATATGAGGAAAAATATTATTAATATACGATGAAAAATATTTAAAGTATTAATATATTTAATGCAATGTACTAAAAATATTATAATTTGTTATTCAAATTAATTTTATGTATATAAATTAGGATGACAAAGTTTTTTAATTTGATCATTAAAAAATTAATCTAGACAATCTTTCTCTAATAATAATTTGCTAATTTTGACAATTGAAAAATCTCTTATGCATGAAGATAATAAGCATATAGTAACCATAAGTTATCAATTTTGTTGGTGAAGTTTTAAATAGTGAAAAGAAAATTGAGCGATAACTGAAACGAAATTATATTTAGTATTTATAAATTTTGAATTTTGGTGGTTGAGTTTTTAAATACTTTTTAATTATTGAAAAAGAAAAATCCATGAATTTTTAACGTCATTATAATTAAAACATAGTAGCGTACACTTTTGCTGGGATGACTATATATAAACACATTCTGATATGAAGCTACGTACAAATAAAATTGTTTTACTTTAGGACTCTATTTGATCTTTACATGTTATTAATAAAACATAATTACTGTAACATTAAATTATACAAAGTGACATCTTAAACATAGTAACATACACACTTTTGCTTGGATGACTATATAAGCACCATTATTTAAAGTTATTTTATGTGAATCAATTTGACCATTTGTTTAATACGTATTACATTTTTTTGGTAGGTCAACAATTCTATAAGTGAATATTGTAAGAAATTAATTCATATTGTTAGTTTGATTTCGTGTAGACATGAGTACGAATTATTTAAAATATTAATATTTTAATATAATTTATTAAAAATATTATATTTTATTTCAAGTCAAAATTATGTATATCAATTAGGACTATAAAGTTTGATAATTTGATAAATAAAAATAATTTTAGAGATAGACAATCTTTTCCCGGTCGATGAAGCTACTTATGTTATGTATCAATGACGTAATAATTTGATGAATTTTGACTTTTAAAATTTGCTTAAATATTTTATAAAAAATTTGTTTATTACTTAGTGAAAATATATATCAACCTATAGTATTTCTAACCTAATTTATTATTAACATGACAATTTTGATTCAAATCATAGTTGTATATGTCAATAAAGATCATAATATTTATTACTTTTATATATTTAAAAGATAAAATTGAAGAATCTCTTAAGGATAAAGCTATGTAGCAAGTTTGTAGTAATCATAAGTTTTAAATTTTGTTGGTTGAGCTTAAATAATTGTGGCAATTGAAATAGAAAGTTGAACAATCTTTTAGAGGAGGATGTAGTAAGTAGTATTTGTAAATTTAGGATTTTGATGGTGGAGTTTCAAATAATTTTGATTATTGAAAAAGAAAATTGAACAACCATTCAGAGATAGATATAGTATGTAGTATTAACAAATTTTGAGTTGTGTTGGTTGAGCTCAAATAATTTTGACTATTGAAAAATAAATTGAACGATCTTTTAGAGATGGATTTAGTATGTAGCCTTCATAAGTTTTGAATCTTGGTAGTTGACTTTTAAATAATTTTATCTATTGAAAAAGAAATTTAAATAACATTTTAGAAATGGAGGTAGTATGTAGCATATTCATAGTTTTTGAATTTTGTTGGTTGAGTTTTAAATAATTTTTAGTATTGAAAAAGAAAATCATACAATCTTACATATGGATTTAGTATGTAGTATTCATAAGCTTTAAATTTGATGGTTGAAATATTTTATTGATTATTTACTTAGAATTTTCTATATAATTATAAAATAGTTTATTTAGGAGTATCTTTGTGTATAATAATATATTGGGCCTTGAACATATACAAATGTTCTAGATGGTCATGATTATCTCAATATCTCTAATCTCTATGTGAAATTAATGAATTTATAGTAATAAAGAAGCATGATTGAATGCATCAACATATTTCTTTAAACAATTCATTTTAAACTATAACAACAAACAATTACACATTATATATTGTTTTCATAAAAAGATATAGATGCATAACTTTTGATTGTTTTGAGTATCACAAATGAATTTTTAGATAATGGAAAGTTTAAAATGAGTAAATAATATAGTTAATTATTGCTTGACTTCATAGTTTTTCGAGGAGGATGACGATACGATAAAAATATTTAGAGGTCTTGGTTCGATTCTCACCATGTAAGGGGATGGGTAGCGTTTTTAAAGGAAAGCGAGTATCGTTTAAATTTATAAGATTATTTATATAATTTTGTTTTCTACATATAATTTTTAAAATTAACTTGATGAGGATAACAATAACACGAAGATATTTAGAGGAGTTACGGTTCGATTATCACCATGTAAAAGAGGCGGAGTAGAGGATGTTTAAAAGAAAACTAGTATTGTTTAAATTTATATAAAAAAAAGTTACACTGGTTTTGTTTCTACATTATAATTTTTTCCTCGAATTAGGCGATGAGGATGGCCGATGAAACAAAGATACGGTAAAAACTCTATAAGTTCATACTGGTATCATCAACTCTATAGAAATAATAAATTTGTCGGTCCCGACTTAGGCAGTTAAAAAAATTACAAAAATCGATAAAATAATAAGATAATTTTTAGAAATCGCTTTTATAATATAGGTCCCAAGAAAATTATAAATTAATAATTTTTAGAAATTGAAAAATAGTATTACAACTTAATAAAAATATGACTCTTTAAGAATGAAGGTAATATAAATATTGTTATAATGTAACATTCTTATAGTGAAATAATAAATTTAATACTCAGTACATAACTAACATGAAAATAATTAATATATTTAGATTTATTATCTTTTGTATTTATACTATGTACGATATCGTGAATGATTTTAAATCTTCGGATCAATCTTAGTAAATTTAAGAAGTCATTAAATGTACATGTCTACATGTTGTTAAAAAACTCTTTAAATTAATAAATTATTAATTTATCGATAAATTAATATTTCAGCCGGTACCGATACTATTAATTGCCAGAGTTATTCTTGTATTCGAAATGCTTGTTCGATTCTCACCATGTGGGAGACTTTTTAAAAAGCGTCTTGTATAAAATTTATGTAAATTGATTTATTACATACTTTTTGTTTCTGCTCACCACAAAGTTTTAAGATGATTCAAATTCATCTCACGTTACTCCATTTTATTTGACTCCACAAATTTAATCCGAAAGTATTTGGGATTTTCATTTTAGGAAAAGTGGTCTTAGACAATACAATTTTTTAATTACTTTTTATCATTATTGTTGGAAGTAAAGTCAACTTAGCCGTGGAACAGAGGGACTTCGGGAGAAGATCGGTAGCAGTGCAAGTCCCTACCTCGGGCACTTTGGAGTCGAGGAAAGTTGGAGAATATGGTTGGAAGTACCGACCCAAGTCCAGCGTGGGTTTGACGGCTGATTTGGGCGGTTTTGAGGCCTTTTGGCCCAGGTTTTCCTATTACTTTTAGGTTTTAAACCTAGGTCCTTTGTAGTCTATATATATGAGGGTTAAGAGTCTCTTAGAAGTGGGTGAAAGATACCAAGTGTGACCCAATGGCCTCGATAGTGGTTGGAAATCGGCACTTTGTAGGTAGAATATGGAGAGTTTATTCTTGTGCTTGAGAGATTATGAGAGTTTATTATAATGGTGTTGGTGAGGTTGTGAAAAGAGTCATAGGGAGATTCAAGAGAGCATATATGAGAGACTTGAGACTTGTGTCTAGAGTTTTAAGTATGAAACTTGTCAAGTTGAGAGGTCGTTGAGTGGGGATTCTTGAGTCGCGTAACAATTTCATGATATTATTTGTGGATCTGCCGGTAAATTTGGATGTACCTTTCACGTTGAAGGGGAACCAGGATAAAATCCTTGTGTTGTTTAATTTTCGATTTATTTTTCTTTCTGTTTATCATATCTGAATTAGTATATCATCTGGTTGGTTGTTTGTTGTGCATCCTAGATGAGATCTGAGTTATTGGCAAGTATGGAATTGTCAATAATAGTGTAGGATTACCTAACAATTATAACAAAGAAATCAAGTATAACAAAACTATCGGTCTGTATGAAGTCGCTTTCTTAGTTGATTATAAATAGATAAAGCTCACTAATTGAGGATATTATTAATACACATATAAGGTCTCAATCCATCCATGTAAAACTAAGTTACAGCTTAAATATAACCAATCTTATCGTTGGCCTGATCTTGTACAACACTAATGCTAATACCTATTAAAATCTGAATTTTATTATCTATACTAACGCAGACAAGCCATGATATGTCCATCTTATTATTATATTGTGTCTTAATCTTAAATTTGTTCTCAGTTGAATCCTTGAAAAAGTGACTCATTTTATTGGTTAAGAAACGCTAATGAGATTCCAAAGGGTCCACGAGCATGTTAGTTATGGTTAAGCTTATTAAATTCATCCCCCTAAACTGTCCCACATTGCCATTAGTTGAGGATCACATTTCACCCATATCAATATACATATTCAATGTTTTAGGAAAATTTTCCTACAAACAAACTACATTTAATCGAAAATCTTCTTTCTCACTGATAAAGATTCCTTTCCCTAAAAAATACTCCGTATATTATTGGATTTTTATTTTTTCAAGATTGATTCTTACATGGTGTTAGATGGTTTAATTATTTGAAGCAATATATAAAAATAGATCGTATGTTTCGTTGTATTAGACAAAAATAATTCTAAGAACAAAAGAGATCAATCTTATTGCATCTTTTATTTTGTTTCTTTTACGAAATAGCAAGAACAACAATAATGTCAATATATATTTGTTATGGATCCATTTATCAAAGGAAAAAGGAGCATTTCAAGATATTAGCTTTTATTTACCAGCAGAGAATAAGTCGCATGTACTAACGAAGAATTTAATCTTCACCGAAAGAAATAAATTAGAAAATTTTAAAATGTTGGTAGAGTCACATCAAGGTAAATTTCTATAAATATCTTTTCAATTCTTTTTTGTTTCACAATTTAAATAATAGCTCCAAAACCCAATCAAACACCCTCGAAATAATTCTTTCAAGGGCAGCTTAGTCGGAGTATTAAAATTAATAATTAAACATCAATTTAATCTTCACACACTACTCTCCAATAATTTTGTTAAATCAAAGTCCATCTTTGAACCCAACGATATATATATATATATATATATAATGAAATTTTTTAATTATCTCATACTCCCTCCAATATGTATTCAAATTAACAACAAATAATTGAAAACAAAAACTTTTAGACTAGATAGACAAATAATACACACGGAGGGATCACATTATCACAAGTTATTTTTTAGATGTTGGGAATATGAATATATGGATAGCTATGGTCTATGGAATCTACTTTATTTCGGCAAGGTTTTGCCGTTTTGGCCTTTGTGGTAATGATTTTAGATTGAGGCCGACAATTTTTGGTGATTTGTGTCGAGTGGTGTCGAAGTAATTAGCGAAAAGTGGTATTAACTTGTATTTTGGTTAAATAGTGGTATTAGCAGTAGTTTCCCAATTAAAAGTAAGTGGCTTGCCAAAATTTGCAACTTTGATCCCCAGATAATGGTTAGTCTAATTCAAATAATCAAACGTGTTTTGTCTTAAATTTTGGGGCCAAAATCAAATTTTGACAATTGTTAATTACTTTTTGCAAAAGTTATTAGTTTCCAGCTCTATGTTTGACATTTGATGAATCAAAACAAAGGAAAAACTAAAAATTACACCAAAATCATTCCACAAAATTCAATCGTCCACACATAAATGCATCGAATTGTTAGTGTTTTATTGGTTGTGATTTTTGTTGATAGACAAGCTGTGAGCAGTGAAGTGTTGAAAATTAATAGAAGCGATTGGTTACAACCGATTATTTCTTGTCGAATATCGTGCAGAGATATTTTCAAGATTTTCTTTGAATTTGGTAATAATTGGAAGATATATTTAGATCCTATAATATATGGTGTCTTGGGTGTACCCCCAAACATAAAAGTGCAAATTTGGTTGGTCCATGGGACAAAGGAAAATATGTCGAAATGATTATGGAAGGTTTTTTATGGAAGTTATTACCTTAAACTTGTTAAATGCTCTGTATATAAAGGCCTCTAATGCGACCCTAGAAGATGACAAAAATAATTGAGAGTTACGTATTTTGTGAGGAAAGAGCTTGGGAGATTTTATCTTTTATTGTAGGCGAATGTATGGAGTTGTTCTATAAAACTCCTTTAGTATGTATAGCATTGTTAACACTCGTTACGGCAGTCTTACTTTTATTTGTTTAATAAGTAGAAACACATACTAAGGGGATAGTAATTAATGTTTATTGGAGTATAGAGTGTAGGAAAGTCGGGGAGGCGCGGACTATGCATCTTGATAGGGTAAATAGATGGATTCGAGGGAGATGAACCTTGTTGTAATTCTCATCATATAGTGAATTCACTTCCATTGGGCGGGTTGCCCCCACGAGACGTAGGTGCATGTTACTGCTTGGCAGATTGGGTTACCATCTTGTGGTGTTTTTACTTTCAATATTATTTATCTCTGTCCACTTTTAGCCGTGTTGTGTTAGCGTTGCTTGTTAAATCGGATCATTTTGATTTCTATAATTATGTCTGTTGCGACAATTGTTATAACAATTCATTTACTAGTTTTAGTTAAATGAGATTACTGAAACTAAGTGTTCAATAAATAGTAATTGCAAATTATTAAAAGTAGGCTAGCGATAATATAGGGGTTTATCTTGAGATTACTTTAGATCTCGTACATAACGATATAATAATCTTTATGGTCAATTATATTATTATCTGACTAATGTCTGACCCAAGGTCACACCGCGTATAATGACGTTGAGTTATATTCCATGTACGGAATTAAATTGAGATTGTTAAATTGATTAAAATCAACGAGATACCCAATCGAGAGTTTTACATTGATAATGTAAAACACAAATTGAACAAAACCGAATCAATTAAATTGCTATTTCCAGTGTGGTTTAGCAATGCAATTAGTAACTTTGTTGAAGTTACTTACTCGTTTAGTAATAAGTTGGTGCGGCTTAACGAGTCAACTATTTATCAGAAAGCGAGTCAAGCTATTAGAGCCCGAAACCCGAGAGAGGACTATATAAGGGGAAAAGATAGAGCCAACACAAGAATTTCATTTCATCCTCTCCCCAAGCCATTTCGGCCGCCCGCTCCCCTCTCTCCCGCCCCGGATTTTGGAGACAAAGTTTTTTCTTTCAAATTAACGTCGGTGCTCGTAGATTCTAGTAGAAAGTCAATCAGTGATTCAGCCACTCTTGGTGTGGGCTAGCGGAGGTATTTCACTTGAAGTCTTTGGGGATTCAAAGGAGGATTGAGGAGATTGAAAGTTCATCATTTTTGTAAGTATACCGTATTCATACGTGTATGAATTATATCGTGTATATTTTTTGTAATTCGTTATTATACATTTATTCGATCTTGGTTGCATTTGTTTATTTTGTTATGAACAAGTTGCGTAATTTTTCAACATTACTGACATCGTTTCTAAACATTTGGTTTCTATTTTGTTCTGTTCGTGTCTGAGTGTTATACCAATTGTTATCAGCGGTGGTCCCTATGATCAATGTTCAACCGGATCTTTTACTTCCTATTTCTAGCGGATTACTTCACGAATGAATAAATGTAAACAAATGGGTATTGGTTACATTAAAGTAAATATTCCAAATTGGGGGAAAAATAAGGTTTGAATTGGTCAAAATTTGGTAGTCTTGAAGATGAGGCTTTGATGATGGGTTGTTTCGGTTCCATCTGAAAATTGGAAGGTCTCCTCCATTGATGATGAATCACTTGTTTTTGGCACAAAGAAGCCTCAACAACCTCATACCTCTACCCCATCGGGAAACAACAACTCAACCCTTTCTTCATCCATGGCACCGCCATCCTCGTTCTTCACAGGAGTCGTCGTCTCCCTGTTCAATTACAATCAAGCTTTAAATGTCAAAAACCAAATTTTATGTTTTAAAAAAAATGTTACACACTAAAATCTAAATGAAATTGGGTATGCAACTAAAACTTGTTAGGGGGTGATTGATGATACTCTATGTTGACTACTTATAAATTTATTTGTCATTTGATATAGTACAATGTCAAAAATTCGGGGATGTTAGAGTGGTGAGTGGTGATGATGGTGGGGAAAAAAGTTGATGGTAGCGATTTTTAGGGTCTTGGGAGGAGGTTAGAGGTTGCTGGTGGTGATGGTTGGGGGAGAAATCAGTAATTTTGCCTCAAATTTCATTTCAATAGAGAATTTTACCCCAAAAGTTAATCAAATTATCAAATTGGCCCCAAAATTGACCATCAAAGGCATTTGTCCGTCCAATTTTAACGACTACGTCAAAATGGGGACCAAAGTGCAACTTTTTGTCAGCATAGGAAGTAAAGCTAGCTTCTGGTCATTTATTAGGGATCCAGTGTAACGATGCCACTTTAAGTTTCATTTAGAGCCAATTCACTCCCAGTTGTCCTCTAACAAAACCTCCACATAGCTGGCATCAAAGTATCTTAGCTAGCTTAACTTAATTTAAAAATAGATTAGAGATGTTTATGTCTTTAATATTTAATTGCACGTATGGTTAACTTTGGATTATTATGTGAAACATCAATCACTAGGCCCCCCGTTCATGAGGGATTTTTTAATTAACATAAAATACTATTTGTTTTTAAATTTTGAAAGTTGATTTTTTAAAAGTATAAACTATCAAAGTTTTCTCAATGTTTCACCTAAAAAATTCCAAGTTATAGATTAAAATTACCCACTAAATCAATCTTTTAGTAATAACCTAAGTAATTGTCAAAATGGTCTCAGATAGTGGGCACGAGTTGCATTAATTTGGTCCTCAATAGTGGTAACGTTGCACTTTGGTCCCCGATAATGACTCAATTATTGCACTTTGATCCCCAATAGTAACACAATTTTTCCGTTAAGTTTAGGTCCCCAATAATAACACAATTTTTCGTTAAGTTTAGACGGAGATGTTAGTTTGGGGACCAAAGTGCAATAATTATATCACTATCAGAACCAAAATCCTACATTACCATTATTGAATATCAAAATGCAACTCGTATCCACTATCTGAAACCATTTTAACAATTAACTCCTATCCTCTACTTCCAAAAGAAACATTACACATTCATAAAGTATGTAGGCCTACCTTTGTAAAAATAAAATGGATAGTAGGATTAACTTCTTTTTCTAACAAAATATAAGGAAAGTAGTCTAGATGTGACATTAGATACATCCTCCTTTAGTTCGATCACAAATGAGTTAATAATACTCCCTATAAAGTTGAGCTGGAGCCATGGAGGTAGTGTAAGTTATACATACAAGTATATGATAAATATACTTGAATAATTCAACCTCATATTTTGTTCATGGTAAAGTTCTAATTAGCTTAGAGATTATATAGACATAGTAATTAAGATAGATATCATGCGATACAATCTTTTATACTAGAACCTTACATGCCATACAATCTTACATACATATAGTACAATCTTAATACATACAAAATTTAATATTGATACAATTTTATGCATTTTACCAGTGGGTATTTATTTTTGAAATACTATCGAAATTTTGATATAGACATCACGTGACTCAACAAGAACTTAAAACTCTCACAAATGGTTATTTAATTTCAATAATACGAGTAATAATATTGTCAGAATTCAATTACGTGCATCCATTAATTATTAAACATGATTATTGAGTACTAATGATCTTCTTGTACGTTGAATAAGCATCATACTCAACTTTAAATTCATTGAATTAACTCCAAAAAAGATACTGTATGAGGTAAATTGCCAGAAAAGATTTGACCAATCTTTTGGATTAAGGATGAACATGCTACTGCCAGTTGATCTTTAACTTTGTTTATGTCACCGAAAATCTTTGAAGATAACAATTAATAAGGACGAATTCGTTTTATCTTTCTATTTATCTAGTTCTAATAAGTGGATTGACTTCTATATAACACTGTTTGAATTTCAGAAGGATTAATATATGCAATTACAGATTACGAATAAAGATCCTTCACATAATGACATTCATGCATGCATAGCTTGCCCATTATATACGAATACAAGCTAAAGTTATTGTTTTTAAGAGGGTAGGCCAAGCTAGCCAACCTTATTAGATTCTACAAATTATGTCAATTATATGTCTTGACACTTCTTCTCCATAGCTAGGTGGCATATTTAGACAATCAAGATTCTTTTCGTTATTGTTGAATAATAGAATTATATATTGAAATTTAAGTACGTGTTTAAATCTAATAATGAACTTTTGGTATCTGATTAGTGTATTTAACAAGTGGTTTATGATTTGAATTTTCTTGAAGGATTATTTCCTTGCTTTCAGGAATTCAAAGTAATGATGTAGTTCGGGGAGTTAATCTGATATTAGTTTTCAAACCATATATATATGGAATGCGAGTAAAGTCGAAAGATGATTCTCGCTTTTTCTCTCATTCAAAAGCGTAAATGAGACTTTCGTATCCACTTGCGACTCACAAGTGATAAAAGAAGAAGAACTCGTACTTAACGCGATACCTTCCTCGGTATGTATAGGATCGAACCCAATTTTTAAAAGGATTCTTGATAGTTAGCTTTTAGAATTCTTTATCAGTATTTGTAAATAGTGATTTTTTCAATCTTTAGACCTTGGTTCCTAGGGCAAAGTCAAAAGATTGAAAAATAGAACCATCTAATTTAATTCATTTTTAATAGCCATGAAATGATCCTCTTAATATATATTAAAAGGTGAAATTAAATTGTGGTTTGTTCAGTGATAGATGTGAAGTTCAACATATGTTCTATTTGTTCAATTGCTAACTTCAGTCAAAAGATGTTCCTCCCTTACAAAAGAAGAGTGAAGACAGTACAGGTAGAAGTGCACTATATTATGGTACTTTAATTGTGGATCATAAAAAGGTTCAATCAGGAGTCAGGTGCAAGTCTTATTTAACATAACAACGTCACTATCTAACCACAAGCTTCCTTATCTTCCCCTTTATTTTCAGACCATGAATTACAGAGTGTATAGAATCTTAATTAAGGACTTGATTGGAAGATGATGACCACTAACAATACTCTGCCTATACTCTAGGAACTAGGCCTTTTGGTATTTGCTTAATCAAAATTTCTAATTTCTAGTGTAATACTCCCTCTGTTGTAAAAAAAAAAATGATCATCTAATCAAAAATATTTTATTAAGAGTTATGATATCGATGAAAAAAGTAATAAAGTTTCATTTTTTCAATCGATATAAGATTATTAACCAATGAAAATAAAATAAAGAATGATGATAAGAAATTTTGTAAATTTAAATGCGTAAAAGTTGCGTTGAAAAATCGAAACAATCAGCTTTATTTTGAAATAAGGTACTGGATAGATATTCAGCTTATTTTGAGACGGAGAAAGTATAAAAACTTTACAAAAAATCAACAATGTCATAAATTAGGTAACACTAGCAAGGGTATCAACGATCAAGATTAAGGACGAACAAGACCAACATCGCCCTTGGTCCCGTAACGCACCGTCCCGAAACTTCGGAACCTTATTAAATTTGCCAGATTATTGACATAAATTATCATGGAGATATTTACAATAGCGTCTTTGTTACCATTTACAGCGGCTCATTAAAATATTTTGATTGGTCATCCATTTTGAAATTACCGAGGTCCAAGAGCAGCTCGGCAGAAGTTACTATGAGTTTAAACATAAATAAAATATGCATCTTGAAAGTATAGATGTCTAGTAATCATTCAATAAAATATGTATCAACTTTTTCTTTTCTTAAATATGACAACCTTTTTACTCCCCTTGGCTTTTATAAATGGTATAGATACCCCAATACATTTTTTTTCTTTTAAATAAATTGTTGGTATTTACCTATCACTTTGATTTGGATGCAAGTGAGGGTCCCTTATAGGGAATATGGTATGTTTGTAAAGGAAAGCCCATACAAGACCAAGATGGTGGTGATGATGATACACCCTCGTGCATCTGTGGAGCCATCATCCAATCATAAGTACAGTACATTGTTCAAATGGAATGTACTAGCTATCCATATCTTTCCTATTGTCTGCGCACTCCAACAACTATATTTCGGCTCATCATCTTATTCTCATTCAAATAATTCCATTGTGGATTTTATCTACTTCGGAATCTATATTTATTTTATTTGTAGAAGTGAGAATATGACCACGGAATTGGAGAAATATAAGACGATTTTTCAAAAGAAATTCCCAATAGCTGAAATCGATGGTATTGCCTGGCAGTCTAAAAACATGTCGTTCTATTATTTGTGGTTGTCTTATTAGAAGTTGTATAGAAAAGAATGAGATACAATGAGATAGAATGTAATAAAAACAAGGAATGGACCTACTCTTAAAACTTGAAAAGAATGAGAATACGATGAGATAGAATGTATAATAAAAAGCGAAAGGAATGGGCCTCTACTTGCCCAAACTTGGCTTGACCTACATTTCTTTCTTACTTATTGTGAAGTAGTAGACTAGTGAGATATTAATAGGGATTAGTTCGGTTGGTTTTAGTAAAAGTATTCAGCCCTATTTAAAGTGATTACTGTCAAAGGCGAACCTAAGTCGGTTCGGTTCGATCCTATAGGTTCCAATCGGTTTTGGTTCAATTTCGGTTTTTGAGTCAATTTTTGAGACTATCGTCTTGAGCTCAAAATTAAGTCATATGACTAGATCTATTACATATTTTTTCAGTAAACTCATTTTAAGATTAATTATACAATTTAAATACACATTCAATACTGTAATCTGCTTTCTTTTAGATATCTTTTGTAGTCCTTATGTTATTAGCTTTAGAAAGATTTATTTATCTCTTATTCGTATATATCGATAATGAATAAGTTAATCGAAATTAACCTCTTAAAATATAAGCAGCATAATCTTCTGAAGATTTTGAAAGCGATATTAAATGAAAATTGAGAAATCTACATAAAATTTAGAAATCGGTTTCGGTTCGGTTATTTCAAACGCCCGAACCTAAATTGAATAAACACATCCGAGACGAGCTAATCAGTTCGGTTCCAAAAATTTCCGTTATTTCGGTTCGGTTTGAGGATTTTGTACTTACAGTAGATAGTGTTTGCACTCCACTCTTGGATCAATTCATAAATAGTCTCCATATTATCACCGAGGTAAGATTGGCACTACTCCAATCACTACATAACTGGCGAGAGCATAGTCGTTGAAATATGTTGATATTGAAGTGACAATCTAATCAACTAATTACTTGTAAATAAAGTTGTCATCGAGCTGATTGATTCATGTATCACTATATTGGTATAGTTTGGTAAGGTGTCGAGTCAGTCTAATACCAAATTCATTCAAGTTTTGGATATAACTAACTACTTGGAATGTGTTTTGATAATGTCCTGAGTGGTGCATTGCATCAAGCATCATATAGTTATTGAACGACCCAGTATGCACATGTGTGTAAGAAGACACGTCTGGGTACGATCATATCAAGAGTGTTGAGGGCACAATACAAAGGAGTGATGATGCTAAAGGTGAAATAAGAAGACACAAATTTTGACTCAATTCAATCACACTGATCAAAACAACAAACAAAATGATTATATGGCATTAAATTGACAATTCATAAGGGGTACATTCAAAATTTATAGTAAAATCTGGTTCTACGTATTTTATCGAATAATTATACAAGCGTATGGAGTTGACGCAATACTAACTGGCCCAGCCTCTGTTGCTTTCGGTTTGTGCCCATTTTTCTGAATTCTTCTCCAACCATTGAACATTTCCCGTATGAGCAGGTTCCAGCGACCCAGAAATGTGGAGCATCTCCTCGTCAAAACTACAAAGATAACGACATATTAGTCAGATTTGCTTAGCTCTCTATTGGTCTTGCACCAAGAAAAAGATCAAGTAAACAAGAACGTGTGCAACTGGTATATCCTTTTCTTAAGTGAAGTAATAATCATTGGATTATGATTGTAAAGCTACAACAACCAGTGGTAAGCTACCAATAAACTAACCCATAGCAAAGGACTTACTAGCCCAAATGTCATACTCTTAATACACCCAACTTTGAGATATAGTGGCATCGAGAACCATCAGATGCTAACCTTTATAGAACCATCAAACTTATGAGAGTACCAAATACACAAGTTCTATCATAAACTATCTCTTAAAGCTTCCATGTTCTATGCTATGATATTGTGAAATCAGATATGGCCGTGCCATGACATATCTTAAGGGGAGATGACTTGTGTAGTTGTGCTAATATGTCCAAAACCATAAAACTTATCAAATGATTAAGTGTGCAAATATGTCCACGACTATTAGATTTGATAAAATTTCCTCTTTTTCCATACAATATTCAAAGTGAGCAATGTACTAATTGTTTAGTGTAACATAGAGGCAACTACAGAGACAATAAACATCAATGCAAACCACTAGCATACTGAAAACACGAAAATTGCAGAAAAGTATACAGAACAGTTTGCATTACCTAAATTTCCTGTGCTTCTTATGTTGTTTGCTAATAAATACTTCCTTGACATCTTTCTGAAATTATAAAATGTCACTCTAGTTCAATCACGACACCAAAATAACGGATCTCATCGATCAATTAATAAGTTTGAAGAGCTTACAAATTTATATTTGAATTCATCTCGCATGTCTTCCTCCATTATTACAGCTGATGAAAATCCGAGAACAATAAGATGTATCGATTGCTGGCTAACTTTTACCACCACTCCTTCTGAAAGGGACACAGAAAGATTCTTATCATCAGCAGGTGAAAAGGAAGGAAACCTCATGCTGAACTTATTTGCTAACTCATTTGTATATTATAACAAACAAGATTACAATTTTCTTATAAAACTAGGATATGATTGTCTCCAAGGATGCATTATACGAACTTCACTCTACGCTTGAACTTATTTGTTCATTGCACTACCTAAGTTTCTTATCGATTATGAAGTAGTAGATAATATTTGTTCTTCACTTTTGGATCAATTCGAAAACAGCCTTCCTGTTTCTACACAGATAATGTTATGTACTATCTGACCCCCTTTACCCCACTTAGGCGGGAGCCTCTTCAAAAATATTGTTACAAGTCGATGTCGATGAATGCCTTATATGAACTTAAGTATCTCGGTACAGATGGCAGGATTCCTAAGAACTTCAAATCACACATATCACCTCAAAATAATATGGTATAAAGTCAAACATGCTAAAATGCTCAATATACACACATACAAAAAGTCATGAAAAATCCTTTCAAATTCACCATGAAAAGACTATTTAGCTACAAACATGTTAGTCTTTGGACTAAAAAGTAACAATTTAGCACTTAATCCCACACCAAGAAAAGGGTGAATTCCTGGTAAAACCCTTGCATTACTACACCAATTACTAGGATCATAAGCCAATACAACACCATCAAATGTCTCATTAAACCTGCAACAAAAATATCCCAAATTATTTTTCAAGAATAGAGGTATGCTGAATAATCATCAAAGCATTAAAATTTCTCAGAAACTTTAGCTCATTTATGTACACCTCTAGTCAAAAGAATATAGCTATGCTCGAACAATCACCAAGTCGAACTAAAATTTCTCCAACTCTAACTCGAGCCATGTACACCTCTAGTCAAAAGATTAGAGCTATCCTCGAATAATCACCAAATCGAACTATAATTTCTCAGCTCTGAAAATACAAGCAGGCCATGTACACCTCTAGTAAAAAAAAATGAAATCAATAACCGAATAATCCTAAGTCGAACGAAATTTCTCCCTTCGGGCTCTAATAATGTACACCTCTAGTCAAAAGAATGAAAACCAACTTCATAAAACAATAAAGGGTTCTATAAAAATGTAGTCTTTACTTGAAAAGAAGTAAGCTGAGTTCATTAAGGACTGCCTCTGTGACTCTTTTGGACTTGTGCACATGAACTGAAAGACCATAAGTCGATAACAACTTTTTGTATTCTGGATAGATAAATTTATATAAATAGACAAAGTTTGTTTAGTATTTGACTTTCAAATGTTCTTAGATATGATGATAAACTTAGCTCTTGTATGTAGGAAGTTTGTTCCTCTCTTATAGGAACCGTCACTAATAAAGATTGTATAAATACTTGTACTTGTTCTCATGAAAGCAATAATACAATCATACAACTTTCACATCTTTTATTGTTATTAAGAGCCATGGTTTAAATTTCAAGAATTATTTTCCGATCCAGTAACCTTGATCTCGTCGGGATTGCTATAGAAAATGGGGTGAACACAAGTATTCTCACATTCAATCAACCTATTCTTCACAAACTTGATCAACATAATTATGGGATTTGGAAGTCACAAATCATCCACCTTCTTCAGTGCTTGCTTGATGGGTATGTGGATGGTTCACCCGGCTTTCCACGGGTTTATCCTGACGCGGTGGTTTCACACCCCCCTTGCTCCGAAGCGTCAACGGAAAATACGACTTAGCGAATCTGCCTTCTTTGGAACTTCGTATCATTGTATGAGAATCCTAAATGCTGTGGATTAAACAAGACCAACCCATTAAAATTTGGTTGATCTCGTCTTTAAGCGAACAATCTGCTTGAGGGTAAATTGCACCGCATCTGCTTTCGGGTTTGGACACGGTGCTTGCAGGTATACTTGAACAATCAGGCAGTGCTTACTCGAGATGCAACTCTGAGAACAACGAGAAGACTTGCTATCTATGTGGGATTATTTGCAGAAGATGAAATCCATCTCTGACAATCTTGAGACATCTCTCTATCCTATTACTGAAGCTGAATTAGTCTCTCATATTCTATTTGGTCTTCCAAGTAATTATGAATCAGTGCAACCTCACATGTATGTCGAGCGGTCCTATTACAGCATGATGATTTGTCGGCTCTCTTGTCGACTCGCCCAGGAATCTCTTTGGCTCAAAATTTGAAGCCCCATTATCTACTGTGAATGTTGCTTCTAAGACAAATGAAGGCTATGCTCCAAGACAGTTTAGGACCAAACCTACGGGAGGTTCTTATACTTCTCATAGGTTTTCTTCCAAAGGCAAACCTGACACAAATTTCAGGCATGATAATTTCTCAAGGTATCAGCAGAAACCTAGATTCATTTGTCAAATTTGTTCCAAGCCAGGGCACACAGCACAAAAATGCTTAATATCCCTCTAGTGAATCAACTGCTCCTAAGTCTGTCTTCATTGCAACATCTTCTACCATTGGGGATCCATCCTGGTACTTAGATTCAGGCGCCTCAAATCACTTCACTACGGATCTTGGAATCGGTCTTACGCAGCAAATATAATGGATCGACTAGATTAATGTTAGCGATGGAAATTCACCCCATAGATACATGGTACATCTCATATTCATGTTTCTAAGTCTAAATCTCTTACACTTAACAATGTTTTACATGTTCACCGCAATTAAAGCACACTGGAGGTGTCTCTGATTGGCTCTTGGCGATAATGTATTGGTTTCATTGCTTCTTCTTGTTTTTGTTAAGAATTTTCGGGCAGTACTTCTAAAGGGAACTATTGATCATGGTTTATCTGATTTGAAGCATCGGCATAAATACTCGTATCGGTCAGGTCTATCAATAAACCTTAACAATTTGCTATGGGTGGGAGAAAAGAACTTCCAGAGATGTATGGCATAAGTAGACTTAAACCCATCCCTCTGCAATGATAGTTGATAGGATTTTAAATATTTCTCTTGTTCCGGTGTCTAGAAGTAAAATTCAGCCCTATTTATTACTGTCAAATGGGCAAAAGTCCTCAAACTACCATTTAAGACTCTTCATTTGTTTCCTCTCCTCCCTTGGAGCTTGTATTCTCGGATGTTTGGGGTCACCTTTATTGTTTCTAATGAAGTCTTGAAATTCTATGTTCATTTCTGAGACCATTATACTAAATATTTGGTTCACCTCTCAAAACTGATGCATTCATAGCAGTGTGTTTAACAAGTTCAAAGCATTAGTTGAAAACCAATTTGATAAGAAAATAAAAGACTCTTCAAAGTGATTGGGGTGGAAAGTTTAGAAATTTATGCACCCTCACAGCGAACAAAATGGCTATTTGAAAGGCGACCGCAGGGAATATTGTTAGGCGGCCTCGCCGCTTCTTGCTCTTTTGCTTCCATTACCCATGACATATTGGGATGATGCTTTTGCTACATCTGTTTACTTGATCAATAGACTTCCAACAAAGATACTTGGCTATATTTCTCCCTATAAATGAGCACTTCTAGATCACCTACATATTCGTTTCTTAAAGTATTTGGTTGTCGATGCTTCCCCCACCTCAGACCCTATAATAAACATAAGCTTCAATATAGGTCTATCCCTTGTATATTTACTGGTTACAGTCCTCAACACAAAGGTTACCAATGTCTTCATCTTCCCACCGGCAGAGTTTACATATCTCGACATGTTGTTTTTGATGAGTCAATTTTTCCTTTTACTCAAGATGCTCTTAGCACTAATTCATCTTCACTGTCTTCCAATTCTAATTCTTATTCAATTACACCCTCATCTCTAGTTGTTCTTCCCCATCATGATTTGCCCCCTGATTCACTCTCATAGCCGCGCAACTTTCAAATTCTTAACCAATCTGAATAATCAATCCGTGTCGATTGTCTATTCAAGCATAAATCAATCACCTTCTCCTTCTAATTCTTCCTTGCTTCCAACAAACCCCTGCCCACCTTCTAAACATGTCCCACCACCTTCACATCGCATGGTTACTAGGACCAAACCCAACTCTTTAAAGCCTAGAGTATTTAGGCTAGTAAGTATCCATTGTCAAGTGATTTGGTGGAGCCATCATGTTACTCTAAAGCTCAAGGGGATCTCGATGGGAAAAGGCAATGCAATTGGAACATGATGCCTTGATGCAAAATAACACATGGACTCTAGTTCCTACACCTCTTGATCAAAATGTGATCAATTGTAAATGGATTTATAAGGTGAAGAAAAATTATGATGGTTCTTCCAATCACGAGGAAGCTCGTCTAGGTTACTCTTGGAATTGCAATGCGGCATTGACTATTTTGAGACTTTTAGTCTGTAGTAAAATCCCTTTCTGATTCGTGTTGTGTTAACCATAAATTTGATTCATAGGTTGGATTGTAAGGCAAGTTGATGTAAACAATGCATTTTTACATGGGATTCTTTCCGAGGATGTTTACATGAAACAACCTCCAGGTTTCAAAAATTCTCAATGTCCTCATTATGTTTGCAAATTGAACAAAGCCATCTATGGATTGAAATGACTCCTCGAACATGGTTCATTCGGTTGTCTAATCGCTTAATGGCAGTTGGTTTCTTTGCATCTAATCAGTTCCTCGTTGTTCATTCGCAACACCAACGGTTCTATGATGTTCTTATTAGTTTATGCTGATGATATTTTAATCACCGGAGCTTGCAATTCAGCTTTTCAATTGTTGTAAATCAACTACATTCATAATTTGCATTTAAGACATGTGATCTATTCATTATTTTAAGGAATTGATTACGGATCTTCTCAAAGAATTCGCTAAATCAATCCAAGTATATTGCAGAGGTTCTTGAAAGAGCAAAAATGGATGGTGCCAAGCCTATCTGTGAATCCTTTATCTTCACATACTTTCAGGTTATACACTAAGGTGGTGATCCGTTTCGGATCAAACTTTATCTGAGAATGCTTGTTGGAGCACTCCAATATGTTACCATTACAAGACTAGAAATTTCTTTTGCGGTTAATAAAGCTTGTCAGTTTATGCATAATCCCACTGATCTTCATTGGCAAGCAGTCAAAAGAATCTTGAGGTACTTAAAAGGTTCCATTACACAAGGGTTACAACTTCGTGCATCTTCGTTTTGATATTCTTGCTTATGCTGATGCGGACTGGGCAGGTTGCCCTGATACTAGGAGATCTACAAGTGGACATTGTATTTTCTTGGGTAATTCTCTAGTTGTTGATGTGAAACAAAAAATGGTAGCTAGGTCGGCCACGAGCAAAGTATAGAAGTGCGCGCGCTGCACTCTTTGAAGTATGTTGGATTCAAAATTTGTTAAAAGAACTTTGTGTTTCTTCATCCAGGGTGCCTACTATATTATGTGACAACATGGGTGCTACCTATCTTGCTATTAATCCTGTATTGCATTCTCGAATTAAACATGTTGAGATTGATATGTGTTTTGTAAGGGAAAAGGTTGCAAGTGGAGCTCTATGTGTCAAATATGTTTCCACAGTTGATCAATTAGCTGATCTTCTTACAAAAGGTCTCTCTATTGCAAGGTTTGAGTTGTTTAAATCCAAGTTGAATGTGTCTTCTCCCCAGTTCAACTTGAGGGGAGGTGAAAGACCAAGTCGATAACTTCCTTATAGTCACGGATAGATAGAGTTTCTTTGTAAATGACAAAAGTTTGTTTAGTATTTGAATTTGAAATGTTCTTAAATATGACGATAAACTTAGCTCTTGTATGTAAGAAGTTTGTTTCCTCTCTCTTAGCAGACAATACCTAATAAGGGTGTTAAATACTTGTACTTATTCTCATGAAAGCAATAATACAATCATACAACTTTCACATCTTTTATGAACTAACAAGTTGGAATTAGCAACTTTTTCGCGATTTACCTGTTCATTGATGTGCAAGAGTTTATGCTTGGTAGAATTTACGTTCGAGGGGAGTGTGATCATTTTTTTTGGAATTAGCAACTTTTGAAGCTTCCATTAATTATGCTTTTTACATAAAAATAAAATCCTTATAAATTTAATTCAAATAAAAATTGAATCTTTAGAATTAAATTAATACAGGTTGAATGAAAATTGAAATTTAGGTTTAATTCATAGAGTTGCTAATATTATTGGGCTTAAAGTGGGTTTAATGAATTTTTTATATGGGCTAATATAAACTCTTATTTTAATGTCAAAATTTCATAAAATTAGTTTGATTAGTTTTTTTTAAATCTAGGTTTTACGATTATACCAGACTATACTGATGACGGGGAGCGAGTCTCATAAAAGCGGGGGCCACATTGCTTTGAATCTTAAATGGCGTCACTTATTAAATAGTTTTTTTATTATAAATAAATAACCATATAAATTTAAAAGTAGGTTTCAATATTTAACCACGAGCATTCATTTAGAAAGTTTTGTTGTAAAAAATAAAACATTCATTTGAGAAAATTGAAACTCTCGAAATTTCTGAAGCAAAATAAAATCAATAAAATACAAATCAAAAATTCAAATTGAGGCAGGAAAAAAAGATTGTTTACTTACGGCTGAATGTCAATTGATGAATGAGTAGAAAGAATTGAACAATTGAATTCAATTTTAAATAATTACATTGGAGTTTCAATTGGATATATAAAAATATGACTATACGAGATAAGCACAAAGTACTAATTTAGAGATTCAAAACAAGAGAAATCATAATTTTGCTGATTGCTAAATTACAAGAAAATCTTGGTCATTAAAAATCTAGCTTGAAATAACTTATCTAAAATATGGGGCCGGTATTGTTTAAAGAGAGTCCTTAAAAATTTTCTTTAAACAAATTGCCGTGAAACTCAAAAAGATCCACAAAGGATGAGGGGTCTAGCCAAAGGATGTTTACATGTGAAATTTGTGGGCCCCCAAGATGAAAGGCCTTGTGCAGGTGGCAGGAAGCGATACGTGTCGCTTAAGCAGAATTGATGGATAGAGTCTTATGATGTTAGCAATCGCTTGTGTCATGAATTATGATGCATAAATTAAAAGTTTACGTATGATGCATAAAATTTTATGAGTAATATTTGCATTGGTCGTGAATAATATTACATTGTTAATATTACATTATTGAGTAATGTCGAATAAGTAATATTTGCATTAATTTTTAGTAATGTTAAATTAAGTAATGTGTACATTATTCCCAAGTGATATGCACATGAACTTTGAGTATAATGTACACAGTCATTGAGATAGAATATACATCATAATTGACCCACTTGTCCTCTTACAAGTATTTAAGTATGGTTGGATATTGTCAAGTTCTTCACCTTGATTAAAAACATTGACCTTAATTTTATTTTCAATTTTGTAAAAAATCACCTTAAACTTAATCAATATGTTTTGGATAGTGAAAAAACATTCACCTTAATTAATCATTCACCTTAAAAAAGTTTTGCACCCATCTGTATGTTGTGATTCCACCAAAATTAGTTCATCTTATTCTTAACAAATCACATACCTTTTAAACCTTTGTTTGTGTGGAGAATTATAGAAAAGTCAACATGTGTTGTGTTCATTCAGCAGTCTTCTACTGCATTAATTAAACCACGTCATATAAATTAAATTGACAACTAGTATTTGTTAGAGTTTGTTCAATTCGATATTCATTCAAATTCTGATATTGGCAATATATGTCTTATGATATCATTCAAATTAAACGCATATTATTAGATATTATGTTTAATTTTTTTTAAATCAATCATACTTCTGATAGTCGAGCCGACATTTTAAAGTCGGCTAGAGGCCTTGTCGAGATAGAGAAAAGCAATCAATAAATGATCCTTAAGATAGAGAAAAGCAATTATTCCATTGCGTCGGTTTAAGAAACACGATCAACGCTTGTGTTTATAATAGTAACAAAAAATTATAACATACAAATAAATATAGTATTAGTCAAAATTAATGTTTTCATATATTTAAGCTATAATATATAATAGGAAATATATCTGGAAGTTATTCGCATCCATTTTAATAAGTACCAACTATAGAATATATATATAATAGGAAATGTATCTGGAAGCTATTCACATCCATTTAGAGTGTTAAATTTTAGGTAGTTATTCGCTAGCTCTCTTTACTTTCTTATACACAATTACACATAGACATTAATATAAAACTACTATAGTATCACTAATAAAATAAATTTTATAATGACAATAATGTCTTCACCAATATATATATAATGAGCATTTTATAGGAACTTCTGTTAATTGATCGAGTCATCAACATTCCTCAACGATTAGGAGTAGAATATGGCTAACGCTCCTAGAAGATTAAATTTAACAACTCAAAGTTCAAATATTATTCATGTAAATAACTTTGGAGGTCAAGTTGGTCAAAGCTCATCAGAAAATTCAGAGTCAACATTGGAAGCTACAGTCAACGTTGGGAATGTTTGGTTTACTAAGATGGAGATGGAAAAGATTATGGCAGATGAGAAACTCACTGAGATTTCAAGATCAGATCCTAAACGTGTAAAAAGGTTTGTGTTAGCTTTTTATGTGTTAAACTAAAATCATAGTACAAACCAATATGTTTTGCCTTTTTTCCGATACAATTTCTTTTTAATAATTAAACATTTTAACATAAATATTCAGAGTAGTAATTGTAAATCCCCATTATAAAAAGAAATCATAATGTTTCATTGACTTGCACAATTTTTTTTAATATAAAATAAATATCGAATCAAATTCGGAATTAATTTGGCATTCAATTCTAAAATCTTTTGTTATTATTCCTACCATCATTTCGCGATGAATTGATATTTAATATTCCTTTCGTTTCAAAATAAATATTTGTTTAGATATAAAACTTATTAAGGAATTGTGAAAAACTGCATTAGGTGTAAAACTACATTGAAAATGTAAAAAGCTATATTGGAATTGTAAAAATGTATATTAAAATTATAAATAATCATTATTATAAAAAATAAAAAAAATTAAATGATTATATATTTTTGGAATGGAAGAAATATCAATTAGTGATATCCAATTCAAACGTCAAAATCAATTTTTGAACACTCACTCTAATAGCCATGATTTGTTTTATATATGCGTGTGGTGGCATATTATTGCCAAAGATTTCTTTTATATACTTTTTGGAGTCGATAACATATACATGTCTTTAAATTGTTTAGACAGGAGTCTGTTTATAGTCATTGAACATGTTGATATTATATTTTTTTAATGTGTTTTATTTATTCATAATTTTTATGTTTCTTTTCAAAAATCATTTAATAATGTTGAATATAATATATATTATTATTATTTCACTTCAGAGTATTACGAAATCGCCAATCTGCTCTTCGTTCGAAGGAAAAAAAGTTGTATTACATCTCAGAGTTAAAACAAAAGGTTGATACTATGGAATCAGAGTCAACTACTTTGTCCTCCCAAGTCATGCTCTTGCAGGTTAATTTTTGAATAACATTAAGTATATTTGTACATTCAATTTCCATCGATTTTGACTTTGTCTATTGTACATTTTTTATGCAGGATGATAATACTATGCTCACAAACCATATTAATGAATTGCAATATCGCATTCAAGCTATGGAGCAACATGACCATCTTCAAGATGGTATGTTTATATTTCTACCTATAGTTTCACTTGAGAACTTCCAGAATTAACGGTTCTTTCACGTCTTTTTGAAAATCGTCAGTTTGCAACTGACATTGAATAGGTTATTTTGGGAATTTGGATTTCATTTTTTAATGTTAAAAGTGACACATTTCAAATTTTAATGAAGGGTAAAATTGATATTACACGTTATTAAATTTTTGGGTCAAATTTTAAACACTAAAAATTAGTATCTATTTTAAACAACATACAAATATTATAAAAAAACAAAATGCCCATTTACCGCTTACCCCCTCTTCTTTCCCCAATAGCGCCAAACTCTCCCCAAAACAGAAAATGAAAACCACAAACAAACAACTCCCAACATCACTAAACAAAATCCCAACAGATAATTAAGTCCAAGAACTACACAAAAGCAAGAATATATTAAGCAAGTTGAAGTATTGAACTTCAAATATGACATCAATTTGGGACATATTAAAAAACATATGAAAATTTACGAGAAAAATAGCGGGCGATGGTGGATGGTGTTATGGTTGAACTCACTTGAAAATTTACGAAAAATAGCAGCTTGATGGTGGATGGTGTTATGGTTGAACTCATTTTCTTGGTTGTTGGTTTCTTTTTTCTTTTTTTAAAAAAAAAAAATATTCTTTAATATTTTGTATTATTTAAAAGATACCCAGAGTTTTTAGTATTTAACAATTGACCCCGAAAGTCTAATAATTGTATCATTCCTGTTTTGCCCTTCCATAAAAATTAAATTTCGTCACTTTTAACACTAAAAATGAACGGAATCCCCAAAATGACCAGTTCGGATAGTTCGGGGAGGAGGCCAGATTTTTGAAAGATCAGTGGCCCGATCGATTCGTTAAAGTTTAGGGGGCAAAAAGAATTTAAACATTTTTAACTTATATCCCATTGTAGCCAACAACTATTGGACCACTATCAAGAGCCAAAAGTTTTAAATCGATATTTGTCATTCAATTTTGTATGTTTTAATAACTTACAATAATATATCATCCATCCCAATTTAATTAGAAGATTTGTCATCAGATTACTAAAAACTACATTTTCTAACTAAGTTAACAATATTATACATGTCACCTAAATCTTCAAACATAGTACATGTCTACGTGGGTATGCACAATTACATCGCTATATTTTAAAATCAAAATAAAAAGGTAGTTGACTTTGAATTTGTTTTGCAGCTTTGCAAGAAGCATTGGATACAAGAGTCCATCAGTTGAGGCATGCAACTTAGTAGATCAAAGAAGAAGTTCTACCAGCTTATTATTGTTAAGATGTTAAATTCATACTTCAAGTGTCATGATCTTGTATCGTTCGATTAGATTTTAATTGTGAGTTGCAGTAAAAAAAAAAAATTATACTGAAACTGAAACAGCCAACATCCCTTATTTACATACAACATGAGCACAATTCAGTTTTGGCAGGACCAATTTTCTCGCGACCAAGCCTATTTCCAAAATAAAAATGTGTGTGTGCCTTGAAAATAATTTTGGAAAAATAATATGTTGAAGAGTAAAGTTGGTGTTGGAAAATTATGCAACTTGTTCATAATAAAATAAACAAATGCAACCAAGATCTAATAAATGTATAATGATGAATTACGAAAAACATATACAATGTGCTTCATACACCTATACGGAGTACTTGTCTGTATTGAGATGGTGGCAACTTTCTTCCTCGCAAATTTTCAGAAATCCCTCGGCCTTATCAAGTGAAATGCCTCCAGTTAGTCCACACCAAGAGCGGTTGAGTCATGCGATTGGACTTGCTAGAATCTTACGAGCAATTGGACAAGAATTTGAGTCAAAACTTTGACTCAAAATCCAAGGAGAGGAGAGAGCTGACGGAGGAATGGACTTTGTGGGGGAAGGATGAAATGAAATTCTTAGGTTTTTCATTTCATCTTTTCCTTATATAGTCCCTCTTGGTTTCGGTCGAATAGCTTGACTCGTTTGATAAATAGTTAACTCGTTAAGCTGTTAAATAACTTATTACTAAATGAGTAAGTAACTACCAAGTTATTAATAAAAGCTACCCTCGTTAAACCGTCAATTGAAATAACTAGCAATTTAATTAATTGGTTTTGTCCAATTTAACTATTTTACATTATCAATGTAAAACTCTAGATTGGATATCTACGTTGATTCAATCAACTCCCAATTTAACAATCTCAATTTAATTCCATATGGAATATAACTCAACGTCACATTGTATGTGTGGCTTTACGAGAACGAGATAATAGTAGTTGTATAATAATATAATTGACCGATTATAGTTATTATATTGGTTATGCATGGTATCTAGCAATCTGGCATAACCCACGATATTATCATTAAAGAGTTCAGTACAATAATTACATTTACTATTTATTGAACACTTAGTTTGAGTAATCTTATTTGCTAAAACTAGTAAATGAATTGTTACAAACAATTATCGCAACGGACATAATTATATAAATCAAAAATACTACGATTTCCAACGGTTGGATAAAGTTTTTTTATGAGTCTGTTGTTACTCTTTCTGGTGGGCGATTAGCAGCATTATAAGGATTGAAGCTCACAAGAAATTTGTTTTCTATCAGGGTGTTAAAAGCGAATATACAGCTCTCTTACCGTATGAAGTATTGTGATGTGATATTGGTGAATCACGCATTAAGGGGGAGATCTTGGATAACAATGACTTAGAGCCCAAGTTGTCTAGGAATCTTGTAGATTGCTCTTGAGGATTTGATGAGATCTACACATCTCTAGGATTGGCAAGTATTGAGAGATCTTGGAAGATCTTGTGTAGTAGGAAAACACGTTTAAGTCGGCACAAAGAAATTTCCATACTCATCGCCCAGCACTACGCGTATAAAGGAGGCGCGCAGTGGGTTGCGTGTGCATTCATTTATTGATTCATCAAGGATACTATTACGGTGTGCTAGCTGAAGAAAAGATAGAAGTGTAGGTTAGTGTGTCAGTAGTTCTCTCTAAAGCTACTAACTAATGTACGTATGTTATAATTTCTTTACTATAACATATATTGTAGAGCATATATTGATACATTCATTGTAACTCGAACACTAGAAGAGTGTTGACAAGAAATGATAGAAAATAGGTGGATCTTGATCTTAAAAGCTAGTTGGTTGAGCGAAGTAGAATGTGGTGCATTCATATAATACCCTACTTGTAATTTCTTCAAAGTCTTGGTGGAATCCTTCCTGGGCAAGCTGCCCCCAGACCTAGGTGCTATTCTGACACCGAACTGGATTAACACACATTATCTCATTTACTTTATTGTTATGTTTAACTTGCTTATTTATTTTGTTATACCAAATGTAAGTGACTATCGAAAGTACACTTGACCGGTTTAATCGAGTTCACTTTTTCATAATATTTTTTTCGCATGGAAACATACACTCATTCGCCGGAATATTTTAGCAGCGTCAGTGAATTTTGCACGGTCAACCTTTTTTTGTGCTGAAAAAACAGATCCTGCAAAATGCAGGATCAGTTCCAACGCATGGATACATGAAAATATATGCGTCCTTGGGGTTTTCTCCACTTTTTTAACAAATCCAGTTACATTTATGATAATCCAGTCTCCACTGCATATGAAATCTTAATTTACCTATTTAAGTACTACTAGTATTATCTTAATTGTTGACACCAATGACAATGAGAAAGCAAGATAATGTAGTTTTGGCTTGGGAAACAAACATAAAAAACTCTAGTGCCATGCATTAGCTGATAACATTCGATATCTGCTTCTACTTCGCGGTGAAGATCAACAGATGCAGACCCCCAAGTGTCCGTTCCCTGCATTTCATGGCCCTCTTCAATGGGAGAAGCTGAAACGATCAGCTGAGATTTACCGACTTTAGAAGAAAGAAGCTAATCCTTGTGCACCTCCTCCTCTTCTATACTTGATTTACTCAAAACGATGACACCAATGACAATGAGAATTGCCCCTACAAACCACTTAAAGAGCAAACCACGGATTTAGAAAAGGATAACCAGCAACGATCTAGCAATTAACATGTGCATTCATTATCATATCTATTACCGAGGAGACCACAACAAAAATGAAAGACTAAAAAAATATAGGCCAAGTTTGTTCATAACAGAATATTTTCAAAATTCATAAGAATATGTTTTAAGCCTCTATCCTTCTTTGGAATACCTGAATTGGAAGTGCCTCCTCAAAAAGGAAGAATCCAGCCAATCCAGATGATAAAAAGTTAGTCGCAAAGTTGACTACAGTAGCTTGTAATGATGAGAGAGCCTTCAAGCTATTCACATAACACCCCCACATGACAACATTGAAAAGGATGACCAGGCCATACTTCAGAAGCTGTTCAAACGTATAGAAGTAGGTAAGATATTAATATAATGTTTGTAGTCTATAACCCAAGATAAGAAGTGCAGAAAGATCATGGAAAAAACTGTAAATTCACTTATTTATGATAAACTGTATTAACATCACTAGATCATGGTAATGACACTCAAGAACAGATCACCAAAATTATAAAAGGTTTTAACTTGAATAATTATAAACTTTCTTGCTTCAACTAATCTAGCTCATTCAACAGTGAAACAAGAGCTGGTTCGGGTAGAGACCAAAGATCTTGAGCGGCCTATCAGGCAGAACAACTCAATAGAGAAAGAAGTATCGCTAATTTCTTCATGCTTATTCCAAGCACAAAGTACCATTTGCACAAATAAGCGTCCCCTTCAATACATAACTTCTCGGGGGTGTTCCTAGTGAGAGGGGGGTGGTCAGACCAAGAAGTGTGTTATTTACCAAGCATGCTTCTCACGGCTAGATCAAATCTCCTAGAGTACAACTTTCACACACTACAATGACACTAATAGCTAGACAATATGGGAGTAGAAAGAAAGAATCATCTATAACCAAGGGACCTAACAAAGCCTTATTCATAAACACACACTCATCCAACGTTAAGACACTTAATCAAGTGCTATATTACAGAACATAATCCAAGATTAAGGATCCTGATATCAGTCAACAGAAGAAAAAAAAAACCATAATCAAGCATAAAAATGGAGTCTTTTTAACAATACATAAAACACAAATTGAGCAAACACTTGATTTTGTAAAGAAAACAAACACAATGAACATAGGTCAGCTTCAAGAATCGAAGAAATAATTCACAAAAATTCTGTGAGACAAAAGGTCGAACACTTAATAATCTCTTCTTTAATCCAATTCTATAGACAAGTTTATTACACTTATTACATTGGTTGCAAAGAATTTGGCTGAAATAGCAGCAAATGCAGCATTTGCACCAGCAAAGATTGCCCATACATAGCCTTTGTTCATCTTCAAGTTTCTTGAAATCCCAAATTTGTGTCACTTTGACATGGACAAACTTAATGACAAATTAAGATTTGATGACTATGCAATGATGATTGATGCATCCCCAAATTATTAAGTTTTGGGATGTGATTATTTTGAAACTTCCTCACACACTAGGGCTAAAATAGTGATTTGATTTTTAACACTATTTGGGGGTGTGATTATAGCAGCCATGATTTGAGTATATATATATTTTTTTTAATTAGCGATGATAAAGTATAGCATAAAAGCCCATTTAAGATGTGATAAATGGTTTAAAAAAATACACTTTATTTCCTATGATTTATAAACATAACTGATGTACTTATCGCCATATTAATAATCTGCAAGGGATAACATTACCTGTATATAAAATCTAAGTTGGATGATGATTTCGACTTGGCTTAACGACGAATCCTGAAAACGAGGTTTGACTCGATCTTATATATTAACGGTATGACTTTATCCAATTTAGCAAGATTAGCGGGAACCGACTCTTCATGAGCTCCATTGAACATTTTTTATATATATTTAAAAAAACAAAGGAAGGATCATTTTCCCTTTTTTAGGCGGTCTCATCATATTACTTGTTTTAAGTTGATTGATTGTGGACATCATTAATAAATGCTCAGTATAAGGTAATGAATCACTGCATAATATATTTACCCAAAAAAAAAATCAATGCATGATATATAATTTGTAAAAAAAATTGAATATGACAAAGGAAAACTAGGAAATTAATTAATAATACATTTGGCACATGATTTGATCAGAATCAATTTTGTAAGAAATCTATTTCCTTTTTATTAGACTAGATGAATTCCGAAATTTGCTCTTACTCTCAACCTAATAACTTGAAATTATTGAGCTATATACACAAAATTATAGTCTCAAAGCTCTACCATACATAGTTTGTACTCAACATTCACCACATTACTTTTTTGTTCTAATGGAGCCCTTCGCAGATTTTGTGAGTTGTTCTTTCTACTAATCTACTGTATTCATATTGCTCTGTTAGTAATTATCAATTTATGGGCTAATTCCTCCATCCCAATTTTGCATAAGCGCTTTTTACGATCAAATAGTGAATAACCTACCTTCAAAACAAGTGCAACGATTTTCACACTCCATTTCTTGAATACATCACTTAGATTTATCGTGTATCCATCTTTATACTACAAGTGAAGTGTTATTATCACCATTTATTTATTTATTCATTTTGAAATATTTTTTTCGAAAGATCGATTCATATGATATTATGATAGATGATAGACGTACACCAAGAACGTTCATGTCAAAGTTTTGAACAATAAAATATTTACTTGTATTCATTTAGTATCAACATTAAGTTTTGAAATGATTAGTCAATTAAATTTTGTTGGTTTGCATACACAATTATTCATAGCCCTCAATCGCTTAGTTTGATTTGAATTTGCTCTATGTAGGATTGTGTTTTGGATGTGAATGTTCATTGTGACGCTTGCAAGATGAGAATGATGGAAATCTTGCGTTCCATTGCTGGTAACAATCTTTGTCAAGTTACTATTGGTATCTAAAATTTTGCATTACATATTAAGCCCTAAATTTTGACTCCAGAAATAAACAAGTTTATGATTTTGGTCTCATGTAGAACCATTTTATCACATTCTTTGTCATGAACCCATGATATAGTGGTAGTATGTAATATTAAATTTGAGAGTAAGCTCTAATGTTATTTTATACTCTGTAATAAATTAAAGTGAAAGGGTTTATACGTTTGGGATTGAGTAGTGTCTCAATTAAATTAGAATAATCGAATAGAAACCACTGATGTTTCATATCATTCTCCATTTTTGAAATTAATTATTATTATTATTATTGTAGGTGTGTATTCTGTTTCCATTGATGGGGAAAAAGGGAAAGCGATGGTTAGAGGAGAAGTTGATCCAAACATACTCATGAGCGCATTATCAAGACCTGGATCTGGAAAACATGCAGAGCTAAAGTATGCCAAGGTCAATCACCCTCGAGCTAGGATGATGGGAAATAATTATTCTGATGATAGTTCATATAACTATGGCTACAATAACAAATATTGTGATAACAATTACTATAACACAATTGAAGATCCATACAAGTATAGAAGGCCAACAATGCTAGGGGGACATTCTTCTCATGACTATTATTATCAGACGAGGAGGCCATTTCCGGAGTATAATGATCCATACTACGGACCAAATTACTATCCGAACTCCTACCCACTGCCATTGCCACCTCTACCGGCTGCTAGGTACGTGCCATCTTATCCACCCATGGAGAATGATCAATATGAAGATGAACCCATAAGTTTTTGTAGTATTATGTGATAGTTTCTCTTATTAATTGGGAAACACAATTTATATTTAGATATAAAAACATTTTATTTATCACCATGAGACAATATGCCCTGGTGAAATTTGAAATTAAGATATGTTTTCTTAGGTATGCTGAATTCGAAGTATTGTTCGGCTATAGTTGTCTCCTAGACGTGTTTTATTATTGTCTAGGGAGAATGTTATAAGTTTAATTATTGAACATTTCATATTTCAAGTTTTTAATATATATTTTGTTCATTTTGCAAATAATTCCTTTATTTTCATATCGTTTTTATAGTCTCAACGACAAATCAAACCCTACGATAATATTCTTATATGTTATTGATATCGATACTTCAAATATAATGGAGATTGTTTATAAAAATTGGTGTATGGATATATACCGCAAATGTTATTATATCTACCTTGGTCCTTCCCTATAATTTAGTAATTTCCATGATAAATGATTACCATATTTCATGCATTCTTCTTTGATTTTGTAGGAGTCGGCATTTTTACTATTAAATGTAGGTGTTGGTATAAGGCACTGAATGGTCTCATGTTGGAGGCAATCATGGAGTAACGTTATCAATAACAATGTTTTCCTTTTTGTTATAACAATGCAAATTGATATTTTCCACCTCATTTGATCTTCTAAATTCAAACGACATAATAGTACCACTGGCCCCTTAGAATGATTCCTGGCAATAGGATATGATTCGTTATCCAAAGGTGTGTTAACGAATATGTATGCTCACTATCATAACAATCCTATAACATGGTGAAATCTATCATGACTATATACTGGACTCCAATTGCTGGACATATTGGGTTATATTCTATATGGATTGGGGAAGGATTAATATTGGTTGTTAATTTTAAGGTGTCGTACCAATGCGGAATATCTTCGGAGTATCCACACCAAATTTCTTATAAAATTTCTCTAAAATCAACTTCTCATCACTTTGTGCAAATAGAGTTTTTAACTTTTAAACAAAATCAAATTCCCTATTTTACCATCAATACTTTTTATTCTTTATTATAATAAATGCAAAATCAATATAAATGAATTTATTTTAAAAATATTTTCATAATACTAAATTAAATTTTCAAAATATAATTAAAGTAATTTATAATTATTGTTATTGTTACTGGAAATAAAACAATAATTAATAAATTGTAAAGTATTGATATTAAATAATACTATTAATACAAATATAATCAACTAGTTAAAATAAAAATTAGATTAATAATTTCATACTCCATTATATTACTACATACATATATATAGCCATATGACTTTTGATTCAAAAGTCAATATTATATGATCACAGAACAAGTTCTAAATTTCTATACTGAAAAATTGTGCAATGATACACCAACACAAAGCGAAAAAAAATTGGTGGCCCAATTTAATTTGGGTATTGATTTGAAGCAGTTACGGTTCGTGTCTGATTCATTAATGTTTAACAATATTATCTTTCAATGTAAAAATGTTTGCAAATAATACTAGACAAGTGAAAAAATTCCAAAAAAAGTACCAAAATTATTTATTCCTTAGGTAAAATGTGTTACCAAAATTAGATTAAATAAGTTGGTGCAGTTACCTTAAAAAGTTAAAAATATAGCTTATATAATTGGCATTAATAATTTTTTATTACCCTAAAATGTACCCAAAAAAAGAAAATATATCAAAAAATGATATAATTTATATTTTGATTATTAATAAACGATTAATGAGCAAAAGTTTGTGAAATCTTTCACATTTGATATTGTCACTTTTTAGATGAATTTGCAACAACCCTTCCCCTATATTCAGAAAGGTGGTTGACATATATTTTTGATGTTAACACATACATCAACAAATGTAAATGTGATCTTAAGCTTCCTCTATCATATTAGAGAAGGAATCCAGGTTCTTCTCCAAGCCTGATTGACTATAGAATTGTAGCTCAAGACTATATAAAATACATTGTATACTTTAAAATATTTAATATAATAGAATTAATTCATTATGCAAAGACCAACATATTCCATATATTACACAAATCAACCCCATTATTCTCCTTGCAAATTTCAAATGTGATTCTAGATTCAACCCCATTGATTGTTATTCTTGAACTTCATTTCAGTTATACTCGGATCATATAGCTCATTATCAAACAACCGAATCATAATAAAGTCTACGTTCTGGGGTGTTGTTAATTTGGGTGTGAGTGGTGTTCTTGTAGCTAATTGCTTTGCGTACTATAGGACAGTAAATTTTCTTACAGTAGAGAAATTAATAACCCATGTGGGAACTGGCAGGATAAATTAGATCATCTGGTGGTGTAAATTTGACATTTACTGGCGTTTATATTATGTCATCGGTTCGCTCTTTTGTGCTTTTCTGCAACCGTTATTATCGAAGGTGTCAGGTGTATTTCTCCGCCAAATGGTCAGCAATATCACTCATGTGTTTTGACTATATTTATTTCGTATATGTAATTATTAAAATTTATAATTACGCAACAATTAACATATGAAAATTAGTAAGTTTGACAAAATATTTTTGGTAAAATCTACTTAATATTTTAATATATTAATAATATTATAATTTTAAAATAGCAACTATGATAATATTAAATGTTTGAGTACATACATAATAAACAAACATATGTAGAAAAACTTGATTTTTTTGTCCAAATGACCTGAGCCTAGGCTCTATTTAGGCTCAAAATAAAATAGTGGTATAATTTTTTGACATTATAATATAAAATCAATTTGAAATAGTGGTATAATTTTGTTTGTTTCTTTTATTGAGTGGGCCCACTTTTGGGTGTCAAAAAATGTCCCGGATCAAAATTTGATCCGATCATGAGGGTGTTAAATTTATTGACTGATGTCATTTGATGTGTAAAATGATCATAACTTTTATTGTCTAATTGATCATATATATACATTTAACGTAATTAACATTCGTCTTGTAGGGAGGTGAGAATAGCAAAGTACAATGTGCTAAACCACAAGGCGTTACTTTCGAAATGGCAGGTTATCTGATTAGATTGCCACAATAACAACGAATTGTGTGATTCGATGTGTGGGGAGTGCTTATACGTGCCATACAAAAAACCTGGTGTCTTATTGAATCCTTTAGAATAATAACTACCAAAGTACAAAGGTGCAGCCGGATTCACTTTGGTCACAAACTGGTGAGTGCTCTGTTGTGGAGTCACGGGTCTACAACATTTACTTTAGCCTGCACAAATACTGACTCCCTTTTTGCATCATTTAGCAACAGACATCAAGTGCACCCCAATAGTGGTACTCATCAACAAAGCAGTCCCTACCCTCCTCTATAATGAAATCATGCATGTTCTACTTGAAGAATATGATATACTTCATACAAAATTAATTGAAATTTTGGGTTTTGATGCAAAAAGGTGTATTGCATAGTTGAACAATTTAAGTAGTGTTGGATGCAAAACAATAATTAAAGGGATGCCATAAACGTATACCTTCATTCAATTTGGTATATTGCATATAGTTGATTAATTCAAGTAGTGTGGATTTCAATTGTAAGTATAAAATTTGTATGATATGATTTATTTTTAAAAATATTTCATATGTTATGTTCTTGTAACTAGTCATGATATAATTAAAAAATTATTGATTATAAAAAATTTGAAGTTAATTAGTTTGAATTAGAGGGTGTAGTTAATACTACTAGTAAAACAGGAATACTCTCTCGGTCGATTTTAAAATAGTTGATTCTCTATTAAATTTTCTTATCGTTTCATTTGATAATTTATTCTATGAATGCACCATTTTGTATTTGTTATACCTTTTTAGTTGTAATTTTTGTTTCTTTCCTATTTGCGTTGGCTGAGAAGTTCACCTAAACGAAAATGATAATATTTTATGATTTTATCTCTTAGTTTTGTTGTCCCACCTCATTAATATAGTAGTTTTAAATTAAATGATCGAGTATTTTAATATTCAATACTACTAGTACTCGTAAACATAGCTTACAGGGCAAACAACCCGCACATGCATAGTATAAGGGTGAAATCACCAACATACCGAACCCAAAAATTTAGGTATTAGGAAAATGCAAAATGTTCTTTATCTTTTATCGTAGTAGTATGTATTAGATGGGTTATGCGTGAATGATCTCGAATAAAAAATAGAAAGATTTTATAATCATTTATTTTTATTGAATTCTTCAAAGCGGAGAAAAAAAGATTAACTTAATAGATTAAGGTTAAGCTAAAATATAAAATAATGAATTCAAATAATATAAATTGTATTACTAAGTTGAGTATAGTCTCTAGATATGGTAAAAGACAAAACAATCTATAATAAATCTGAGAAAGCAGTCTAATAGATTTAATTATATAACTAATAGTAGGGTCCATTTATTATTAGTGTTGGATGGCCTTTAGAAAATAAAGTTGTTGACAATTGTTATATATATTTTATAGGATAATTCTTTTCATTCAATGTTTGATAATAAATAATTTATAATATGATCGTTATTCTCTTATCGTATTTTATGAAGAAGATAGAGTGTTAGTAAATAATGAAAATAAAAATTATATATTATATCTATAATTACTTTTTCTCATGTTATATAACAAGACATAAATATATTAACAAATTAATGAATTTCATAATAATTTGCTCATTGTGCTTGTGCTTGGTAAAGGATAATGTTCTTAATTTTGATCACTTATACATAGTTTTATATAATATTATTTGAGTGAATTTGATAAAATATATATTTTGTATTTGTGTAAACTTTCGTGCTCATTCATTATGTTGAAATCTTAGTACATAAAAATTAGGTCAAATATAATAAAACTATAATTTACATTTTTGTTACTTAAATTGTCTATTAGAATGATAACTAGTGATAAATATAATTTGATAAGATATTATCCATAATAGAAATGATATTTGAGATTAACTAAAAATAATTAATACAGTTTGAATAGGATTCATTAAAAAAGAGAAATGTCAATGAAGCTTTTAACGGATATTCTTATTCGACTTCTTTCTTAGTTTGAGGTCAATTTATATAGTTTCATAAGTAGTCGACATCAAACATAAATATTCTAAGAAACTAATAAAAGCAAATTAATATCGTTTTAGGGTGTTGGGGTATGATTAAAGTGTGTGTATCTGATAATGATGGTTGTTATAAGAACAAATAAAAGTCTTAACTCTCTCAAATGGTAAATAATGAAACTAATGTAACTTCCAAGTATTTTCTGAGTTCTAATTCTGATGATGTAAATACATAAATATAATTAGTAATTTCATTATGGATATATTATTTTTTATGATAACAAGTTAGAATGTCTTTTAAATACATTAAATCATACATTATTTTATTTCATTACTACCATTAATATAAATATTCATTATCGATTAATCGAAGTGATATTGGAATTATATTATAAAATTTTCTTAGTCATATCTTTTTATTCTAATCATATGTCAACATGTATAGTTCAACCCAGCGTTACTATAAAATCTTTACATACTTTCGGATGTTCTATATTCATATGTGCTTCAATGTATTTAGTTGTAAAAATTAAAGAAATTAAAAATTCATGTAACTTCAAATGACCTTCTGTTTTATTTATTCATTTACATAAGGATTAAAGAAATAATAAAATTCATGTAACTCTTATGATAACTTTAATTCTGTTAATTAAATCATAAACATTGATCAAGACGGTCCAAAGAATAGGGTATTGTGTTGAAAATTACCTGAAAATTATTAATGGTTAGAGATATAAGAAGAGTTAGATTAGAAGAAATAGCATATGAAGCTTTCTTTGGATCTGCTGCAACATATAGATGTAATTTGTAAGGAGTCAAATTAATAGAGATTCTGGTGTCCAATTACGTTCTAGAAAATGAATAAAAGTTAATATCGTTCTCTCTAAATGGTGAAATAATGAGAATAATGTAACTCGTATTTTAATGAATCTATAATTACAATGATGTAAGTACATAAATAAGAGTATAGTCTTGATTAATTAATTAATTTTTTATAATTAGCTAAGTTGAAACAATGAAATTCGTGTAACTTTTTAAATTATTTTAATCATTTATAATTACAATGAAATAAATTCCTTAATACATTATATTTTATTTCATTGTAGACATTAATTGTATTTCATTGTATCGATTCAAATATAAATTGTATGATATTATATTATAATAATTTATGGGATGTATTCAAATAGAAAGTATGGAGGTATTACATTAAAATTTACACCAAGTCATATCTCGTTTGTTATTCTAATGTATATAAAACATGTATAGTAGTTCAACAAAAGTTAAAACATAGAAATATTTGATTTTTCCAGATGTTCTCTATACATACATATGTGTTCTAATATTTAGTTTATAGAAATTAAAGAAATTATTATAGAAGTGTCATGTGACTTCAATTAAACTGTAATTTATTCTATTAAATCCTTACATAAAAATTAAAAATTAAAAATTCATGTAACTCGATATCTTTTAGTTATATTTAATCACTTTACAAAAATATTTAATCCTTTACATAAATATTAAAAATTAATAAATTCATTCATCATTATTACTATAACCACCAATCAATTTAATGAGTTATAATTATTATGAATTAAAATACATAAAATATAATTTATCTTTTTGTAGCTTTAAGTTGTTGAAATGATCCACATATTAACTCCGATCAAATTTATATCAATCCTCATAAATAAAATATCTCATTAATACAATTATTTATTTTTAAAATAAAGTAACCTTCATTTGTAGGGGGTATTTTGTCTTATGAAAAATGAAAATAAACAGCGTTATATGATCATGACTTTTAGAGGTATATAGATTATTGTGTGTGGTGTGAGGTTAAGTATTAAGTTTATTGTGGATATCAAATATTAGTCTTCTAGTGTATAAATCCTAAATCATCGATTGGTGGTCAGCAGTAATGGTGCCCATGTTTGTTGGTATGGTTCTGGACCCAATTAACTGATAATGCTAAACTTCATATTTCAACACACACTGGTCATTTCCAGTTTCGATAAAGACTGTTCCAAGTTTCCCAGGCATATTAACGGCTACTTTCTTACTCACTCCCTTAAACAAATCACTCTCTTTTGGCGCCACTCTTCAACGGTCCCCTACCCCTTCAAATTTATTATACTTCTTCCCTCTTCTTTCATAATTACACTTCTAATGCCTATCTAGTTTCCGAAAGAGTTGTTTTCATATCATCAATATTAGTAGTCATCGATATATGTAAATCTAAGTTATGATAACCCACAAATAAGGCGTCGAGACAAATATGGGAAATTTGTAATAAACTAAGTAATTCAAAGTTGGAATGTTATAATGAAATGAATGCCAATGTAAACCAAGAAACAACTGGGGAGAAATTAAACAAATTGCTACATTAATTTCAAAAGCAATCAGGATCACATACAGGTCAATAATTCATTAATTGAAAATACAAAATAACTAATTCTAGGACATTAATGGTGAATCAACCAATTTAGTGTTTTTAAATTTTCATAGGTGAATGTATTCTAGAGAAAGTATCTGTACCAATACAACCTTCATGGTCAGTATAGCAATAACTTTAATCCCCAACAAGTATTCCTCCCATTCGGATGACTCCGGATCAAGCTCGAGCAAGCCTGGCTCGAGCAGTTCAGCGATTTGGCCGCTCTGGAGTTGCCTTTTAACCCACTTGACAATATCCTCGTCTTGTGTGACATCTGGTTTCTCCGGTTAGAATCTCTAACAGCCTGTTCGACTATATCCTTCTTTTTAGTGAAATTTAAGATGTGGTTGAAGTAGAGGCCTCAGCAGGGGCTACAGGCAACTTAGTTTTCATTGGAATTCACAGGATATGAGCTTCAAAGTCTGCATCAAACAACACATTCTGTGGCTTTAGATCCCCATGCCAGATTGTGGATAAGTGCAAGAATGCAAGCCCACGGATCACCTAAGTGGCGGATGACATTATTGATTTATCTTGATGTGATGCTTCTTAGAGAGGTGACATTCCCATTGAGCATCAGGAGGTGGTCTATATTACCCTGAACTGTCAGATTCCGGTGTTTTACCTTCCCGAGAGATTCAGCTTGTTTACGGAAGGTGCTCTCATGTGATGACATAAAATTTTTAGAATGGCAAGCTGGTCATCTGATAGATGTTTAGTGTCTCCATGCCTTGTGATCTCTTCATCAGTGCCTCGTAGCTTCCACAGTCTCTGCATATGTGATCTTGTTGTCGAACACACCAAAAGCACAATTCTCCGTTTTTCTCACTTACAACTTCCCTGGACTATCGTCCGGGCTTGTTTTTTTCTCTCCACCAGCCCATGCTCTAAGCTTCTTCCGCCACCTAAAGAGGCTATATACATAGCCACAACAACATAATGCTAAAATGTCTACAGGACAACTTCTATGAATATGATCCAACCTTCTTTCTCTTTTTATGTTGCATTCCTCTTCAATGGCTTCCCACACAACTTATTATTATTACCATACACAGAAGGATCATAAAACAAAATTGTAGTCCTGAATCACCCTCTAAGATGATTGGGGAAGAGTGAATGTACTAATCCAGGAATATTCGAAAGATTCTCCGGTATCTTCCCAGTAAAATTATTTGAAGACAAGTCCAAGATAGTCAAGTTGAATAACTTGGACAATGAATCTGGTATGCTTCCTGAAAAATTATTTGAATCAAAAAACATTTTATCCAATGACGCACACTTAGAAATATCGGCAGGAATAGTACCTGTCAAATTATTACGACTCAAATCGAGCTTCTTTAACTTGGACAAATGAAAAAATCCATCAGGAATGTGACCTGATAACTGATTGCGACGCAGCTCCAACACTTCTAGAGCAGAAGCATTCCCCAACTCCTCAGGAATTGAACCGGTAATTTTATTATCAGACAAAGACAGAAATAACAATGATCTTAAGAATCCATAGGTTGATGGAATCTCTCCAGAGAATTTATTCGAAGACAAATTCAGTGATTGCAAAGAAGATAAGCTGCTAAAGCCTTCAGGAACATCTCCAGATAGATCATTCTCTTGCAATGCAACAACTTGCAAATTAGGCAGTCCAAATATCTCAAAGGGCAATTCACCAGACAAGTTCTGCTTACTCAAATCAAGAACCGTAAGCCTCAATAAACCGCCAATACTCGGTGGTATGGCACCAGAAAAGCCACAACCACTCAGATTCAGCTCCACCAACCCCTTCAATCCACCTACATTAGTCAATACACCACCCGACAATCTATTGTTACTCAAATCCAAAGTAGTCAGATTACCAAGATTCATAATTTCCAAGGGCACTATACCATTCAAGTTATTACTGCTTAAATCCAATACATCAAGATTGGAAAGCTCCGCAAAGCTTCCGGGAACACCCCCATCAAACGAATTTCGACCCAAAGCTAACACCTTAAGACCCTTTAAATCTCCTAAAAACTCGGGAATTGGACCGGAAAGACGATTCCCTGCAAGATCCAGAACCCTTAACAACCCACATTGTACAATACTTCCAGGAATCTCACCAGTTAATGAATTATTAGCAACCCTCAATTCCTCAAGATTCACCAAATTGCCAATATCACCAGGCAAAGCACCTGACAAGAAATTTTCTGATGCATCCAAAACCTTCAATGTAGACACATTCATTAACCATAATGGAAATGCATTTTTTATCTGATTCCCGTGAATGTCTAAAACCTCTAGCACACTTTTACACGAAGAATTCAGCCTATTCAAATCCGGAATTTCAATGCCCGTGAAGGCATTTAACCCAAGTTCAAGAATTATTGCTGAACAAAATAGGCTAATGGGGACCACACCTGAAAGCTGATTTCTTGAAAGAGACAATCTTTGCACCTTTGGAAGAGAACCCAATGTAGAAGGCAAATGTCCCTGGAGACCATTATCATTAGCACTAAAGATTATCATTAATGTACAATTCGACAATGCAGAAGGAATTGTCCCAACAAGGTGATTACTATCAAGCCAAAGGTACTTCAGCCTCTGCAGCCTCCCAATACTCCCCGGAATAGTCCCCGAAAACCGGTTAAACGAAAGATCTATCACCTCAAGGTTTGACAAACTGGACAAATTATTTGGGACATCACCAAACAACGAATTCGACGAAAGATCAAGGTACCTAAGGCTTTCTGGCACAAATTCAGGAAGTTGGTCAGTGAGAAAATTATGTGAAACACTAAGTACTTGCAAATTCTTGAGGCTGAATATCTCAAATGGTACACTTCCAGTTAATGAATTATACTGAAGATAAATTGCACGTAAAAGTACACATTCAGACAACAACCTCGGAATCGAACCATTAAGGTTGTTGTTATGAAGATTCAACCTCCTTAATTGTTTCAAATTAGCTAATTCATCACTAAGTATTCCACTAAGCTGGACACGTGGCAGGTTGAGTTCTTGGACTTTTTTGTTTTCGTTACAAACAATGCCAAACCAATCACATGGTGCAAATGTTGTTGAAGTGTTCCAATTTTCCAATGCACCAATTGGGTCATGGAGGTTTTGTCTGAATGATAAAAGGGATTCAGTTTCAGACAAGGGGGTGGCATAGGTTAAGGATAGTGTCACCAAGAATGTTGCAAGAATGGAGGTAGCCGTTGGCATGAGGAATTTTTTTTTGGTGGTGGTGGTGGTGGAAAAATTATATAGAAAGGATGGAATCTTCAAATGCCTCGGAAATGGTATTATGAGGTGATCGAAAATGGTCTAAGTAGTTGCATAGTTACATATGAGGATTATTGGGAATTATTATACAGAAAAAATCGAATCTTCGAATACCTCGAAAATGGTATTATGAGGTGCTCCAAAATGGTACAAGTAGTTGAATATGAGGATTAGTATGAATATAGTTTTTGATAAATTTATGAAGGACGAAAATGATTTATTTGATATTATGGGAGTTTTGTGGGTTTTATAATGAGATAGAGATTTATATTTGTTGTAGTAGTGGGAATTGTTTTCTTGAAAGGGGCATAGGAAGGAGCGTATTGTAGTGAGATTTTCAGGTGGTGAGTTCTATTGTGAAGACCAATGCCTTATGCTGCGCTATTAAATTGGGGATGATGGTGGGAAATGGTGGGGTTCGAGCGGGTATCAGATAATTTGATTCAGAAGATATTTTATCGATTCAGAGAATGATTTGGTTGTTCGAGTGTTAGACCTGTGTGGCCCCAATATTAGTCCGTTTGATAAATGATGACGGGTAATCAAGCAATGCAGAAGCGTTGACTAATGGTCTAATGAGGTGAATAAAAGGATATCTAGGTTTTCATCTCTTGATTCTTGGTATTTAAATATTAATCATGTTCTATTTAATTGAATTGAAATGTGACATTTGAAGGTGAATTGAGTTGGTAGAGTAAATTGGCGTGTGTGTAAGGTCATGGGTTAGATTCCACTTACCATGGCTTTTCTTGTCAGTCTGGCATCAGGGCAGGAGTTGGTTAGTGTGGTTTCTGCTGGCGTGGTTTGTAGGTATTATTGCGTCGTTAGGAGTTTCACACGTCTGTGACTTAAAATAGTGATTGCGGATATCATTAAAAAATGTGACATTTGCTCTAATATAAAAAATCTGGTGAAGAATCTTAATTGTGTGTGGACTAGATGTGACATTTTGTTATCAATTTTCTTTCTTTAACTTGAAATTATTGGAGGGATTACACATTGAGAGTAACTAAACTTGAGGGTGGGGTTGGTTGAGGAGATTTTATGTAGGTTTTGTTTGGTTGTGGCCTTTCACTTGTGGTTTGTGTTTAGGTTCTTTGGTTGTCTCTTATCCTTTTTGGCTTGGTGTTTTCTTTTTCCTCTATAGCAAGGGAACAAGGGTCTTAACAATGCCTTTTGAAGTGCACACCTTTATGGGCCATTGGTGCCGTGGCTCAACTCTTCAGAAAACCTGTGTATTGAAAGGATGTTAGTACTATCAAAGGGAGATTTGTTAAAGGATAAGTGAAGGATTCCATTCTCATATGACACGTAAAAATAAAGCCAGTTAATAAAATATTTACATTCGTCTTATTTAACGATGTTATAAACTTTAAAAATATTTTATTAAAAATATAATTAGACACATTATTTTCAGGAGAAAGAGTACCTCATGCAAATGATGTTAAAAAAAAATAATGGGAATAATACCGTGTTAAAGAATTTTAAAATTCAATATAAAATATTAGGTGAAATGTAAATAATCAGTAAAAAGAAATAATAAATTTTTTTACATGAATAAATAGGAAGGAAGAGTATATGAAGTAGTTTAGTAATTTGCTAAAATCGATTTCATTAACTAGACCATGAGATCAAGAAACCAAGGATGACGTTAAACAAATATCAATTGAAATAAAACAAATTAAATGCATTGATATAATATATTAAAATTATAATGGTATAGTTTTAAAAATATATTACGTGTAACCATTAAACTTTATAATAAAAAAACTAATTGAATCGAATTATATTTGCCGGTCCGCTAGCATTAAAATTTAAAATAAAGAGTTTAAAAAAACTGACTATATTCATCAAATTTAACATTTGAATTGTGCTCAACAATTAATGAATTTGTGCTTGGTCAAATGATGGCGTTTCTAGTTGTCAACTTAAATGCAATTATATATATATATATATATATATATATATATATATATATATATCATAACGTGAAGCGAAATAGCTAATGATAGGGTTCATGGAATATGTGAAGGAGTTAAATCCGATATGTCGCATGATTGATCAGTGAATTAGGTTTTCTCTTAATCATTTAATATGAGTTATTTCAAATTCATTTTATGAGAATTGAGCCGTCTGCGTGAGATAAGTTGTTGATATTTAGTATTGATTCTTTATTAATTTGAGCTATGCTCGGGCTCCAATACATTATATGAATTCACTATGGTTGTGTGCTTTTCATACAAGAGGAGAAGATACCACTCCTCAAACAAACATGATTCTAGTTTATAGAAGTAAAATTAAGACTGCTCATTAAAACTTTGTGACTGAAAAATGACTTAAATGCGAATATAATTGACTTGATTTACTTTGTGAAACAGACTTCATCTTTTACTAAGTCACTTATATGTTGTGAGCATAATCCTCACTCCTCACAAATCACAAGTTCAGGGTATTCTCATTGTTATAATATGGACCACTCAATTTTCCCATAATTTCATCAAACAAGTCATGTCAACATTACTCTTACTATGGAATTTCATAAAGATAGCCATTTATGGTCCTTTCTTCCCTGATTTTATGGGGGTATAATTGAATTTTGCAATGCATTTGGATCATAGTTAAAATGGTGTGAATAAGGTTCTACATTAATGATGAAGAAGGTTCAAGGAAATAAATGATGGCATGTGATGTGAGGCGATGTGATAACTAACATTCGTTATTTTAATTTATTATTTGTAATAGTTTATAAAAAATTGATAATAAATTGAAATTATAAAGTAAATAATAAATTAAACTAAATATGAAGAGGTTATATGATACTAACATCTGTAATCTTTAAATGGAGGCTAAAAACTGAATTTACAATACATAAATTAAATGTTAATTAAAACATAAATGACTTAATAAATTAAAATAAATTAATAAATTATAATTATAATGATACTAACATTAAATTGAAACTAAACATGAACGAAAAAATATTTTGTTTATAATTAAAAAGAAAATTATTTAAGTTTTTTAATTTTTATTATTGTACTATAGTAGTATTAAAGAATTTAGAAAAAATTAGACATAATCACACAATTAAATTCGAAATCACTCCTTAAAATTTAAAATTAGTAATGTTAAATTTAAAAATAAATTAGGCATAATGATTATAACATAATTAATGTGTATAATATAGAATTAACAATTTATCATGAAAAAATTTGAAACTCCATGGCTTAACTTTTCGCCAATAGTAGAGTATGTAACCCATGGCCCATATGATATACTTTTGTGAAGCAGGGTGTCTTACGCCTCATAGCTTGTATGGTGGCACAGACCTTTCCAAACTATGATTTGGATGTAATTTGTTTGACCGAATTAAATCCTCCCTCCCAAATTAAAATTTAGTTTGTTGAAGTAATTATTGAAATGGTTCGCTTTTAAAATTAATTTAAATTAAATGAATTATTTATTTGGAATAAGAGGATGATTTTATGTGGCTTCTTTGGATGGATTTATATACTAGATAGATTTTATTATTTATAATGTATGCGCTCGATACAATAAAAGCCATTTGAGCTTTTATCTATACGTCTGAAGAAGATTTATCAAGCGATTAAGATCGACTATCGTTCTATTGCTACATAAGCAGTTCTTGAGATGTTGGACTTAGTTGATATGAGTTGATTTGGACAGGGTCATGATTGGTATTGTGAGGTGATTTGTGTCTGGACCGTTATGTGATCTGGTGGACTTAAATTTGTCTTTGGGCCAGTTATGTGATCTAGCTTGATCTTTAAATTGATTCCATTAGATTTATTGTACAAGGCCCGTTTAAAAAGTAAAGAATTATGCAAAGCACATACGACAGACGACCAACTTAAAATTCTAGTAAAAGTATTTGTCAAGTTTTGTGAGAGATTCATACGAACAACCAAAACTTCTAAACAACAAAAAGTATTTGTCAAGTTTTAAATTACGCCTCCTGCCTTAATTCTTGGTAAACTCTTTAATCCTTATGATTACTTGTTGTGTTTTCTTCCAATTACTGATAGACAATAGTCGATTCTCAAATATTAATTAATTAAATTTCTATTTTTGTGAGATTAACACATTATTTATATTTTATGATTATATGATCCCGTATATTTAATTAATTAAAACTTTTTGAATGAATAGTCTATATAAGCTTGATTTTATATTTTATATATGATTACTTTGTTTTTATTGTTGATAAAGGGGGGCCTCGTTTATATTTAGCGGGGCTCCTATTGTTGTGAGCTGACCACATGTGTCTAAAATTGGATAGAATGGATGTCCAGTGATCTAGACTTGGATAGAAGACTTAGTCTTTGGTCTTGGTCTTTGACTTGGATATGACAGGCTTATGATGCCATTAATTTTGGACTTAGACTTGGTCGTGGAACTTAGACTATGTGTCCTGTAACTAGAGTGTCTTGTAGTGACTTGATCTCGATGCGGTGGGCAGGATTCGAATGGTGTACTCACAGGCTTTGGGGGCTATATCTATATGTGGATATCTTTGTTTCTTGTCAGATGATCTTTGCTTGACTTCTTTCGTGTTTCTTATGTGAGGGCATGAAGTATCGCACATATCGTATCATGATTTACTACGAAGGCCTTTGGTAATCATGTCTTGATTTAGTGTAGTGAATGATCAAGATTCTAGGTATTAGTTTTTTGGATGTTGATCACGAAATTCACTTGCATTTGTCGCGATGTAATTCATGCCCTGCCTTGTTTTAGGCGCCTATTTTGATGGAGATGAAAATTTTTTTATCTTCTTTCTCAGTTCTTGAATTTAGGCACACTATATTGATTATAGGTTGAAATTTACACCGTATTTCTAAATTGTTTGTGGTGGTTTCTTTGAGAAACAACGGAGGTTCTATGAAGAAATATACAGGAATTATTTTTTTTGCTAAATTCTCAAGAATTTTTTGTTTTATTTTTTGGGTGTGGAGGTGATGAATTTTGGCTACCTGTAGGGGGGGTATTTATAGGCTAGGGGTTCTCTTTTGATTGGTTGATCGTAATCAGATTTTGATCTTACTTAGATTAAATTTTAGGCGAGATCAGTCAAATTTATGGAATTACTTTGTCCTACTCCAGGCGCCTATTTCATGAGCGTGGGAGTTCAAATTAACATAGGTCATGTAGCTTGACTTCTCTTTGAGTGCCGTTTTAGCCGGATTCTTTCACAGAGTGCTGATTTATTGGCTTCGAGACTTCTATTTTCAAGCCAAAATAACTTGAGGTAATGTAATAAATTGGAAATTTTAGGGTCTAATTTTATTGAAACATTTAATTGACTATTTTCTCATAATTTCTAGTTTGAGTTAAATTTAGAAGTTAGTGTATATAAAACCCTAATTTCGACTTGATTAATGCCAGGGGTTTAGTCCCGAAACTTATTATTTTGCAGCGTTCGATTGTCATTGGAACTTGAATGAACCTCCATTATCACGTGTTGGCTCGTGTAATCAATTTTATTTAATCGTTGTGGATTAAAATAAATGAATTTAAATTAAAATTATTTAAATTTATTTATGTCACAATTCTAATGACTAATCACTAATGGTATACTTGCATACCATAGTGTCCCTGTCATTCAAACATATGCCACAAAATTAATTTGCGTAATACTTAAAATCACACTAAATAAATAAATATAATTTGATTAAAAAATAACTTATTTTGGTATATAGCAATTTTTCATTATTATACATATCTATGTTAGTTTGTAACTTATGTCATCAGCACCATACGACATCCAAGTTGATCTTAATTACTCATTTAGCCAAACCACATTAAAAGGAAAACTTGGGTCATTAAAGCAATTTTCTTTTTATCATGTAGGTGAGATTGTTACTGTTATCATCGATTCTCTTTTATTATATATTTAGTCTAATTTCAAAGTATTAAGACACATTAATATTAAAAAAAAATATCCTATTTCTTTAGCTTCTTGTGATCATTGCTTACAAATTTGCCGCCAAACAAAATCCATAAATTTGGGGCACGTCAAGTCAAGAGTTGATTTTTTATGTTGAGAATTAGTCTAATAAGTGGTATGGAGTCTTATCAAATTCAAGTGATTATGAATATATAAGACCAATTATTAGAGATTATGAAGTGTAGCTAGAGTTCAATAAAACAAAGAAACATAAATTATGAGAAAAACTTAGAGCTCATCGTCATGTATAAAATGTTTATGAGGATCCAGGCTGTATTAAATACCAGAATAATAAGCCATTACTCTAATTGACCAATTATAACTTTTTTGGAGCCTTAATTATTCAATCTATCTATCTAGTTATCTATCTATCTATTTATCTATAAAAATAGGAATTCGATTTTGTGTTTCTTCCTTTTTTTAACGGACTAAATTAACCTTTTCAAATAATTTAATTTAACAACTAATGAAGAGTATTTTTTATATTTCACAAATTATATATAAACTACTCCTATTATAATTAAACTTATTGGACGCTAAGTGGAAAAGTATTTGAAAGTTAGTATAGTTTGATTAGGACTTCGTACCCTTAATAATGCTTATCAAAGTATCGTGATATAAGTAGCTAAAGGAGTTCTAATGTATATTATTGATATTCGTCCATATAATAATCCATAAATCGGGTATATCATATTTTAACCTCTATGAGAAATGATGAAAAACAAATAACACAAAAATATAAATCGAAAAGAAATTGTTTTCCAACTGAAAAGCATTAGATCAAAACAGAAGGCTAACAAGTAGCGACATAACACAACTAATAATAGTAGCTCCAATATCTCAATAAGCATATTCATCACAATAATCTCTACACAAATTATATACAGGTTTGCCTCATCTAATAGTTGCTATTGATGTTAGTATCTTCAAAAATATTTCATTATATCAATTACTTTTAGTTTATAATATAATAACATATGATTAATAATATAATAAATATAAAATTTCTAGATAGTAAATAATTAATTTACTTTTCAAATTTCAAAACAACAAGAATTTGGTGATACACTAACTATGATTTGAATAAAATTGAGTTCACATTTTTCTAAAGAATAAATTCATAAAATACAAAAACTTGACAATTAGAGATGTAGGTAGTACAACATGAAAACATTTTTATAAATTAAAAAGTTTAGGGTACACACTAAAAACACAACTTTTAATATTCCCTCCATTCCATAATTGAAGGGATGTTTTCCTAATATAGAAATCCCAAAATAAGTTCTTACTTGGACTTAGTTGTGAGAGAAGAGAATGGAGGAAAAATTATTGGTAAGGAACAAATTCAAATTTGCATTAAAATGTGTGTATTGTCAAACATCCCTAAGATTATTCTTTTTAAATAATTATTAAATCATGTTACTGTAATAATATAATTATAGTATATATATTTCATCTTATATACTTTTCTAATAATATTATTAGTAGATTAAGTATTATCCTCTGATAAGTTTTTTATTAATATCAATCAAGGGATAACCCAATAATATTTTCAATATAAATTATTACATCATATAAAATTTTTATAGTATGTTATTTTATTTATGTATAACTTAAGCATCCTTTTTGTTTAAAAGTTTGTATTTGAAAAATGATGTGTGACACGTGTAAGTATGTAACAAAAGAATGTAACTTGAAAAAACTTACGGAGAACTATTCCGTCTCACACCAAGGCGTAAATAATACATACAAAATATTATTACATCCACAGGCAAAGGAAAAACTGCTCGATCTATGGTTTGCTCAGACAATAACACAGTGCCTCCTCATGGATTGGTGTCAAATCAGTGTCCTTTAGAGCTCAAGCGATAGTTTATGAAGACGAAAGGATGTATTTCTAGATTTTCATACTCAAAATATTTTGTTATTAATAATTTTGTGGCAGGTGAATCATTACTGTTATTTTTGGAGACTTTGACTAACAATTGAAATGATAGTATTTATAAATTCTGATTGTGTATTACTAGCTTTGTTTACATTATAGGAAAACATGTTCAAAGTGACTTAACAAACTTCATTCAACTACTTCAGAGGAATACATGTTCAACTTTAAGCTAAAAGGCAAAATTGAGGATACCAAATACTCTCCCATCGTTGAAGAAGTAGAGTTGCTAAAGACAATGACAATATAATGACAATATATCGAAGGAAACACATACGAGGAAAATGAAGCACTAACAAGACCTAAAACAATATTACAATGTAGGTCGTCGCAGTAAAAAATTATTGGTAATATAAGGGTAATAAGAAAAACAATGAAAAAGAGATGTTGTGGTAAAAAATCAACGAGCCTTGAGAACAAAAAAAATGGATAGATTGATCTTGGCGTTGTAGTGAATAACTTTCATAAATAAATAAAAAGATAAAAAATTTGAGTGTAACAATTGAATTTTTTAGATAATGAGTTTAAATTAGGTAGATGATATTTTAAGTTTGATGATTTCATGGTTGAAAATAATGGTAAATTTTATTTATTTAAATAATTTTGTTCTCTATTATATTTTGTTTACTTTTTCATAATTAGGAAAGAAATCGTATATAACTAAAATTATCACGTTAGCGTCGCTTTCTTATGGTAACATCAAGTGTATATACATTCCTTTGCACAAGCAAAGGCTTAAGGTTAATGCTGTAGATTGTTGGTGATCTCTGAGTTTGATGGGATCCAGTTGTTGGCTTTCGTTGGCTTGAAATGCTCAATCGGATCAGTCTAATTCCCATACTTTTGCATGAATTGAAATGGACTGGATGCTTGAGATGAATGTGTAACTAGAAATCTAGTTCGATAACATTTTCATCCTCTATAAGATGGCAACATAAAATGTAAAAGTCACTTTGCTTCAATATATACTTGAAGAGTAATAAATTTTACAAGTTTGTTGATGCTGTAGGTGTTAAAGCAAGGACTCATTCGCTCGGCATTGAAGATATACATTATTTTGTTTATCATTAAGAACTTTATACACCATATCACTATAGGTACAAATAACTATATTATTTCAAGCTTTTATCGTATAAATCTAACAATCATATGTCAATAATGTGGCAATAATTTTTTATGTTGAGATCTTGGTGGTGACTGGTGAGATTAAATGACCATAACAATGGAAGACCTAGCCGACCACACTTAGTGAAATAAGGGTTGATTTGATTTGATTTGGTTTCATGGCAAAACTGGCAGACCATGCCAACTGTGGGATCTAACTGTTGATGTAGGTAAGCTTAGTCCAAAGATTTCCTTAGGAGCATGACTTGGCTCTACTAAACCAACCAATTTTGCAACAAGAGCAGCACTCTCCTTGATGTGTTCCATGTCTTTCGTATTAGTCCAAAGGCGACGACACAGTTGGAGTCTTCTCTGCTTTGATTTTAGATCAATCTCCCATTTCTCATATATTGATTCCATCTCCTTTGCAGAGAATTTCTTTAGTATCTGTCGCCTCAGCTTCTCCCTCTCCCGTTGTAGAGCCTTCACGCTGGAATGTTAATATAAATGTTAAGAAATATGGTGCTTTAGTTCATCATATAAACAATGAACCAAGCTGAAGAAACAACTTCAATTGGAATTAGTAAACTATGAAGGAAACATACTGGAATGCCTCTGCACTTCGACACAATGTAGCCCTGAGATAGCACAAGCGTCGTCTTTCCACCTCCATATAGATGGAGTCTGCTGGTTCACCCTTGAATAGCAAGAAGAAATAAGTCCTATGGACCAATGGGACATTGCAAGCATTCCAAAGTTCGATTATCTCTTGCCTTTGCTTTTCAAAGTCCAGGGACCAACTTGAAGACGATAGTTGAGAATCATGAACCACAAGTGATTCATTACCTGGAAGATTTTGTAGCTTATCTGAAGTTGGTTCTATTGCAAGGACCTGCCAAGGACACGGATAAACAGTTATGATAAAATATTTGTGATGTGTAGTGTGAAATTTCAGCATAAAAGAGGAGACAATTCTCACTTGATTATCCTCAGATTGCTTCTCCTCACTTTGTATGTTATCATTGTCAATGGACGAAACAACATCGCATGTAGGATTATCTCCGCAATGGTTCTCAGATTTAAGGTTTTCATCTTCAGGAGAGGAAACAACACTCAAATGATTATCCACAATCATCTTCTGGGGTTCATTGTTTTCAACTTCACTCACTTGATTGTCCACAATCTGCTTATGACATTCACTGTTTTTATCTTCACGCGCATGATTGTCCACAGTCTGCTTATCACATTCAAGGTTTTCATATTCAGTAGAGGAAACATAATGATTGTCCACATTCTGCTTCTGGCATTCAAGGTTTTCAACAACATTCTCATTATTCTGTGAACATTCGAGTTTTTCGACTTCAGAAGAAGAAATCGAATCCTTAGAATTATCCTCAAACTGCTTCTTACATTTAAGGTCATAGTCTTTTTTGAATGGGGTGCTGCAATCATCCTGCTGATCAATATTCTCTTCATTAGATATCTCGGTTTTATCTTCGCTATCATTCAGTTTTTCATTATCATGATTCAACTCAAATTCCTTCAGATTATCAGCAGCCTCAACCTCTTCTTGAGTTTCTTCTTCAGGTCCACTTTGTATAACATTCTCTCTATCCTTTGTGACATCTGATGAAGACATAATTATTATAATCGCTTCACATCTTCTTTCCCTCGAAATATCGACATTGCCTCTAGAAACAGAAGACATATCTATCTCAGATGAATAATTCATGTCTTCTATAGGGTGAGAAGTATCATCAACACAAACACTAGTATTATTCTCCATGTCCAGAGCATCGATCTTTGAAGTTTCATTGTCATTGTCTGCTTTCGATTCCTGATGACAAGAACTCTGTGGGGATGGTACTTGTTCATATTTTAAACTAGACTTGTCAACTTCAACCTCAACACATTGGACTTCCTGGCAAATTTCTTGTATGTTTTGGTCAGATGTGTGAGACATCTTTTCCCAGCCAAGGCTTGGATCGGGTCCAAAGTACTTATCGATGAACTTTGTTGGTGACAAGTCAGCAGAAAGCAATTGTTCCTCACCCTCAAATTCCTCATTGTTGTTGGAATCAGTAATTCCTTCATATCTATCTGATAAACGCTGCGATGCATTGGATGATGCATTTTCAGATCGAAGAGGATCAACTATTTCTGAAACCTCGGATGCTGAATAGTTATCTTGCCACACACTGCCTTTTTCATGAGGGGAATCAGAAAAATTATTCAGTTCAGCCTATAACAAATAAAGAAGATTAGCATCATGAGTATCATGCATCTTGGATAAATATAATATTAAGGCTCAATCAATCTGAAGAGGCGAGTGGTCGATTTACAAACCCATGAGAGTGATCTTGAATGTTGTAAATCTTGGAGACGAGAATGAGCGTGATCACGCTGTTGTATCAATTCTCTTATTTCTTTATCCATCTGTGAAATATATATGGAGGTGATATATTAAAAAAAAAACACAAACACAACTTGAAAGAAGAAACCAGATGTATTTATTTTCTTACCTTCTCAATCAGACGCTCTTTTGCCTGTAAAGCCGATAAAGATTCACAAGAGCCAGAAGAAAGTGATCCCATTTGTTTTAGCTGTTTCTCCAATCTTGCCAACTCTTTTTTCAGTAGCCTCACTAATGCCTTCTCGGACATCACTACATTGACTTGTGCAGAGGTAGTGACCTGCTTGGCACAACTAGCAAACACCAAAGTGTTTCTTGATTGCTCGAAATGAGTATGAGCCGGGCTTAAAGTGCAAATTATGGCAGTCCTTGCGTTTCCCCCAAGCGAGTTTTGCAAAATACGAGTCAGTTTTGAGTCTCTGTATGGAACGTGTACGTTTCTTCCTTTGCTGTTTTAAAATACAAACCATTACATGAAACAAATATATATAAGGGTTGATAGGTAAGACAATATGCTCGAACTTCTGATGACACATAAATCTTTTAACACTAATGCAAGTGATGATCCGAGAAACTGAGAAAAAATAACGAAGGAAACCTTAATTTGCGGATAACTGTTCCCAGAGTAAGCAAACTGCGGTTAATGTGGCAACCTTCTTTTAGTCTTGTATTGGCACTCATGGTTTGAGAAGCACGTTCACTTCCAGCAAGATCAACAAAATTCTGTTTTAAGATATGATAAAATGCATTTACTTTATCTAGATGAACTTAACCAAACTGAAAAGCTCAAGAGTATCCACTAGCTGCTAATGATCTTATGCATGAGAACTGGAATAGTCTAAAAGAAAAGTGAAGAAAGTCCACTTTACCACTGTAGCTGCCAGAATATCTGAGTTATGAGAAGTAGAATATTTGCGAGTAGAACTTTCGACAGTCTGTAGATGGTCATGGTTTGGAAGAAAGTGATTAGTCTAGACAATAACATTATTATGTAGTTTCTTAAGAAAAAAAGGCTGCATTAGACACACCAAACGCAGAATCTGATGCGATCTAGAGCTCATTTCGTTCAAAGAGGTTTCTCCTGTTTGCCTCTGGGCTGCAAGAATATAGAACTTGAGGTAATTCATTCATTTGTCTAATAGGGATAGCTAAAATTACCCAGCTCACAGTATAAAGTAGTGATTGGTACCCGTGCAAGCAGATAAAAGCTCTCTCAGGTGTTCCCAATCCCTTAATGTGACCTCAGTGAGTTTCTCAACAACAGTCCCTCTCTAGAGAAGAAACCATAAAATATTACTTCAATTCATTCAAATAAGACATTACAACATGACCAACCAATTGCTCACCTCAGGGTCATCTAGCAGCCGAAGTGTAGTATTCTCAGAGGTGAGGAGGTCTCTTACACATTCGTTATAGATCTCCATGGCAGCAAATTTCAGCACAAATTCTCTACTTTCATGCTATTATTTCCATACCAAAAGCAATAGTAAGAAAATATGACAAAGCCAATAAAAATACAATATGAGAGAAGAGTATCGATCTCTCTGATAACTACCTTGGTTATATAATCATATATATCTGAAAGTGTATATTCAGTAACTCCTGACATGGTATAGGTCTTTCCACTACTTGTCTGTCCATATGCAAATATGCTTGCTGGAGAATAAATTTTCATATAGTTACTCTTTACTTGAATAGATGAATCTATATACCCAAAGAATAATCGAAGTGTATGTCAATATATGTACCGTTAATGCCATTAACGACAGATAGAGCAACCTTTTTTGCACCTTCCTCATACACTTGCCTTGTAGAGGAATCACTGCCAAATACCCTGTCTAACAACACAAGTTTGTCAAAAGCAAGATTGATTAGTAAGACTACAAACTGAAAGATTATTAATAGAGACTGAATTGGTTGCTTAAATATCATCCTTAAGCAAGTGCTTAGCCGGTTTTTCATCTACCTATCGACACCATAATTCGTAATGCATGTTATCTAGTTACCATCAATCGGTGTATAATTAGAGAGTCCCCGAAATAAATGTATCTATGCAAGACTACACTACTTAGTAACATTCTTATGGCCAGTCGATAACCGAGAGCCTAACATTAGCATGAGTTAAGTGCATGAAACACATTTGTGGATTAAAAACAATCTTACCAAAACTATAGGTAGTTGGGGACATTGGGCGATCATGGCCTTTAGATATGATAGTGGTGTTGTTGACACATTCCCAATCTGAGACATCATTTTGGGACACTTCTCTTTCGTTCAAAGGCCTCAATCTCACAGAAACAAGAATTTTCTCTTCATGTGGAGTTGACCCATGAACATCCAATGGGTTTGAATCATCCCCATAAATTGATCTCATCTCTAGTCTTTTTCTTTCCTAGTCCAAATGCACTTGAAGAACCAATGAGCACTCAGAATCAAGAACTCGAAAATTCCTCATATGTTCCCTCCCTTTATCCTTTTTATGATAAAGAGAGGAACCATGTGTGCTTGTTTTGTCTGAATGTGTTTTCTTCAATAAGAGAACCTATCTAGTCCCCTAAATTTGAACTACAATTGGAAAAATAATATATTAGAAATGTGATCTCTCTCAAGAAAGCACAGTAATCTTATTGTTTCAATAGTCCCAATCTTGTTACCTGCCTAATGTCTTCTAAGAAAAAACCTCAAAAGATCCACAACCTTGCAATGTACCTAAATATATGAACAACAAACATAAGGTAAAAACTTAAAAAGCTTGAACTATGCTAGTAATATGAAAGTAATTCAGCTGCATATTATCCGACCCCCGGTTAGGCTTGAGCCTCTTTAATGGTATCGGGGCACGTTAATGTTGATGTTAAAGAATATAAGTAAATCTTTTCTAGAGATAGATTACTCCCTGACCTTATTCTATCTCAACAACAACAGAACAACAACATGCAATATGAAATTCTTAATTTGTTATCTTCATAATAGTTTATATGACATCTTAGTCCTTAAAAATTAGGCTCAACTATATTTGTGCAAGGTGCATGCAAAAATCCAAAAATAAATATTTAAATTTTCAACAAATGAAGAAAGGAACATAAGTCAATCATGCAAGCATTCTTTATTGGGTTCAAATCACCAAGGGAAACAACTACCTGAGAATAAGAACTTGTACACAATTCTTAACCTTTTTGCATGTTATAATAAAATATGAATAAAAAATTACCTAAACAAAAGATTTCATTTTTTTTAATCACCAAAGAGCCTAATTGGCCCAACTAAGAAATTTTGGGAGAAATATGAGAAAGAAATAATATAATTATATATTGAAAATGTAGTGGTAAAGGATAAATAACGGATAAAAAGGAGAATTTGAGAGCCTACATTGATTTTAGGAGACATTCTTTAAGGGGTTTTTAGAAAATAAAGAATTATACATATGGTAAAATTGAGAGATTGTTGAACGCTTGCAGCATACTGAACACATGCAAGTTGGACGGAAAATGGTATTTTTAGTGGCGGACGGATGAATAACGTAAGAATCTATCCTTGAAAAGGAAACAACAACTGAAAACAATTGTTGGACGGGGCCGATTGGAGACTGGCCGGCTCAAGTCAACGGTTAGGGTGGACTGGGTGGTGATTAAAAAATCAGGATGGAGTTGTTTCAATATTATTGTCCAATTTTATCATATAGTTTAGCACTCCATTATATTCACTCATGCAAGGGGCATGCATGTTCATGATCACTGGACCATCCTGATCTTTGTAGCTGCAAGTGATCTTGCATTCTCCAGAGAACTACCATTTTCTCAGACGACATCACCAGCAAAGGTGATCGTCCACCCTGCAGGAAAACAGCAGCAAAGACTCGCCGCCTCAGGAAATTGGCAATTGGGATCCTACACCATATTTTGGAGGAGGCGTTGGAGGTCCTAACCCTCACGGTTGCCACCATTCGGTGCTCAAAATTCAAGTTCCACTTTAGGAGATAGTCTAGCTTACAAGAAAGGGAATAAATTGATAGAATTAATAAATTGATATTCTAATAATATGAAGAATTAAAAAGGATGCTGCATGTAGTAAATTAACTTCATAGAATGTAGATTTCTGAATTCTACAAGGTACTTTATATTCTTCACAACTTGGTAAAGGTGTAACAAGGACACAGAAAGCCAGAAAAGTAACATCAAAATTTAAGACAAATTAACATCTCAACAACCATACTACACTAAAAATAAATAGCAATGCTCAAACACTGACGATTGAAGCCAAAATGGTTAAGTAAACAAAAATTTGCATCAGTTTATATTGTCACGTTGCTTAAGATCCTTTGTATGATGAACATCATACAGTGTTGCGATTATATGGGCATGATTGTGCAGCATCCAAATAGAATATAAGGTAGCACAAACTGCCTTCTGATCCAGAATGAAATCATTACCTGTTTGCAAAAGAAACGAGTAGCGAAATTACTATTAATATAGTAGTTAGTTCACATGGATAAAACTAATAATAAAGCAATTATCTACAAAAGAAAAATTGATCACAAAAAGAAATAGTATGGCATTGTTTTTGTTTTTCTCATCAACACAATGCCAGATGTTACTCCTGATATTACTGCACATGCCTAACCACATCCAACCTTTCTCGACAAACAAGAGTGGTTTCAACTTTTCATGTTCAACAATAAACTATGGGCGTCCAAATAGTAATTAGATTTTATGCTCGTAAAATATAGCAGAACCAGGACATTGCATTATATGGATTAAATCCTGTCGCAAAATCAGATGCACTGGTTTGCACAATTATGCACTGAGCATTACAATCCGAGTTGACATTGGGAAACATTATATAATATAAGCAAAAGGCAATCACGGGTAATCGTGAATACTCTACAATCTGTACCAATATGATGCAAATTTATGCCATATTATACCCATGCCGCGAATGCATTAGTTGCATCTATATCCCATTGAATCATCAAAAAAAGCATGAAGAGACCATACAAAAGCAACCCAAAAATTACTACTAAAGCTAAAATCTATCACAGATAGGACTAAATAAATGAACCACAAATCCATAAAATAACTACATTGATAGAGAAGATAAGATGGGGGGGATTTAGTCACATATGTTCCAAGCACAAGATTTCATGTTAGATATTGAATGAGATATATATGTGTATACTCACATAAGATGAATAGCAGATGGACCAGTGAAAGCAGCTACTTTTTGAGCACGATGGGCTTCATACTTATAGAGCTCTTTCGTTTCCTTTTTCACACGGCGAGCCTGTCTTCGTTCTTCCTTTACAGCAGCCTGTCCAAAAAATAACAAAACGAAATGTTATGACCAAACAAATCAACCTTCTATTGGAGAAGAAATTGAAATGGGAGTAAGACAAGTAAATTTTTTGAAGAAACAAAACAAACAGATACAAAACCATATTTAACACTTCAGCAAATTAATGATGGTGTGGGGACCAATATACTAGAGACATCATGTTTACAAGAGCACCACTTCCCAAAAGCTCATCAGATTTACATCTTGAGAATGGAAACTATAGTTCATGAAAATATACCTTTCGTTGCTTCTTATCCTCTTTTGACTCCTGACTCCGCTTCTGCTGTTCTAGCTTTGCAATGCTTACATCCTTCTCTTTTGTGGCAATTTGTTTTCTAGCATGAGGCAAAAAGTCTACAGGCAGCTTGTCTTTTCCTTTAAGAGCTATAATAGGCTTTGGGGTGCTCATATCTGAGGAAATAGTTTCGGCTACTTTCTTTTTCCTCCTACCTTCCGGGGCTCCAATTTTTCCAGGGTGATTATCAAGATTTGAGTATGTGGTAATTATAGTTTCACAGTCCCATACATCTTCATCTTCGCTACTCTCTTCATAAATAATCTCTTTCTCATCTTCATCTTCGTTCTCATACTTTTCACCATATTCTCTGGTGCGTACGATAACACCAGGAGCGGATTCTTCTAGTAATTCCCCCTCTTTACCTTCTCCCTTTCCAATGTGCAAGAGATCCGAAGGGAGCCTATATTTTCCGTCAACTTCAAAGCCGTCCAAGGGTCGGTCCTTGAAGGCCTGATTGAGCTTCTCTGCTAGGGGAACCTGATCTTCTTCATCTGAATAATCCTCAAATTGATCTTCACAATCCGTGCCATATTCTTGAACCTCAAGCTGGGAGATAAAAATTATTAGAAGAGACTCATATATGAAAGGAAAACCAAATGGAAGATGAACAGACCATATTATAAGAATGTTCTAGTAATTTGGTCTTTAACCAAATAATGACAAAAAAAATTGCGTAACTTACTGAATTGCTCATTGAATGAGCATTCTCGATATTATGCCGTGAAGAGGACTCGAACCTCTTGGCACAAGATTTCGAGTCTCGTTATACCAGGTCACTAGGAATATAAACTGCTTGCATAAAATAAAATATGCTCCATATCAACCCAAAAAATTAAAGTACTAGCAACGATGGCATCAATTATGACTATGAATTCACCATTCTGCTACATAAAAAGATCAATACAGCACAAGTTATACAGCCTGAAAAAAACTAAAAACAACAATGTGCGGGCGATAATCTTACCATATCAAACTGTTCATCTAGAAGTCGCCGCGCTCTCAAATTCTCTCTATCAATGTCAGCCGACTTTTCCTCTGAGACAGATAACTCCAAAACTTTTCTTTCTATTCCGTCAATCTCCGATTTCTCCACCAAATTTAATTTCTTATCGAAGTCCTCCTCAACTGACTCTTCAGGGAGGTTTGCTTTGATGACAAAGTCCTCCTCTAAATCATCAGAATCGGAACCAGCAGAAGATACATCACTATCATCATCTAGCAGTTGAACAATTTCTGGGTCTACTGCTCTCTGAATCTTAACATTAACTGTCTTCGATGCCACAGTATAAATCGACTTCTCAGTAGGCTCATCATCCAACTTTGAAATATTTAACCTCGATGCATCATATGCCTGCAAATCAAGCAAGAAGGAAACTTAAGTAGGTATGAACACATACAGAAGACAACAATAAAAATAATGATGGCATATTCCTTTTTCAGACTTCATAATTCAATGTAAGATAACGTTAGCAAGGAACAATATGTATCTAAAAATAATGATGGCATTTGTCTTTAATAAAAATGTAATACTTATTTTCTTATATTTTTTATAATATGTCTAAAAAATAATTGATGGTTGTTGATTGATATGGAAAAACAAAAACGTTAACAAGGAACAAAATGTTACCTTGACATCATGAGGAAGCTCATCAAGCTGAGCCTTGGGATTCTCATAATAAGCAGAACCACCCCCAGTGTTCTTAATCTCCCTCAAATGCAACAAGTAATTGTATCCATCGTCCGGAAACCCTAACTCCAAAATCTCCCTCCGAACATGGTCCGGCAATGGTGCCTTTGAGCTTGTATCCTCAAGGTCCCCGTATCCATATCCATATCCATATCCATTTACATCATCATAACCATCAAGTGATACATTTGCATTCGACTCAAAGTCCCCTTGCTCATCATCACCAATGGTGGGCACAGTGTAAGGGTTAGTGTCAACCCGTACGAAGACCCGATCAGCAGATGGCTCTGATTCAAAAATCGGGTCAGATGAGTCCCGTGCCATCAGTTGGAAAGTTGCGGACTTCTTCTTGTCGAAAAACTTTTTCTTCCCCATATTTTGTTTGATCAACTCCTAAAACAAGTATCTTCTGTTCAAGGGAGAGAAATAATCTATCAATAATTATATAAAGCTAACCAAATCAATTACTCTTCTTATTATAATGCTAATCTATCTCTTTATATACCAGGGTCAGTTCAATTTTCAATGGTCAAAATTAGCAAACTTTGTGGTTTTAATTGACCCACATAACTATTTGAATCAAAATTATCATCTTAACAGTAAAAATTACATTAAAAATAACAACTTATATACTCCCTCCATCCCTAAATGATAGGATATTTTGACTTTTTTACTTAAAATAAGTTGAACTTTGACCATAAATATTTTTGTTTGTGTTGTATAATATTTGATGAAAATTATATCAATGGAAAGAATTTAAAATGTATTTTTCATTGATATAGTTTTCATAAATTATTATATAACACGAATAAAAATATTTACGGTCATAAGTTCAAGTATGAAATAGTACAAAAAGCGAAAATGTCTCTAAATGAATTTAGGGACGGAGGCAGTATATTTTTCATAAAATATCATACACTTAATACAAAAAATACTTAAACTTCAAACTTTAAACTCAACCATCAAAATTCAAAACTAGACAATATATTTGGGAAAAAGTTAGCATAATATACATATCTGTTTAATCAACCCAACAATTAAACCTACGCTAATATAAATTCAACCACAAATTACACCAAAATATACTAAACAAAATCCAATTTTTACAAAAAGGGCACATCATAAATGAACATATAAAGTAATTTTAACTCAATATTCATCAATTTATTATGTACAATAATATATTTATTTTTTGTATACAATTATAGCTAATAAAAAAAATACCACCTTAATAATACCTGAATAATTAATTCTTAAATAAAAGCTTCAAACTTTACTCACTTCAGCACCAAAATATAATTGATTTTTGGTAGGGTTAATATAAAGAGGGCTGATTTTTTTTTTGGGGTTGTTTTATATGAATTCTTGAAGTGGACAAATAATTTGGGACAGTTATGAAAGGGTTTGGCCCATATATGTTGAGGTAATTTGGAATTAGGCCTCTAACACCATATCGGCCGGGTTGGATGTGGGATTATTCGAAAATCAGAGTGACGAGATTCAGTCCACTTAACTCTTGTTGAACGGGGTTCGAAACTTCAATGAGGACTTTACCAACTTATTAATAATTGAAGAATGGACCATCATATTGATTTGGACCCCACCACCCCTCTTGGTAACTGATTTGAGGAAATTTTTCACGTGAAATAATTACGTTTATAAATTACAAATTATAAAGATAGGAATTCAAATCTAACAACGATAGTTTTATCTTCTATCTCATCAAGCCAGACAACATGTTGGTTCTGGAGAATTAATTTCACGAATGCACTCCACAAAAGTAGGACACAACTTGCCACGACGTTTGAAATCAGAAGTATATAAGAAAATACTCATTCGTCAAGAGTTGAACGGAAACCTCTTTACTAGAAGCTATGGTAAATTTCCATAATCATGTATGTAAATTTTCCTTTGTGTCCTTTATTAGATAGATGTAATCATTATAGTACCTTAGTATGAGAGTTGAACTTGAACTTTATAGGGACAAAAATTTTCATGCAGTGAAAATTAAGCTAATTTCCAAGGCGAAAGATCGAAACATTTGAAATGAACTTGGACTAATCAAGTCGAAATTTTGAAGCAGTGATAAACGACACCTCAAAAGATCACGACAAGCCATAAAAATCTCCATTCAATCCTTCTAGTTCTGCTTAGATAATTTTCGATAACTGATATTCCTTGTAAATGACAAACATAATCAATTTATCAATTTAAGGCCACAAATTGATTTTTTATTTATCAATACGTAGTAGTATATATTTGTGGATCCAAGAGATAAAATTCGTTTTTTGTCATAATCAATGCCTAGTTGATTATGTAGTAGGCTTTCGTAACAGTTGTACAAATGTACAAAGATTTGAAATTGAAAGTAGCCAAAAATATCAAACTTTTGGGAATTGTACTTTCAGGAGTATCCAGTGTATTTTAGTATTGCTATTTTTCTAGTTTTCTACAAAGGGTATGTCATGTTAGGAATCCTACACTATTATTGACAATCTGATACTTGACAATAACTCAGATCCCATCCAACATGCACAACAACAGCTAACCAGATGATATACCACTAATTCAGATATGAGTCAGATTTTCAGGTCAAGAACTTTACATAATCCCATTAATAGTGATTTCAGTATGATTCCAAGGGTAAGCTTTCTGAAGATGTAATTGAAGTAATAATGTTATTGATACTTTTAAGTTCAGAAGGAACAAACATTTGAATGGAATCTAGATGTGTATTTTCAAAAAATAATTATATAACAAACAGGATTCTAGGAGAGTCACCATACTGTTGGCAGTTTATGCTTACATAGGAGTAGGTTTTTCACAGGCTTGCTAACTTATTCAAAAGAAGTTTCATTCTGGACATACAATAAGACGAAGTATCATGTGGATCATCCAGATGAAAAATAAACATCACGTGGATCATCCAGCACACTTACAAACAACAGAATACAACTTTTCAGTTTAATTTAAAAACATAACAAAGGTACGCAAACGGAAATAAATTTGAAGGGAATCTCAGATTGATTAAGTACCATCAGCATCAATGTGAAATTCCTTTGATCGTCGCGACATCCTCAAAGTGATCTTCTTTTAAAGTTTGTGCATAGCATCTGACTATCTGCTGGTCTAGTTTGTAATAATATTCCATCTTTTCTAAAGGTTTCATGTCCAAGTCTATGAAAGATGCCTGGAAGAAGTGAAACTACGGTCAGTATATGATTCAATCAGCCACAATGAAAAATAAAATTGCTAATATGATATTTATAAAATGTAGCAAGAATGTCAAGTTCACAAAATAAGAAAATAAGTTATCGCGAAAAAGTGATTATGAAAGTCAATTTCCTTCTGTTGTTAAGGTTAATCACTGATATATTACTCATGAGTCATGTCCAGTTTTACTCACTTCGGAAACATCAAAGTCACTTTTTTGCTTGGTTTGGGGTTGCACCACTTAGTAAAGTGATTTACCTTGAAATCAAAACTTTGAGCAGTTGGTTTGAGGAAGACAACTTCATAGGGAGACTCTGGATCACCCTTTTCCCTGGGTCTAAAACTAATTATCATACTCAAGTCCTTCGCAGTAGCAGATATTAAATAGTCCCTTACAATCTTTAAACTCTCGTCCAAAGGGAGTGAATGAAGCATGCTGCATCTTTTCGAGAGTTCACTTTCGTTCCTGTCCCTACACACCGCACAAGGCTGCCCGATAATGTTATAGTAAGCATGAATTGCCCCTTCTATGTCAACAGTATCAAGTTTTTGGACTTCAAGAAGCTGGTTGAGCAACTCTGATTTGAAAACTGCATCAGCAACTAGCTCAAGAAAATACTTGGTGTGCATGCCATCCTCTACCATAATAACATGCTTGAGTGCCTCTTCAAAGGCTTCACCAACCACGAAGTTAGTTTTCTCTGCACCTCCACCCAATCCCCCAAATATAAGAGAACCATTCAAGAAAACCCTGAAGTTGTTCTGTGGGGTAATGAAAAGGTTATTGATAGCTTTCTGTACTCTGTTCTTCGAGCCAGAGAACAAATCTAGTGGATTATATTCACTTTTTTGAGATATCTGGAGAATGAAGGGAAAAAAGCTTGAGAAAAGAAAAAACATTTCTTCTGTCAATATCCAGCATGCTAGTAGCATCATAATAAAAGGGGAAAAAAATTAAATAGATAGAGACATATCCAATTTATTAAAATATTCCACATGCACTCAAATAGTCAGAAGCTGGATGTGTTTCGAGCATCACCTTTCCTTGGAGCAGTTTCAGAGCCTGATGCATTCTGAAACGAGTTACACTCCTCTTTATAGCATTTCCTTTAGCTATAAACTCCGAAGTTGGAAGAAACCCACATTTAGGCTGCATTGTAAGAAAAAGTAAGGAAATTGAAGATGGTATTATGGTACAAGAGTCCAGAGGACTATGATACTGGTAACACTATAGCTCAAGGGACAAACAGAATAACAATTTAAAAAGAGGAAAATAAGCAAGCAGATAAAGTGGCATGCACCTTTAACTCTACAGATATGCTTAATGCCTCTTTAATTATACCTGCATGTGAATCAGAAGTGGACAAAAAACATTCACGGGAATTAGTCAGTCTTCGATTTATATACAAGCACATTGTTCTTATTGTTTGAACCAGTACCAAACGGAACTGAAGGAGATGTCAGAGATTATGAATCAGGAAACGCAAAACCGGTGACCTTAATAATATTTATTAGCCTAATTTCTGTGAAACTCCATAATTAACTTTTAGCAATGTTCATAATTTGAAAAAGCAAGTTAAACATCTTATTGGTTCTTTAGTTAATTTCGATAGAACAAAGAAGAGAATGATTACTGCATAACTAGGATGCGTAAGCAGCAGATGCAAGTGATACTTCATTACTTCTGAACCCAAATACAGAGAACAATCTATTTTGAAGCAACTCTTTTGCATAAGGATACCTTGTGATACTATTAGTCCAGGTGCATTTCTGTCATATATCCTTTTACCTAGTTGTGGTCTTACTCTAAATGATATCGAGCACTTGAAAATGGGATGGCCTTGGGAAGGAGTGTCCAAAATTAATTTGACCCACAATACAATATCCCTCTTAGGTTAGAAAATAGACGTGGTCATTCTTATGAAGACTTGTATGAAGTGCCTTAACAAAATGGACACAGAACAGCCTGAGACGGTTATATCTCTTGTTTGCTAAAAAGTTAGCAACACAAAATGCAAGAAGAGATTCTACTTATTGGAATATAAAGTTCAATTGAAGAAATAGCACTTACGACGAGGGAAAACTGAATGATCAGACATCAAAATTACAAAATCATTAAGGCCATTGACCTTGGCAGCATCAACTCGCCAGGAAGGTCGCTGGCATAAAACATTTCTTTCAACTGCCTCCAAAAATTCTCTGGAAACATAAACGGGAACCTGAAAAGTTGGAGTATCATCTGATCAAAATTTAAAAAATCGAATGACATATTGAGAAGTGAAGATGATAACTTCTCAACCACATATAATGCTGGAACCAAAAACGGAGACATGGAAACTGATTAATAAAAAATGTTAACAAATATTTTCATATAAGCAACTTACCCCGGCATCAACGTGTTCAGGACCCAATAATGGACACATGACATGCTTCACATAAAGCTGCTCGGCAACTTCTCTTGTAGGAGCCAATACCAGATCTTGAGAATCTCTCCAGAGGATACACTCAAGTGTATTAAGACCCGAATTACCATTCTCATGGTCAGAGTCATTCCTCGGGACTTTCGGTATTCGTAATACTTTCCCAATCTATATGGACCAAAATAAGAAGATTTCAAAATGGATGCTATCTAACTCATTACTTTGTTGAATTAATAGTAATAAACTCAATTTCTTCAATTTATTATATATCCTACATGTTCAGATGTTCAATATCCTACATGAATTGGAACGAGATACTTGTTTCCGATTCGAACTAACTAGAGATAGTTGAGATACATATTGTCAGCAACAACACTTTTTAAATTTGTGACTTTATTCCACAACGGTATCAAAATATGTCATAACAGATAACCAATCTCCATCAGTAGGTGGAGAATCTCATGTCTTTTATTCTTATCTCTCAGACCATGCCTTATCACAATCCAATCCAATTTCACTTATAACTAATCATGATTGGTTTCTGTTTAAACTCTACTTTTCAAAGTTAATTAATCATAAAACCCAACCTCCAAAAAAACTCTAAAAAATTCAACCAATTAGCAAATTGTATGGAAACAGCTCAAATCCAATTTTGATGACACCCCAGATAGCCCTTTTGCTATAAAAAGTAGTTACATACAATTGATACAAACCAAGATTTGAATCCATTTCTAGTAAGAATATGATCTTTCTGCAAATACTTTTCCTTATTTGTTCTTTATGCATCATAAACAAGTAAAAATCTTATATGTTTCTTTATGCATCATAACAAGTAAATATCTAACATCTATGAAAAACTTTTCCCTATATGATTCTTTGTGCATCATAAACAACAAAAACAAGTAAAAATCTGATCATTGTACAAATATTTTTACTTATATCTTTCTTTATGCATCATGAACAACTAAAATCTGAACTTTAAGCAAATACCAAATAAATATAGGCATATAGCAATACAACGAGAAATTTATAAGTGGTAACTTTTACTTTTCAAAAACCAAGTTCATAAAAACCATAACTTCAATAAAAAGATAACAAAAGAATCAATAACATACAAAATCTTGAGAGTTTCCAGAGTAAGAAAGAACAAGATTAACTGCTCCTTCTCCTCTATATGACCATTCACTTGCATCGTCTTCTGCTTGCAATACCACAGTCATCATCCTGCTCCATTTCCATCAAACTCATTGACATTATTCACAAATTATACTATATACTATAAGTATGAAAAAAACACAAAAACACAACATTTAAAATATGTAAATTTATAATAAAATAATTGGAATACCTGGATTTGAGAATGGCAAAAGAAGGAGGTGGGAATTAGCTAGAGAATGCCAAAAGGGGTAAAGATTAATAAAATATATAGGGTGGGGTACTTTATTGACAAGTATATACTGTGTCCTACCTACTAGTACTTGAATCTTCGCTGACTTCATTTCAATTACAATTAATTCTATCACTCTTTATTTGTATATTATAATTTGATCATGTAATTAAAAATTAAAGTCAATTTAACTTGGGCACAACTTGAGAATAATAGAACACGTCACATAAACTTTATCAAAATCATTACAACTAATTAAAGTCGAGATATAACACTAAATGCCAAATTGTCAATCTATTAAATGAATGCATATTTCCCTTTTCTTTTAAAACCCAACGGACGAGCATAACGATAAATACCAAATTGTCAATCTATTAAAAAAAGTTAGTGTGATATTGTTCTTAGTATTTTTTTAGAATTATATACTTCCCCCCTTAATAAAAATTTGTCCACTTTTGAATTTTTAATTTTTAATAATTAAATTTCACTCATAAATATTAAGCCATAATAGATGTTAAGATTTGGGCACTCCAAAATCACTACCACTAACTATAATCTATGTCAATATTTTCGTATATCGAAAATCTCACCACAAACCTACCAATAACAAAAAACTATATTTTCAAGCACATATCAATCTAATATTCCTCTTAAACGATTATTTCCTCTATTATAATACTTGTGTGATTAATAAAAATTCATATGATCAGACGGCCCTCGCTTAATCTGTCCCAGAACGCTCCCAAAATGCAGCCAAGTATACATTTTCTTTTCCACTGAAATTCACTTTCCAAATTTTCCTTCTCACAAACGTATCTAACAACGGCCTCATTTGCAACTGGCTGCGATGCTGCTTAGCTTGTAATTTAAACGCCAAAAATGTTTCACTTAATCATCAGATACATTCGATTTAAAAAATATACTCAATAAAAAAGTTAATTTAAAATATATTTTTTATTGATATATTTTTCATAAAATATTATAAAACACAAACAAAAATATATACAATAAAATTCAACTTATTAAAAAGAAAAAATTAAAATCAATAATTTTAGGAAGGAGGGAGTAATATTTTGAAGCTGGCGTGAATGCGTGATATGTATGGGTCCACGAGATAGTGCTATTAATATTATCTCCTTTGGTCTTTCACAGAACTACCAGGGCTTATTTGGACTGGTTTAGAAGGGTGACAGGCCTCGCTCGTTAACACAATTAGGGCCGTATGTGAACCGAATAACCAATATATTTTTTAGTGGATTTGAAAAATTCGATTTGATTACCTGTTTGCTTGATTACCGACTCGAACTTGGGTAGAAACTATTACTCCATACCCAAAATAAAGTATTAATCGATTCGATAAAGTACGATAAATCCCAACTGGGTTATAACTTTTCACACTTTTTCTTTATGAATTGGCCGGGTTAACCAATACCCGCTCGATACTCGCTCAACAAATGCTAATTCGATTTCTGCCAGACAGTTATCCGGGTTGGACTCGAATAAAAAAATTGTTTAATATCCAAGACATCGAATAATTACCTAACATGATAAAGTGTATGCCCCATCAAATTACCTAATGCGCATTCAAAATGGACTCAACAACTACACTAAATGACACAAGTACAACCCAACTTTCTGTTCATCGGTCTGCTTTAGATTTGGCCCTTCAAACGTATTGGGCCTGAGTCCTGACTATAGCATGGGGAATGAACCGGTGTTATTTGATCATTTGAAAGACGTAAAAAGTTGCCGTAAAATTAATTTATTTGTTATAAATGTGAGTAAATAGATAATTCACTTGGGTTGAAATATCAACCATGATTAAAAAAATTATAGTTAAAGAAATCATAATTAATTTCTTAACCATGTAATAGTGAGTAAATAGTAGTATTACTTGGGTTAAATAATTGGCGCTAATGTATTCAGATAAAGGATTTCTTTACCTATATAAACCCCCATTTCATTTCATTCAGATAACAAATGTTAACAAGAATACCAATCAAAATTAATAGAAAGAATTTCTTATACTTCTCTTTATTATTTCTATTATACTTTTCTTTATCTTATTCATAGAAAATATAGAAAAGATATAACTGGGTGAGTAGTATACCCCATGTATTTTACAACACGCATCACCGAATGATCATCTCATGGGCAGCCGGCTAGTGACAGAGGTATTATCTATTCTTATCAAATTTCGATGGATTATTTGTTATATATTCCTTTATTATAGATAACCCACTTGCATGCCAAGATTCTATAACCAAAACCTATTATGATAACTCCGGTTATATGTCAAGTATTCTATAATCATAGCGTTTATTATTTTTATATGTTTTACTCCTATTATAGATAATTGGCTATATGTCAAGTATTCTATCACCAAAGCCTATTATAGATAACTGTTAAGTATGTCAAGATTTCATAATCAGAAATATTATTATTTCGAAAGAGTCAAATCTTCATATCAGTGTTTATTTATTTATTAACTATGATAAACACCTAATTTATATTTATTATTTCAATGCATGTGTCATCTTTATTTTATTTGTTATTGTCATGAATTTTATTTGTTTATAATCATATGCATTATAATATCATATGCTCATTTATTCCAGATCACGACATGGTATTCTAACGACTACACTGTATATTTTAACACACTTAAAATATGTTTTCCTTCCCATTTTCCAATCTGGTAGAAAATCAATATTATTTTTCTATCATCAAACGGTCGTGAACGGTAATAAAACAAGAATAGTCAATAATTATTTTTAAAATTCTACCATATAAATACTTCCATTCTCTTCCCCACATTTCTAAACATCTTTGTCAAAGTATTTTATATAAATGTATTTAAAATTCCATAAAATATTTTCTGTAAGATTGTCATCATAATGACACTCTCTCTTTTCATTGATTTTATTAATGTCAAGAGATAGGTAAGGGAATGGTAGCATTTTTTATAATTAGCATTTTACCACTTCTAATCTTGGCCTGGATTGTTGAATTTTATTTCGATGGATTTCATGAAGAAACATGGTATTTGTAATTGAATAAGATTTCAATCTATGTATTGAATGCAAGAATGTAATATTGAATAAAATATTATTTTTTTATTGATTGTGTTTGGCTGTGATTTAGATATAACAATATCCAACTATAAGCTCAACTTCGCTCCTCTAAACCTTAAAGGAGACAACTACATATCTTGGGCAAACAAAGTTATATGATATCTCTTTACGCAAAGGGCTTGAAAATTCTACTTAATGTATAATTTAAACATCGGAATTGATTGAAAAGAAAGCAGCTACAGAAGAACTTTACAAACATAAGACTAACGATGGATCATCTTGACGACGCCTACAATTAGAATATCCAACGTAGGATCCTAAGTTCTTACAAGCAACTCAAAGAAAGATTTCGATACCAAGCGAAGCTCTACCAAAGAATTTAATGAACGGGAACAAACCTAGAGGTTCCAAGACTTAAAAGTGTTGTTGATTACAACTCGCCTTTGTTTAAAATCATTGTATCACAATTAAAATATCGTTGTTTTAAATCGAAAGGAAAAAAAATTAGAAAGTACTTAAATATTTATCACAAATACTGTCAGTAAGAACAATATAACGCGGAATATAAAAATATCTGTAATTGCGCATGCCCTTGATGACGTAAAAGAATAACGAAGTTCAATAAAACCATCGCATCACTGGATAATGACATTTCCAAAAGTAAATGCAATGACTTTAAGGGTCGCGGTGGTTAGCGATCATTCGTAGCTCGAGGTCAGGTCAAGGTCGCGGGTAATTTTGTACGGGCACTTGGTTTCGTGAATTATAATAGACCTACCAAAATTACCCAAGTAAATCGACAAGAAAGTGGTAAGAAAATCCAAGAAGGTTCATACAAAATTATGACAATTTGTATTACGACGCGAAAGAAAAGCCATCGGCTCCAGTACAGAGAATGCCAAAATATCTTTGTAAAAGATATAAAACATCTCAGAGAAAAAAAAGGAAAGCGGAAAAAGAAAAGGAAGTTAACTTTAATGAAATATTTAACCCTTTAGACGACTATTATATTCGAGGTCGCCAGACTTCAGCGATGAACAAATGAAATGAACTTGGATTAAGGAAAAATTGATATCATAAACTACTTTATGTTTGAATAAATGTGTGATGAAATAATCTCCTATGTTTGTATTATGTGACATTAATATGTAATGTTTGCTTTATATCTATGAAATAATAATGTTGATTATATGTTGTGTTGATTTACTCTCTCTTAAGTCTTATATCATTACATGTTTCGAAGAAGGCTTAACATGAAACCTGCTGGAGACATTTACATCCCAAACAAGTTGGAACAACCCACGCCATCCCTCGCTAAGAAGACATATTTTACTGACATAAATCCTACCAAAGCAAGAATGAATACACCAGTCCTCAAGCAGACGCGACGAAGGATCTTAACGCCATGTTCATATTACCAAATGAAACAAAATTTGTCATTAATGATGCTTTGTATTCTCCAAAGTCAAAAAGAAACTTATTAAGTTTTAATGACATATATCGTCAAGGGTATGATATCAAACGATAACCCGGCGTAATACGTAAATACATCTATATTATCGTTAGTAGTTTTCTTGGGAAAGAAGAAAATATTAGAGAAACTACCAAAATTATCTTCTGGATTACATTACACTTATATTCATGAAATTGAATGTAACTTAGTAATAAAAGAGGATCCCAAAACTGTATTCTTGCGGGTACGATCGCTAGTCATCCGCATCTATAACGACAGAAAATAATTGAAAGTACACACGGTCATCCTCAAAGCGTTTAAAGATTAATACCGCAACATGTGAAACTTGTTCTCTAGAAAATTAATAACCAGGTACGCACCATGTAAACTTCTCACACCTGAATCACCTTCATTTCTTGAAAGAATCTAAGGTGATATACGTGGACCTATCCATCCACCGCTCTGTAATTATCTGCCAGTATTTTATGGTATTAATCACGTATCTAGTGATGGTCACATGTTTGTTTATTGTCAAGCCTGATACGGCATCAAGATTTCTTTGCTCAAATAATCAAGAGCACAATTTCCTAATTATACTATAAAAGAAAGTTAGACTTGGACAATGTCGGTGAATTTACATCAATTCATTTAATAATTATCGCATGTCAATTAAAATTACCGTTGAACATCCCTTGCCTCAAGCGCCAGATACACAAACGGCTTAACGTAATCATTAATTAAACGCCTTCGCATATTGCTGCACCATTGATAAATGAGAATAAAATTGGCCCGCTATTATGGTACGGGTCATGCAATTTTACGCCGCATCATTAATACGCTTGGGAAGACTCAAGTTCTAATCATAAACATATTCCATATCAACTTGCAATTGGTCAAGAACCGATATTTCTCATCTAAAGATTTTGATTGTGCGCTTTTACGTAATCATCAAATTTCCACCACAAAGAATAAAGATGGGACTCAAAGAGGGTCGACATATAATGCAGGTGTGTACGAGTCACTTTATTATTAGATATCCGAACCTTTAACAGCAAGTGATGCTTCAGGCAATGTTTGCCGACACATTTCACGAGATAGTTTTTCCTTTCTCTAGGAGGAGAAAAGAAATAATGGGTGCCGACATAACGTGCCATCTTTACTGTGACGTGACCCGTATAATAAATCACGGGAAGAAAATGTAAAGAAAATTACGTGACTTACAAGGTTTAGCAAATCACTGCTGCATTCATTTCACCGATATGAAAGAGTGACAAAGTCACGTACTCACTGGCATTACTCCTTCTCGGATTGAAATTCCGAAGCAAAATGACAGTAAGTACATCCTGCACGCCTGTTGCCTAAGCCATATTCCAAGGATAAAATCCGAAAAAGAAAAGTGGGGCGTAAAAGATTGGATACTTAATGAAAGTGATCTTATAAGACACTAAATGATAAAACATAACCAGTTGATAGAAAACATGCTCAAGAAGCACAAGACGATGAAACGATCGCTTTACAATTAAACCGAAAATAAGAAACGATCTATAGACTTCTATAAATTATGTTAATACAGAAATCTTTGGAACTCGGAAAACAAGCATATTGATGAAATATTTGTATTCTCCATCGCATATGAAATTATGAAGGAAAAATGACATCGTGGAACCCAGATTCAAGGGGTTGAATGTCGGGCGTCGACTGACACAAAATGGAGCATTTAATAGATACCGAATTGGAATCTCTTAAAATCGAAAAGTATTTGGACTCATCAGGACTATTCCTCGAAGGTATGAACCTCGTTGGTTATAAGTGATCTTTGTGAGAAAACAACGAGAAAACGTAGATCGTAGCATATGCGCTCGCTTGGCTTTCGCATTGCCTTTTTCTCAAAGACCCGGAATCGACATGAGGTAACTTATTCTCATGTTAGCGGATGTCATTACTTTTCGCTATTTAATAGGTTTGTCATTATCTAATAATCTTGATATTAAGGCATCTTGGCTGACGCTGCTATAACCTATTTATATGGATAACTTGATAAATATATATACATGAAAATTTCGAAGGATTTAAAATGATCAAACATCTAAACCCGTAGAAATGTATGCAATTAGGTTACAAAGATCACTTTATGGGTTAAACAATCCTGACGAATGCGGGTATATAATAGGCTAAGTGAATATTTACTTTTAAACAGTGACTACGTAAATAATCCTATTTGTCCTTTAAGTGCTTTTATAAAGAAACAATATTTGCTTTTTGTAATCATTGGCCGCCTATGCTGGATGATCTAAATATTATCGAACTAATAAAGAAATCAAAAGAAGCAATGAATTACGAAAAGAAAGAATTTGAAATGAAAGATTTGGGGAAACACTGTGTTCCTCGCCTTTGGTTTACAAATCGAGTACACTAAAAATGGTATTTTGGTACACCAACTCTACTCATACTGTATGGGTATCAAAGGTTTATCATGAATAAGGCAAATCCTTTGGCAATTCGATAATGGATTTAACACTTTAATATCAAAAGGATCCTTCCGGCCCTAAGGAAGAAAAATGAAGATCTGCAATCGAAGTACCATACCTTTAGTGTAATTGGAGCCTTAATGTATCTTTCGCTAATCTATTGCGCACTGATATAGCTTTTGGTGCTGAATTTACTTAGCAAGATTTAGTTCTTGTCCTACAAAGAGACATTGGAAATTGATAAAAACATATATTTCGATATCTCTCGAGGTACGTATGTTCTTGGTTCGTTTTATCCTAACAATACAAAAACCGCTTTGTCAGTTGCTAGATGCATGTTATTTGTCGGATCCACATAATTAAATCAGATATGTATTTACATACGGTAATACCGCAATATCTGGAGATCCTGTAGCGTACACTGTAATTACTTTTCAAATCATTAAGGAAGTTATTGCCCCTTCACAAGAAGAAAGAGTGTAGATGGCTGAGATCAGTGACACAACATATACAAGAAACGTCTGGCCTCTCAACTGACAAGAGTCCAACAATATTGTACGAAGATAATGCTGCATGTGTTACTCAAATGAAGGAAGGTTATATCAAAAGTGACAGAACCAAACACATCCCCCAAAGATCTTTTCGTTCACTCAAGAACTTGAAAGAAATAAGGAGGTAGATATCCAATATGGTTCCTTTCGCCGTGATAACGTAGAGCGCATCTCACAAAAGGCTCTCCGACACCAGCCAAGAAGCACATTCAAAGTATTGAAATGCGTCACCTTCGAGATCTTTGAAAAACTACCTATGTTTCATTGAGGGGAGCATACTGTTGTACTCTTTTCCTTATGGAGTTTTTGTCCCACTGGGTTTTGCCTCATAAGGTTTTTAACGAGGCAACATGTGTTTCCAGATATTCAAGGATGTTTGATATTTCAAAGGGGAGTGTTATAAATGTGGGTAAATAGATCATTTGAAACACCAATTGCTAAAGAAATCATAGTTAAAAGAAAACCATGATTAATTTTTTCAAGGCTTTTTTCATAAAGCCTCGAATCCATCACTAACATTCAAATTGCCGCCTCGAACTTTTAACATTTCAAATTACCCCTCTCGAACTATCTCAATATTTCAAGTCACCCCGGTCAATTATGCACATTCAAGAATGATCATACCTAATTTTTCTTCATTAAACAAAACACGAGTATTCACAATACAAAACATAATAGTTTGACATAATATTTTAAATTGAAAAGAGGTAACCTTCCACAGTTTTACAAAATATTTCAATGGTTTCCATCATTCAAAAAGAGGTAGTCTTCAATACACAAGACAATCAAAAGGTTAACACATTTAATACAAGCACGACATTGAGCAAGCGCTGGTATTAATGGAACCGTACTCTGGAAAAGTGTGTCCTTGTATCATGCTAAGCACTACCTCACACACCTTATAGTGTATAACACCGCTTCCTCAAGCCTCAAAACCTCTCGACCGCCCTTGTCTCTCCTTTACCTTCTTCGCCTTTTCTTCGACAACTTTTTCTACCTCTTGCTCACATATAATTCAACATTTTTGGCCTTTCCCGTAGTACCCGTATATCGTGAGGAAGAATTCTGTAGTTCCGGATTTGGCCAAAAAAAGACGGGCTCCCAAATGCTCAAGAGTACGACACAGAGCACGCTTTGAAAGTATCTATAAGTGAAATCTCGACGACAAAGTTCCTTGATTTTTGTTCGCGACTCGGTATTGACACACAACATGGACACAAGGCGTCCCCCTAGCTGCCAAAGACCACATGAACAAGTCTTCGTGTTAATGTCGACTACGAACCTACGAGCCGGCCGATTGCCACTGAAGACGAAGTCGCTCGATGACTGGGTAATAAACTCATTGGTTCGCTTACTTTTCAAATAGCTCACGACTCTAGACCAACACGCTTTCAACTTCAAAATGCACTTCATTTCGGACTGCAATCTATTCATCATGATGTGATAAATGGTGTTGAGCATTGTTATTATTGGCTGATCTCGTGCTTTGAGGATGACTTTGTTAAATGATTCAACCCAATTACTTGTCAACATTGGACAATTTGTCCCTGACCTGAAAGCACATCGTGTCCACTTTTTTCTAGCAATTTTATTCAGAGCCTCATATGCATCAACCGAAAGTCTTTTAATTGATTCCATTATCAACTCAAAGTATGGCACATTTGACGCTTTGGCAGCCTTCCACATCAAGTCCTTAAAGATCTTTCTTGGAAACCTCTTGCTCCAGTTGGCATGTAAATGTTTCACGCATAATCTATGTTCAACTTGAGGCACCTCCCTTTAATCAGTAATTTTAAAATTTCTTAACACATAATCAAAACATGATTTAACACATAGTTTAGGGGCATCCAATAGTACACGAGCAAACAAAGCATAAGACACAAGCAGGAATTACCTTCGGCTGGGTCTCAAGTCATCAAAGATCCAGCTTTCCTCGGGATCTATATCCATGTCGAGGTCCTCCTTAATTAAAAGTGAAATAAACCATGTCCAAGCACGTTGTTTTCTCCACCTCTCCATACCTCGGCCCATGCCATGGTAGATGCCATCATAGTATCTATCTCTACTAAGAACCAAAATTTCGTCTCTTTGCGGAATGCACCTTTTTAGAAAACATCCGCTGAGACAAAAAACAAATTTCCCGCACCTCGACTTAAACCTCCTCGCTGGCAGGACTCCCCGACAAACATACATCCTTTGAATTTTTACTATCCAACTTTATCCCCGATCAGAAGTAGTCATAATCTTTAGAATTTCTACAGTCAGAAGCCATTACCTCCTGTAAACCGGGTCAAGCCATTTCCCAAACAATAGATAACCAAATTTCTTGAATAGCTCTCCGCGCTACGATGCCACACCGATTTCCACCCCCAAATCATCACTAACGTCCCCAATAAAGTTCCCAACTGACAGTTTAGGATCCCTTTGTATTTTGTTCACATACTTATGTGCAAGATATTTGGTTGTCACCATTTTGTTCCTTAGTGCATCCCCGCAGATATGATGATCAAATAGCATCTTTATTGCCAAATCATTTGTCTTCCCTACTCGAGAACACCAAACAAGGAAAGCTTGGCCGACACGACACTTTACTCGCACCTATCATTTGTCATTCTTATGAAAGTACATGAAAATACCATCCGTAGCACATGAAAATAGTGGTTGCGTACTTTTTGTTTTCAAAGCATACTCCCTGACCAATTCCCTGAACTCAGTAGCACATGAAAATACCATCCATGGTAGAATGACAGGTTCTTTGAGGTGGACAACCTTGTTAAAATGCACTGGGAGTTGTCACTGCTGGGACTCTTCTTCATTTTCACTTAACTCTAGTTGATCCGTTATCCCGAAGTCAGGGCTTGTTGGAATCTCCCCCAAAACAGGACCCAACTCTTCTAGTGCTTGATCTTCATTTGAGTAACATGTGTCATCAAGTTGGTAAGCATCCATGCATTGAACATCCTCATCTTCGTTCATAAAAAAACTTGTCTCCAAATCATCGTACCCACCACCATTATCCTCCAAATCACAAGTTCTCTCCAAATCATCATAACCACCACCATTATTTTCCATATTTAAATCACCACTGTTATTCAAATCACAAGCTCTCTCCAAATCATTATAACTACCACCATTATCTCCAAACAAACCCTATATTTTCCTATAAAGAAAACGGGCAAAGGCAACTTTATCTTATTGAAGACAAACTAGATGGAATTTTTTTTTACACAATCTAAATTCCAAAAGCAATATAATAACATAAAAATCAAAACTTTGTCAACTTACTATACTCATCTTGGAAGATTAATGGTTTGTCAACCTCTTCTTTTTGACTTCGATCTCGTTTGTTTCTATTGGATGCCATTTTTCTAGAGAAATTTAGTTAGGAAGTTTGAATTTTTATTTTGGAGGCGACAAAGTACGGCATGCTAAGAAGAACAAACTTTCAAGCATCAAGTGTCGACAAAATATCTTTGAAAAGTGGTAAAATTGTTTTGTTTAATGAAGAAAAGTCGTACGCTATCGCCGAACGTGCATAATAATCGTACCTAAAGCGATTTAAATATTACGATAGTTCGCATGATTCAAACGTCAAAGTTCGTGATAATTTGAAATATCGGGTGATACCGTGGGGCTATATGAAAAAGCCATTTCCTAACCATAGTAAGTAAATAGTAAAAGATATTTCAAGTTAAATACTACGCGATAAATAAGCCAGACAAGAATTTCCTCACCATATAAACTCCCCATTTCATTTCATTTGTATAACAACAAGCAATGTGCTAATACTACCAAATTAATAGAAAGAGCTTATACTTCGTATTTGCTTTCTATTATACTTTTCTTTATCTTATTCATAGATAATATAGAAAAGTATATAACTAAGTATAAGAGTGATACCGTTGGTTTTACAATATTATTATATTTATATCACTATATTAAATATGGATGTAAAAAAAGAAACATTTCATTCATCCCTAAAAGATTATCTAGATTGCTTTTTCATGATGAAAGACAAATTTAAGGTGATATACTCCATCCGCCAAAATACACGATCATCTAGAAAAATGTGTCAATTAAAAGATTATTCAGGATTGCTTTTGAGTTGAATTAAAATCACTGGGTTAATAGTAAAATGTTGAAAAATTACATACTGGGTATATACCCATCCTGCCTCAAAAATACACGATCATCTGTGAAAAATTTTATTTTTTTCATAATAGTTGATTGTTTTCATTTTTAATATAAATTTTGACAATCCCATTGTAGCTTTTTATATTTCCAATATAGCTTTTATAATCTCAATGTAGTTTTTTAATTATTCATTAATAAAACACTTTTAATCTAAATAATCATCTATTTTGAAATGAAAAGAGTATATTTTTTGCAAAATATATTTCACACATACAAAATTATTTGAATTTATAATTTGAAAATTCTAACTATCAAAATTCAAAATACATGACACCTTGAGGTCAAGGAGTAGGCATTTTAGTAAATACTAAAGTTTATAAGGAGGAAAAAGTGGAGGCCAAGGCTAAGTTAAAAGAAGAAAAGCCAGAAGCGCTCTATTTTAATTATGTGAAATGCTATCTCTATACTTTAGCTTTTAATGCCGTGATAAAATACTATTTTGCATCAAACGTGTTTTTTGATGTGAAAACGGGTTAGTGACCAAATTAAACGATAAAAGTTTGTGAACTGGGCCTTAAACAAACTAATAATTCGGTGAACTACATGTAAAACTTATACACAAGATATGAGCAGACAATGCAAATTATCCTAATTATTAGATTAAACTCTTTAGAAACTTCAGGCATTATTAATTTTAGTTAAATAAATATAACTTCAAAGTTGGGTTTCTTCTGATAATAATGGTAGGGGTCTGAATTATAACCGCCAGTGGGTCAAAACGTTGTTTATTAACAAAAATTATGTTCCAATTTTGGTTCAATAATGGATTAAAGTATCGTATATAAATAAGTTATTTTTATTTGTTTTTTTTATTGGCAAGAGTCAATATCTTTAGTTTGATAATGGTATAATATATGATTGATATATATTCACTTCGCTTCCAAAAATGTATTTATCAAGGATTTAAAAGTCACATTTATTGCTCTGCCAAGTGAAAATCTATATCGTGATCAGAAAATTACATTGAAAATATAAAAAATTACATCTAAGATCAGAAAAACGTATATTAAAAATCTATAAACAATCAACTATCGCTAAAAAGAAAAATTTTATGAGCACTACGTATTTTTAAAAACCGATTTGAAAGATCATATTTGTTTATCCAAAGTCGGGCGAATCTATCTTAATGTATAGTGCACGAGATTGGAAATTTATGGCTCACACTTCTCAAACATATTTGAATATATATATGTATACAAGTATAGTTATAAATAATAATAATTGTATACATTATAATAATGGAGATGCTTGCTTCAAAGACAGAATACTTAGTTGGTAATAGGGCTCCATATTTTGAAAACCAACAAAAAATGTAAAGTTGGAAGCACATAAATAAGTGCTACTAGTAGTTGTTGTAATAAACAAAGATATTATTTGGTCATTTTGTTGGAAAACTTTGACACAAGTGGATAAGGGGTTAGCCGCTGGATTCTTGTTGTGCTTTTGGTACTTGATAATAATGCTACTACTCATTAAACTATAACTAAAAAGCACTCACTCCCTCTCTTAATCAATATTTTCTTGTTGTTGCTCCTACTACCACATACAACAGTCTTCATTTCAATCTTTTGCTTTATGTTGGGTAAAACTAAAGGACACCATCCAACAGATTCCAGTATATGTATGTTATGGTGTATGTGTAAGCGTATATGGGGATAAATGGTTAAAATAGTCTTCAATAATAGCAACTAGTTGCATATTAATCCTCTATTATTTTTACATATCCCTATGACCAAAAAAACCTAGAGTGGACTAAATAAATTGGTTCTTGTATTGAATTACAAAATCGAGTCTAACACTTCAGTCGATCACTTTGGACAGATAAAACATAAAAGTCCATCAAAGCAAATTGTTATAATAGATGTGAATGAATTTCGAATGCGATCAAAATTCTTTGAAGAAAGTAAATACCCAGTTGCGTGGTATCCTAAATAATGTGTTAGGACTAATCCACGGGCAAAGTCACCAAAGCAATTTTTCTTATAATAAGAAAAACGATTCTGGTGAAGCGAATTATCTTTCTCCAGGATGAATAGTTATGGCTAAAACGTGTATGAAGTATTTATAGCCTAAAACCGATTTAAACCGCCTCGATGAATGACCGCGCCGGGCTTGTCGCCTCTATCCGAATACCGATATTTTTTACGAGCCGAGAAATATGAAGTCGGCCCATAGGGGCTTGTAAAATTTTCTATCTGAGTCCGAAATTTCTCGTACACTTTTCGACATCTTCTATCGGGGTTTGCAACCCCCGATCCAAGTCGATCTCACCATCATGCGTGAGAAAACATGAATTTAAGGCATATTCAACAAATCTCTACCTTGACTTGAATGCCGGATAGCGAGATAAGCGAAGAAACTTTCCCAATATCGGGAATGTTCATAATGCACGGATGTACTAACGATTACCCGAGATGTGCTCAGATAGTGAGCAGAGATGATAATGCGAATACACAGAGATGATAATGTGACTCTGCCTTAGGCGTTACTTGACCATGGGCAACTACTGACTTCGAATGTTTACCAAGTTAGGACAATGGTGGAGCTCTGCCAATCGGCCGTAAATATATCAATTTGGGTTATCTGTAGTACCGCTTTGTTTACCCGTAATCCTCTTCTGCCTCTCGAAATTGATAGATGCGCATCAATATGCTTTGTCCTCATAATGAACGATCCTTGGTTAAGCATATTGCACTCAAAGCTGTCCTGATATACCCTGGCTTGATTATGATGTAGTCAGAGATCAACTAGTCCTCTCGGCGGATACCCTCGCTATCAACACATCGTGCCATATACTCTGCCTTAGTAGACAAAGTCGAAGTAGATTGCAACGTGGCTCTCCGACTCTGGAAGTAGAACCACCAAGGTAAATACGTAACAGGGTCATACCTTCTACCATCTACATCTTCAACATAATTCGAGAATTAGAATACCGAAATTAAACAACGACTATCACCATAACAAATACCAATATCAGGGCATTACCTTTGAGATAGTGAAAAATCCTCTTCGCGGCCTGATGTTCTTTACCGAGGGTCGACCATGAAGGGTCGACCATGAACCTCTGCAATGATACTAACAACATGTGCAAGATCGAATTAGTGCCGGACAGTGTACATCGAACTTTCAAATTGCACTAGCACATAAGGTATATGCGGGCCAGGCTTATATGCATAACTTGAATAAAATAATCAAATATACACATAAGGAGAATCACTTTAATTTATATATTTCAGATCTAAATTATATATTACAATATATGAATAACATAAACACTTACAGTGTAGCTAACGGAAGTCAGTAATAATTTCCATTACAAAATATCAATCTAAATCATGAGCACTTCGGTGGTAGTGCCTACAGTTGAAGTACGCTAGGAGGGGTTGAATCTCGCGCTTGAGTTTGCTAGGCCCGGATATCGATTAGATGAAGGCAACAAATCAAAACTTGGTTTTATGAAGAATTTCGACTCTGCAAGCTAAAAGGAGGAGGAGGTGAAAATCTTCTTGTTGCGTGGCTAGGATTTTATTTCTAATGTTGCTTAATAAAACCTTCATGAAACTCTTATATATAGAGCTCATAAGTGTGAGCCTAACTGGTCCAGCTTCTTGAGCCAAAAGCACAGTAAAAAACAAAAATACGTTATTTGATTGAATCTTATCAGAGCCAATTAAATAAACAACTCATTAATATTTAATTGAGCTTAACAAGTCAATTAAATAAACTTCATTCCGACTTCGTTAATTAATCTTATCCAAGTTGAATAAAACAAGTTCAATTAACAAGTCCGAAAATTGAATTCAGAAGCGCTCATCCGAATTATTACATTACTCGTGTAATGTAATTATCGATAAATTACGTTGATTCTGATCAACTTCCGAATTAACGAAGTGGAGTTTAATTTCATACATGAAATATAACTTCAGCGTCATTTGTATGTGTGTGGCGGCTACAGAGCTCGGATAATGCTTGATAGGTATAATATAATGAACCATTAGATTATTATAATGGTTATACATGAGAGATCCCAGCTGTCTGGCATAACCCACACAGTATTATAATGAGAACAAACTTATGTAATTACAATTATTATAGTTGAACTTTCCGTTTATGTAATCACATTTAACTAACCTAGTAAATGAATTATTACAACAATTGTCGCAACGGGCATAATTAATGAAACCAATAACTATTGATTTCCAACAATGTGTTCCATGTATACCTTCTTAGCAGATGATTTAGATGCAAATACAATAGACAAACATGCGTTTGAAGAACTAGGAGTTTCAATTGGTTTAGGAGCAGCCATACCAAATTTGGACAGAACCTTCTCAATATAATCTTTTGTGATAGAAAAGATTCTTACGATTTCACAACTCTAAATATCTCCATTTCCAAAATTTTCTTTGTAGTATCCAAATCCTTCATTTGAGCTGACCTTAAGTAAACCGCCCGACTTTTGAATATCGGACTTCTGACTATAGCTGTAGATAAGAACCGTCAACTAACCTTATTGTAGTATACACATCATGGATCTCGAATACCCAATCTCCATAATGTAGCTATCAAATCTCCTTCCCAGGAGGCTTGTTTCCAAACCATACAAAAGATTTCTTCAACTGCCAACATAGTCTTCCTTTTTAGTTCACAGAAATCATCATTTGGGTCATATAAATTTCCTCATTCGACTCTTCATGTAAGAAGGCGTATTGACATTTAACTTTGCTCGAAGTTCAAGTCCACAGTGTCCAACACAACAAAGCGGCACTACGATAGGGGTGTGTATAGGTGAGAATATCTCATTATAGTCTGCCCACTCGCCGATTGAAACCTGCAGCAATTACTCTAGCTTTATATTTTACCCCCGCAGATAATGATAACCCTTCTTTTTTCTTGAAAACCCACTTGTAAGTGATAACATTTCTTCTATTTGGTTTTGTGTCCAGAAGTCATTTCTTCACAGTGATTATTTCATCTTCCATGGCAACAAACCATTTTGACCCATTTCGATTGCCAGTTACAACTTGTTTATGAAACAAGGATCAACTTCCTCTACAACTTGTAAAGTAAAGGTCAACATATCTCATAACCATTACCGTAGGAGTCTTTCATGATGCTTCTCTTCTAGGATCAGGGAAACTCTGGCTGTGATGTCCGTTTGGGGATTAGAACTTCGATGTTCTGCCTCGTGTGGTGAAGAGGAAACTTCTCTCACCATCACCATAACACGGGAATCTCTCTCTCCACCTACTTCTAACACCATCTTCTACTTGATTAATTGTGGATTTTATGGTTGAACTAAACATGTAATTTTAAATCAAATATTACGTTTCTACTCGAGAATAACTCTTAAATCGGATGATGACCAATTTCATACCAATTCACACCATCACCATAGCCTACAAATATTCCCTTCTTTGCCTTGGTTCGCACCTCGTCGCATGATAATAAGCGGTCTGACCAAGACTCTCGAAACTTGTATAATGAGTAGACTTACCCGTACCGCGATTCAGCCAAAGTTTTGATTAATATACGTAGAGGACACGATTTATCGAATAGCGGTTGTGTTGACTACTTACGCCCAAAACATTCTTATCCAACCCAACATTTGAGGCATCTGACTCTCTCGAAGATGTCCCGATTCGTATGTTTTGATGCGCGTTACGTTGGGTGTATGATACCCACCATAGCAATCCGCTTCCGCCTTACAAAACTCATCAAGCTTCGAGGCCGAGCAATTCCGGACCATTGCTCCGGTATGCAGCTGCTTGACGCTTCTTCTTGTTTGATTTTCATGAAATTAAACGATCGCGAAATGGCAGAAATATCACTTTTCAAAATATCACTTTTACGCTTCATAATAAAAACTCAAGTCATCCCTTGAATAATCATCAATCGGCGATAAGAAAATACATGTGAACTTTCCCCGAGGAATTCAACGCTGAAGGACCTCGATAATCGTAGTGGATATAATCGATGTGCGCTTTTGTTCAAATCTCTTTGATGATGTTTTCAAGTTACAATGCTATGAGCCACCAAGTCTTAACTTACGCACAGAAAGATTCTCCCTAATCGGAATACACTCCCCTCTCACTAAATGTGACCAAGCCTCATATATACTTAACTTAATTAAATATCATTATAAATTAAGCCAACGGCGAGAGGGATCGCAGCAACCAACCAGAGAATCCGGAAGCGTAGGGACCTTATAAGAGGTACAAAGTACATCTTAACACCTTTGGAATAACTTTCGGAATCCTGGACATTTATTGCCTCCCACTTTTCACCTGGCTGGGCCTTTGTCTAGTAATTTCAGTAAATCAAATTGTAGGTCGTAGGAGGAGGCATTGTCTAACATCTTCCTAAGGTACAAAACTTTTACCATCATGAGTCCTAACATTCCACGAGGCCTATTAACTACTTTGCAAAAGCGAACTTTTGGCCATAGAAATATTACCACATCTATTTGCTCATAATTAAAAGCAATATGTTAGGGCTCCGAATCAAGTATCCAGCACGCCGATTGTAAAACATGTGGTTATCGGCAACTAATGCTATATCTTCCTCGGATTTTGTACTACCCTCGGCAACAACAGCAGTACCAGATGTTGGAAATATGAGATGTTAGATCTCATAAATATATTCCCGTTGAACAATTAGATTGTACAACCGATTACTACATTTAAAGTTATAAGTTTGGATATATGTTAATTGTTGAATAACCTAATATAATATGATTCACCTTTCGATTGACAGGGGTTGTGATGTTTTACTAAGGCCCACTCCCCACATAATCTATATATTAATATGATGTTCGGTTAACATAATTAATATATTCTTGTGTCGATGCACAAAGTGCAGCTAACGACAAACGAAATCGAACAATAATTTAATTGTAATAACTTCATGGGTTTAAAAATAGAGCGTATGAGAATATTGGGACAAAATTCCAATAGTTGGAATTCACCCCATAGTCGACTAAATGGATAAAGGGAGAGGAGTTTCGAGGAATGTTATAGCCTGACATAAGATGCATGATTTTAGGATAAGAAGTGGAAGGTTACGGAACCCTCTTGTATTAGACTAAAATAGGGAGAAAGGAGGGAGTAGAAGAGTTTCACCACATCTATTTCAAGCCTAAAAAACGAGGGCATTGGATGCCTATATAAAGGCCACCTTTTGGAGATGAAAAACTTGCTTTCATTCAGCTTCTCGGCTGAGAAATAGTAAGTCAATTTCTCTCCGCTTTTCATTTTAGTCGAGTAGTAGGTGGTAAAAATCTCTTTGGATTATTACGTCGATCTCGTCTAGGTTAAATGTTTTAAAGAGCTCATGAAAATTTCCTTGAGAAGGTTCGTTAAATACGTTAGTGCGGACTATTACTTAGAGACAATCTACGTTGATTGTTCGAGGAGTCTCTTAGATATATTTAACGATAAATCACGAAGAAAGGTACACAATCATCTAATTAAACTTTAAGACTCAATGCCATTCCATCACTCAGCTTAAAATGATCATTCAATCACTCAAATTCCAATAATTGACAAATTTGGTCCGATGGTCAATTCGGCCAGGTTAAAGCATTAAACTCACTGAGGGGTATTTTTTAGTCAAAATATGATAAATAAAAATTATAATAAAACATGAGTTGCAAAATGAAATAATAAAAAAGTCCCACCCTTCTTCCACCCTACCCATTTTCATTCCTCATAGCTTCTCCGACCAGCCCCAGGAAATGTCAATCATAGAATACTTAGCCCGTTTCTTCAGCTACCCGGCTGCTACGAACTTCCGTCGACTCGGCGTTCGAGGCCGCGGCTAAACATCTTAATCAACTCAACATTCGAACTTCAAGCTAAACGCACTCAATCAACTCACCATAAATCGGTTTCTACACTTGAATGTGCTTATAATGACATCAGCGCGAGGGGAGAAAACATCTTGTCGGCAGCAAGCTCATGCGCTCTAAATGGTGGGAGGCCATATACCGCTTACCAAGGTACTAAGGCAATTACCGGATAATACAACTCAGCACTTACATCATCAACTCATAACTAACTCATCCTACACGACTCGCCAACAAAACACTTTCTAAACATCCAAAAAGCATGAAACCACTTCCATGTATACGACTCTTCACCTCAGCATGATGACTCACAAAACAACCTCTGATCCATATCCAACAGTAATTCATATTCAGCCATAATCAACACAAAATATACATACATATATACATTCACAATTTGGTAAGTTAATTTACAACAGCAGAGATAATTCACTTTCACCTTAGCTATGATATAATATCACAATTTGCCTATTTAGTTAGCGTGCCTCTTCCAGCGCTCCGCTGGCCGAAACACCCGATCAATTGCAATTACAACTTACTACTATTTGACTCCGATTTTTAATTCAATTTCCTAACTTTTCAAGCCATTTTGATTCTAAAATTTGCCATGAGTATATAGATTCTTAATCGTGTTTAGATGACAAATTAAAATAATTTCAACCATCCAACTAAACCCCATAATGGGCCAACATCTTAACAAAATACTAACATTTTAAACCAATTTTAATCAACCTAGAAATCATTTTCCTCAACTAATTTATCCCGCTATAAGCAATCTTTATCGAAACCCCAAATACTACTCAAAACACCTACTCAAATCAACATAATCTACCCGATCCACATAAAATCAAAACTTATACTCCAAAAACTATAGTAAGTCAATAACATCATAATAAAATGTAAAGAAATTTGAGAGAAAGTCAACTCTCAAAAATCAACACATTTCAAGAGGTTATTTGGAGATTAGAGTGAAGTCAGAGGGGTAGGTAGGGTGCCGGGTTAAGAACACGAAGGGTGGGGGTATTTTTTAATTATATTTTGTAATTAATATTTTATTTATTCATTTATTTATTATGTTTTGACTAAAATATTCTTACGAAGTTAGTGATTTAACGGGTAAATTGATGATCAAATCAAATTTGCCAATTGGAGGTTGGGTGATTGAAAAGGAAAATTTAAAAGTTGGGTGATGTAATGGTGAATGGGTCCAAAGTTAAGTGATGGTTACTGTCATTAGCCCTATTATAATTGTTATCTATAATATCGAAAACCCAACACCAGATTTATAAATTGCCCTTGCTTCTTCTAAGGACAATCAGTTTTTCAATATCCCTTCTTCTTATAGTAATGACAGACATCCTAGTTTTGGAGCCCGTTTAATTTGTTTCTTAGGAAACTTCTTTTTTTCCTTAACAAATTCCTAATTACTACTGACGAATTACTCAACAACCTGACTATCCATACTAGGACCACTACAACTATGTCTCAATTTCCTGTTATGAAAAGCAGATCTAACTTCCTCTAGAGTTATAAAATCTTTACCATTAGTCATAGATTCATACAAGGATTTTCATATGATCACAATTAAAAGAGAAATGCTGAAATTAAGCGGCATCCTCATCATCAACATAAATATCAATAGTAAGAAAATATAATAATATTATATTTATATCTAAGTGGTCTCTTAAGAATGTACGTTCTACGCAAGCTGACCCAATGGAATATTTAGCCGGTAACAACTTGTTGTTTAAGCTTTTTAGTCGTATCACAGTTTCGACTTAGCCAGCAATCCGTATGATTTCACGCTTTCGAAACCTCGTAATAATCTCGTCCTCCAGAGACAACAACAACAACGTAAAGCGTGCCTTACTCTCGAGCGTCAAATTTTGAGCAGTGCGGGTGAATTCTTCATAAGAGGAGTCGGATCCTACCGACTTGATGCGCCAGTTGCCGTAGACCAAAAGAAGCTATTTCTCGAATTAAAACGCTCCCGATTTTCAAACTTTTACCACCATCGTGATGGCGGACCAGATGCGAGGCTGCGATCTGGGTTGCTGCAACATATGCGAATCACAGGTTCGAATTACGTAAAGTTCACAGAAGAAATAAAATAACACAGTTTAATGTGGTATCTTTAAAAATGTATTAGGACTAATCCTGTGAGCCACAGCCAATTTTACTATAGCAGGGGAGGAAGAACAATTACAAATTTGAGTGAATTATGCTCTGGATGAATAGTTATATTAAAACTATTTATAACCTAAATCGAGGAAGTATATAACTCTCTTATATCAATTGTCTAAGAGTTCACATGTATTTCCAAAGCGTGTATGAAAATATTTAGTGAAACCCGACTTAAACCGCCTCGAATGACCCTTGTCGGGGCTTGTTATCGTCCCCATACATGTCCGATATTTCACCACGGAACTTGAAATAGTCTTTAATAGGGGGCTTGTATAGGAAGCGACATCCTCTTATACAGTGCCATTTCTCGACGCACTTTTCGATATCTTCCATCGGGGTTTGCAATCTCCGATATAAGTCCCGATCTCCTCGATCCTAAATCGCATCAGAAAATATCGATTCAGGTATTCGGATGTGGTGGGATGGATGCATCAATTAGACATTCGAACTCCTTGGGACGAATGAGTTGTAGTTATAGGAAGAGATCGATAGAATGTGAGGAGCCAAGGGAAGTAGGGAACTATCAATAGCTATACTAGATCAATTCTTATTCAGTAGACGTTGGTATTCAAAAATCAATCAAAATAGTTTGAATCTCATTCTTGAGTGAAAGAATATGCTCCAACAATAAAGATAATACCTCCCAACTACTTGACTGTTTGCAAGGCTTGTCCTTTCGAAAATGATACTTGGTTAGATAAGAAGTTTCATATTAAAATGTAATACATATAAAATTAGTAAATAATGAGGTTCTTATTCAACATAGTTGCTCTATAATTATTTTAACTCGGTAAATCACAATAAATAACCTCATCATCTGTTCCTCGGACTATTCTCTTCATCAAAATCCTCAACACCATCTTAATATTCAACTGAATATTGCACTAAGTTTACATCATCACATGTTCGTAATATGACAAAACGGAAACTTGAAACATATATATCAAAATTCACAAGAAATAATAACCATGATAACTTAAACCAAAAACTTAAAGGTTAACTTATACTCCAAGACAACATCACATACCACTAACAGTGGAAGTTGTTGAGGACTTGAAGTATTTAGTTGAATTTTCTTTACTTGCTTGTTTACTCAACTTACTCTGCCTCTTGCATGGTGACATTACACTCCAAGTCCAAGGGATCGAGTGCAAAACTGCGAAGTTAGAACTAGGGAAAGGGAAGACTACTTCTGATGTAGATGTACCCATTTATCAATCATTTGATCATCATCATAGGGACAATAGTACTATGTTTTATTCATCGAGCCATAATAAGCACGTAGAGTAGCTTTAAAGTTCCCAATCTAATTATATTTCATGTATGACATGATTTTAGTGGGGAGGGGGTTGTGTTGATGAATTCACTCTTTATGAAAAATATCAAACACAACTAATTTTATAAATTTGTTTGGTTGGTAAATACGACATATATGAATGACATAAATTTTTGAGATAAAACTTTAATCACATAACTTTCGTCGAAATCCGAGATAAAACTTTAATCATACAATTTTTACAAGTCGAAATCCGATCGTAACAAAGTGATCATGGATTCAAATATCTACTACATCTATGATCTATTATAGGTGAGGATGAATACAAAAGCAAGATCAAGGATAACAAGTAAACTATTAAGTAGACACCATTTTACATTTAATTCATGCAAAATATAGAATTCAGCTACAATAGTCCACTATGCTCAAACATCATGAAATTACTGAAATTGTAATACATCAATACTTTACCTTTGAGTTACAATTTATCATCTATTTTTTCACTTATATCTCAAGTGTGCTGGTTCCTTAGAAAATGCTCTATGCTTATCAATGAAATCATCAATAACTAACTTAAACTCCTCATTACTAAGATGTTCAACTGTCTTCACCAGTGATCCCACCACCCTCCCCTCCCCACTACCACCACCGCCACCGCCACGGCCATTCTCCGTTTCCGATCGCCGGAGCTCTTTTTTTCCCCTTACCCCTATCTCCCTCTTCAACTTCTCAGAAAAAGTCCTCTGAAACCTCTTAATTTCATGTTCCGCCGCAGCTAACGCCACCTCCACCTCCTCACATTGCACACTCTCCACCACCCGTTTATTCATCTCCTCCTCCTCAACCACCTTAGGCACCACTCCTGATGAAGTCAACGGCACTTCAGAAGTCAACGTTGAAGTCTCACTACTGCATGAATACTCATGGTATATATTAATATTATTACCATCTCCTGAAGAATTCCCTTGACCATGTTGGTTACATAGCAAAAACAAAGAAAGAATGATGGAATTTCCAATGAGGAAAACAAAGTGAGGATTTAAAAAAGAAACAAAAACCTCAAAAACCATATTGGAAAATCCAACCATTGATGGAATAATCTTCTTAGTAGACCAAGAAAGTAGACATAAAACAAAAACAAATTCCAAAACCTTCAGAATTTTTTTCATTTGCTGAAATTTGATAAACCTTTTCATGGCCTTTTCCTTTTCATATTTCACGTTATCAAATATGTTCATACCCATTTTTTTTCCAAGAAAAAACTTTTTCACCAGTTTTCAAGAAACAAGATAATTTGAATATATAATGAGAAAAATGGTTATTTTTTGGTTTTTTAGTTGTTTTCAGAAGGGGGAGGGGGTTGAAGAAAGGAAAGAAAATCAAATGGAAATGGAAAACGGAATATTGTGAAATTGCATGTGATTTGATAAGAAATGGTAAGTTTTAAAATAGAGATCATAGAGAGTATCATGAACAAGGAAACAGAGTATTGGAAACTTCCAATTGTTTTTAATTTCCTATAAGTTTGATAGTGGGAGTTTGTGTTGTGATGAAGCAATTCTTATATAGGTGCCAAAAGTTCGACTATGTCCCAATTTTTTTATTTTCTTCAATTATTATAATAAATTTTGATATTGTATTATTTTCGAATTCATAATTTAGGAAATGATAAATATGGATGACCTCGGATAGGATCAACTGACTCATTTATATGACTTCAATTGTGACTCATGTTGGATGTAAGCTATAAATTGTACGTGGATGTTATGATTGTTATGTAATAATCGATACATGATTTAGAAGTTTTGCCTGAAATAACAAATCAATTAAAAGTAAATGTAAGTGATTATGTGTCTAGCAAAATTTGTAATTGGTGATTCCTTTAAAAAATAACTTTTATCATCAAAATATAATATACATCTCTTTAATTTTTCTTTTCCTTCTAAATTTGTTGGTATGTACGACAGACGTGCTTCTTATCTTAATTCTTTATCACTCGTTGAATTTACATCATATACTACAATAATACAAGTATATACTACATATTGGCCTAAGTAATCAAACTATAATTTTTTAGGACGATGTGATATATAATTGTATATCTGGTATTCTGGTAAATGTTCTCCACAAGCCTATTACATACTAGATCAATTGAGTATTTTTATACTTTATAATATGAAAATAGACAACTCCTAACGAATTTGGTCATGTGTAGATTATCTCCAAAATTCTTGCAAGGAAATACCATCATTTTTCATAAGTTAAAAATGGTAATAATAGATAGTCGGCTCAGAAGTAATAAAATTTACGACAAGTACAGAATGCAATGAAGTATTTTATTATAGACACGAAGGGGTTGAAGAGATAAGGAAGACACAAATAATTAAGGTAGGTTTTGCAAGCTGTAATATGACTAAGCCATCAAGGCAACAACACGATGAAGAGTTGAAGACCAACTAAAGCAAATCTCTCATCAACGATCCTCTAATCCTTAATGTTATACTTTTGATCAAATTTACGGACATTTGGTTTGTCATACTTGATGATCTAATTTATTGTGTATATCTCGTTTTTCTACGACCGATCATTCATTGTTCTAGTTAAATGCAATCGAATTAATTATGGACATCTTGTTTGACATACTTAATCTAATTTTTTCTACGATCAATCATTCATTGTTCGAGACAAATGTAACAGGCAAAGTTACTCCCTAATCGACCCTAGGAACATGATCCTCATCAAATTGATGTATGATGTTACTACATACCTTCCTCATTACTTCGAAGTAGTGTTTTTCTTAAAATTTCGTTCGAGTAGTAATTGTAGCATCCATCATCTACACTACAGTTGATATATCCATGATATGTTATGCTAATTCATGGACTTCACCATCATCTCTTAAATGAAATTATAATATTTCACCACACTTCTACTATTTTTGATATAGATGAACCCAACTCAACAACTTCCTTTGTTAAATTAATAGTCTTACTAGATAGAGTAATAACTGAACATAATAATATCGTAGATTAAATAACTCGAAGAAACATATATAGTTAATTGCAATAATGAATACTCATTAATTTTAATTTATTACTACATGTATGCCAATAAAGTTGCATCAAACTCGTATGATTAATCATATTAAAGAGATTTCTAAGCATAGTACACATTGGTAGAAAACGGTCCTAATGAAGACGATGATAAGTTTATTGCGAATCACTTTAAATCTTCTACGTTTGATGTTTCATGCCCAAAATGAAAAACAATCATTGATTAATAAAAAATTAGCCATGGGGGTATATATATGTACATTTTTTCTGTATAAATTAGAACTTTAATTTTGTTTTAATCCAAATTATGTAGAGTCGACATGTAAATGGGATGTTGTTGTGCTTATTTCTACAGAGTATTATGTAGACAGAATAAAAAAATAACATTGAAAATGACCTCAAATGGATCTCACTTCCTATTGGTTCCTCATTTACCTAATTACTACTATAGTCTTTTGACACAAATAATAAATCAAATCAGCTAGACATACACAAAACAACTATTGAATCCCAATGGGGAATAAAAAAGAAAGAAGTGTTTTGCTTCTTGGTGTTTCATCTGCAAATTGTAAGAACTATTGAAAACAGTACAATATTGAAGTTAACCCAATGGACAACACTTGAGAAGATATACATGTCAATAGAATTTATGTTCTAAATATACGACATTGTATGAAGGGCATAATGAAGGAGTATGATAACTTTTTCTTGGAGTTTGTATATTAAAACTCAATATTTATCACTTTATAATTGATGTGTGATGCATGGATATATACATTGTAATAGATGCTAAAAAGATTTGAGTCTTCACCACATATTCCGTATTTATTTTGGACATCTCATCATAGTTATTCACCCAATAATGTGTGGCTTCTAAATTAACTAATCAAATTGATCAACATTTATCTACGATTACAGCTTGACTATCTATTATATTACGTATATTACATGAGTATTATATAAAATCAATCAATATAATCCCACCTTTGACATATTTTACATTATGTGTTGCAAGTGACAGATATTTTGAAACAGTTTGATGAAGCATGACGCAAATGTACAAAGACCACAATAAAGCTACTATTAAAGTCTTGCATTTCTTGAAAAAAAAAACCATTGATTGAAATGAAAAAGATAGTCCCTTGTAGAATTTTCAAAAGAATTGACTTTGTTTTGTTGTAGAAATTTTAAACAACCTAGTCCAAGGGCATCTAACAATTTCCACAACCTAAGTCTATATGAGGTCATAAAATAAGTAAACTGTATGTCTAAATATCAAGTGGAGCTCTTTTTTTTTTTCAAAGACAAAAATGAAACTAGTCATTTGATTATCTGGTGAGAATGGAAGTCATTTGGTCTACCTTTTATTTGTTAATTGTTATGCATGTTTGGCCCCCCGATTTGATGATATAGGTACCGGGTCAAAATCCAAGAATAAATCCTAATATATCCTCCAATACACATTGGTTCAAACTCGAATCGAACTTTTATTTTGAATTTGATAAAATTCAAACCTAACGTTCCATTTAATTCAAATTATATAAATTTAGAAATTTCTTCATTTGTTATCATGAGAAGTCTGAACCGTTGGATACAAACTCCGACACTACGAATTGGTTGTATCGAATCAAACTCTTATTTTTTATTTTTTTCCGGTTCATTCAAACCTCGAATCCATTCATTGCTTAGTTTGCTACATTTGTGATTAGATACAAGTTCAATTTCCATCATTTCACATCCCTCCTTTCCCTTTGGTCTGCTCAATCCATTCATTGAGTTAGATTTTGAGGAGAACACTAGAGATTAGGTAGCAGACATGATTGAATTTGACACCAAAGAAGGCAGGCTTAACAAAGGCAAGAATCCAAACAACTATTAGCATCTCAATATGTGTCTCCTAATACCACCTCTATTGTCAAATCTCAAAAGAGATGGAAAACTTGCACACATCAAACAATAACAAAAGAGTAACAGACACTTTTAAGAGAAAAATAGCAGTGGGGTATGAGTTTCTTGATATATTTTAATCAGTTTTTCTTGTTTCCTGGATATTCCATTGTCCATGTCATGAAGATCAAAAGATTCATGAACATGTCCTGATGCCTTTGGAGAGGCTCCCGCCTAACAGGATAATTGTGCGGGGTGTCGGAACTCGGAACCTAGGAAGATGGATAATATACCCTTTTGCACAAAAATAGTGATTACTGGAGTATGGGGATCACATCAGGTGAATGTTCAAAATCTCAGAAAAAATTTGCACATCACCAGAGGAATAACCGTTCTCTTATCTTCTATCATCGTAAGGTCCTTCACTCTCCTTATCTTTCAGGAAGCCAAGAAAAGCGAGAAACCCAAAGAAGGCGAAACCTCCAGACCAATTGCCGCCACCACCCCCGCCACCACCTCCGCCTCCATCATCATCACGTGGAGGAAGTCCAGTCCCACCATCATCAAGATCTGGCAACTTTTCCTTTCCTGTCGACATGTAATTACTGTGGTTAGAAAATAGTAATACCCACGTCCCACCACCAACTTCAATATTCGTTGAAATCGCAAAAGGCATTCCAACTTTGTATGATCAACTAGATTGATAAACAAGCCTCACAAGTATCCGAAGGAGTCAACGCAACTGCACTCCTAAAGGATATGATTATGAATGCTACTCTATGAGTAAACACCCTAGACAAGAGGGCAGAGCACATGATGCTCTGCCTTTCAAAGGGAACTTGATAAGTTAGGAATAGGTCACGCAATTCAAAAGAAAGATCCTCACCAGTTCACTGAAAGTCCATAGTTAATTTCAATAAATCAGTATTGCAGAACGGGATTAGTACCTTGAATAGGTGCAACAGTAATGGTTGAAGATTCACGTGTAACTGTTTGTGTCTGCTCCGCTGCACATTTTGCATTCTGCAAACCGAGGTTAACATTAACCAGAGCTATGACATGATAAAATGGATCTTTGCCAGATACTAACAAAATGGAAAGTCAATAAAATACTTAGATTACCAGAGCAGCAGAACAAACTATTGACGAGCCCTTTACTTTAATTGAATGAGCTCTCAATCTATTTCTACTGAAAAGATGAAATTGAATGCCAAAATGTGACTCTGATGGACTGGATTCAGTATGCCGTTGGTGCTGGAATTTACTCTCTGGTCTGACTGCAATATCATGCCACAATTTTATCAGGCAGCAGTACAAAAATCAAAATAAACTTTAACATGAGGCACTTCACAATTTAGATCACCAAACATCACAAACAACTCATCTGTGCACAACTATCTCATCGTCAACAGGGACATACCATATTTATCTCATCTTCAACAGAGACATGAGAGTAAAATCCCATTTAAGTTTCTCCTTATTCAGTTCTACTTTCTTTCCAAATGTCCAACTCGGTAACAAATATAAGGCAAAGACAGGAACTTATTTTCCAACTAACAGTTGAGGCTGATGTTGGAGTATATCATCTACATATGTTTTTCCTATAACGAAACTAAACAGAACTTGATTGGCACAAGACTCGGAAATCTCTTTATAAGGATTAGTTGATTTCTGATGGGCTGGAACGATGAACCGCACATTGCCTTCAGAAATACAGCTTTCACTTTTAACAAACAAATTATCATGACCAAACAATCTACGCTATTAACCAACGCCATTTCACATACTTAAACTAAGATTCAAAATGCTTAAAAAAATAAAGCTTTCACTTTAACAAATAATCCATCATGACCAAACAATCTACGCTATTAACCAATGCCATTTTCACATACTTAAACTAAGATTCAAAATGCTTAAAAAAATAATGCTTTCGTTTTTAAACAAATAAACTATCATGACCAAACAATCTACGCTATTAACCAACGCCATTTTCACATACTTATACTACGATTCACTCAAACAGCACTCAAACTGCAACCAATGCAACTGACTGCAGACACCTAAACTACAATCAATTCGATTTTTCCATATCGAAAAAAAGTATCGAAGTAACAATAAGTAAGAGGTAGCTATCAACATACCAAAAGACAATGTAGAAGTGCTTGTGATTGAACTAGCACTTAGAGCCATCTTCACTTCAATCAACAAACAAACTTAAAAAATCTGTACCACAAATAAATAAATTAAACCAAAATGAACAATTCATAAATCATAAACCTATATTTTTGTTTTAATCCTCACTAAAGCTAACATCTTTCATAACAAAACACTTCAAAATCATAATTTTCCTATAAATAAAAACCAATAATTCCATATAAAACATAATAACTTCTCCAAAAAAACTGCAAGAATTCAAAGGAAATGAATTATGTAGAAAACCCAATAACAGTTTTTCAATTATGAACTCAAAACTCAATAAATCAAATATTTTTAAAAATCCAATGTTTATCCCTTTTTTTTAGCTCAATAACAGTAAATACTTGCACAATATTGAGAAAAAACTATAAAATTCAACTATTTGGATATATTAATAGCCCATACATAAAAGAGAGAAACTTTGCAAAATTATAATAATTCTAAGAAAAATGAAGTATGCAAAAAACCCAATTACAGTTTTTCCATTATGAACTCAAAACTTAATAAATCAATAATTAAAAATCAAAATATTTTTACAAATCTAATCTTTATCATTTTTTTGCTCAATAACAGCAAATTCTTGCACAATATTGAAAAAAAAAACTATAAATTCAATTATTTGGATATATAAATTTCCATAAATATATTTAATTGATTTGATATATAAATATATTATCAAGATAGAGGTACTGAAGGAAAAAACCTCAACTAAGGCAAATAGTAGATGGATAGGGATTCAATTGCAAATAATCAAATATATACAACTTTTGGACCTTTGTGCAATTTATAAGGAAATAAAGGACTGGTTTGTAAAAAACTGTAAGAAGTTGATGGACATATCGCATATTATTGGACTGGTGGTGGACTCTATTCGGGCGGCTTATCGGTTTTGATTTGTATGGAAATCGAACCCGATAAGGAATCGAATCGGGTTCGACTCAATTCGAAGTCCGATTTCCTCAAATGTAAGTTCGTTTTTCAAAAGTTATGTGTTTTTTATCCAACTTTGTTACTTGTTCTTGGGATGGAGTAATCCGGTACCGGTCATGATTAGGGCTATCAAAGGATCAATTAACTCGGTACTGGTCAGTACTCGACCTGAAAACCGACTTGATTATTCGTTCGATTGATTATCGAGTTAGACTCGGGTAGAAAGTATTGTTTGATAACATCACTAGTCATGAGCCGAGGTGGATGGTCGAACGGGTGAACAAAGGCTAAAGCCAGACATATAATTTTAAAAATTACATATTAAATCCTTAATTTTGTTAATTTTTGAAAGTTTGAACATTTACCCTACTTGAATTTGAAAAAAAAAATTTAAATTAATACTAATGAAGTTTATCGATATATGTTCTATTCGGCCATCTAATGTGGGATTGAGTCATTTACACCTCTCCATCTTAACATGGCTTTCATTTTCATCTTCATTCAAGCTCCTTTGGTATTTTACAATTTCTTGACAATCTTTGATGTTTTCAAGAGGCTTGTGACCCAGAGCTGAAATGCATTTACCATATCAAATACTAACACAGTCTAAGAGAGATGGAACTTTAAGTACCAATAGATTTAAACCAATTAAGTTATGAAATACAAAGTGAAAGGCGTCGCAGCGTTACCCCTCCACGACAAGCTTTTTCCTTACCCCATCTAGACGGGAGTCTCACAGAGACATCTAAACATATTGATATTGATATTGACAGGCTTTCTCCTTGTCGCCCTTTCATATAGTATAGTTATGTTGTGCTACTGAAGCCATATGTTAATCTTTGTATTCAAGAAAACAAAAGCATCATATCAAATGTGATTCAAGTCATGTAAAAAAGTTACTTCTATGAGATTGTGACAAATGATATACATAGTTTCATATGAAGTTACAGATAAACTAGAACCAGTTGCATATTTTGTTTTAAAGTTGCATATCTTGTTGGTTCAGTTTGGAAATAGTGTACAGGGTAAGGTACGTACAATCTCCCCACCCCCTATTCCGTTTAGGTGAGAACCTCTTTATAGTCATTGAGGCATGTTATTGGTATCAGTCCTACTCCCTCTATATAAACTTAATTCCTGAGCAAGAACAAAAGGTAAGTAATCGTAACAGGGCCTAGACGTCCAAAGCATAGTCGAAACAATGGCTGCGTCAAATGGCTTTGGGCGTCGATATCCCATGGCTTTCCTCATCCTCTTCATCCTAATTTCCAATATGAAATAGTGAACTATTCTACCAATAATCGAATCAAAACACTGAAAACCAATAACAAAATATACGAAAGTAAAGAACACACAAAATGGTAACCCATGTACAATCATTACCTACGGCCCTTGCCCGTGGAGAATTCCACTAATAATGAAGTAATTACAAGTAGTGACTTACTCAAATGTTCCACATTCTTCGACGCCCTAACTAACCTTCAACACTCCTATCTCAGGAGGATCCACCTATTCATTAATTTTCCCTTGTCAACACTCTCCCAAAGGTTCGAATTTACAATTGATTTTCATAAAAAACTCTTTAATAGATCAAGAAAATAATAAGCTTACAATGTGACATTGGGCTGTAAGATTATAAATTTCTCTTCTAACACAAACTTACCTACACTAAACACTCGTGTTTTGCTTTCAAGAATTCTCTATTGGTAAACAAAAGATAATTCCATGTCCTACAAATCTGTAAGAGGGAAGTCACAAGTCAACTCCACAAGGTCAACTGATGTCAAGACTGAACCCGTGCAACCCACGTGATCACTACATTTCAGCATGCCAACTGTTTGTGATAATGCTGCATACAAGATTGACTCAAGTTGTTATTTAGTTTTCTCATTTGTAGCTATGTAGCTTAGCATTGTTTGTTAGATTATTCAGCATAGCTTAAACGTTTGAATTCAAACTGATGTATATCCAATGTAATTGTTGATTATAAATACAAGGCCTCATGAATAGAAGAGGCATCTTTCACAAAATTCTTCATGGTATCACCCGCCTTGGTCTAAATTCCAACCAAGCTTCCGCCTATCTATCTCTCTGTTAAATTGCATTCTTCACAATGTCAGAAAATGAAAATACAGAAAACAATGTAGCTTCAGGCACATCTGGAACACTTCCCCACACAACTCCGGCTGCTATTTCCCCTACTCCACCACTGAATCTCCCTACCAAAGCACCTATCTCAACAAATGTGAAAAATCACATGAATGTTGAATGCACTTACCTTAATTATCCTAATTGGAAGCGCATGATGATCATTTTCTTACGTGATCAGAAACTTTTAGGTATAGTTGATGGCACAATGCCATGCCCTTCTCCTAATTATGTCCAATATGATCTATGGACACAATGCAATGACATTGCACTCAACTGGCTTCATGCAACACTGTCGGTTCCTGTGAATGAAACATTGCTTAATTTTGATTGTCAAACTGCATTTGCTGCGTGGACCATTCTTGGCCAACTCTTCCTTGACAATGCCTCAGCCACTCAAATGCACACTAGGCAAAAATTTCAACACTTCAAGAAAGGTGAACTGACTATGGATGAGTATCTTCAACAGCTCCACTCTCTCTTCATTAATTTTAAAGCCGTTGGTGAAAATGTTCAAGAAACTGATCTGGTAGCCCAGGCCCTACTTGGCCTTCCACAACTTTACAATGGTTTCATTACGGCCATGAACACTCAACCAATCAGGCCCTCTTTTGCTGCTCTCAGACCTCTTCTCCTCAGTGAAGAAGGAAGAGTCAATCAAGTTTCTAACTCACCCTCTCAGGATTCAGCAATGTTGTTGTATTCCAACACTTCAACCAAACCTTCTCCTGATTCTTTTCGACCTTATTCTCAAGGCAACAAGTTTAAAGAAAAGTTCTCCAGGAACAAATCTTATTCACCTGGTTCTAGTGGACACAGATTTCCTATGTCTATAAAATCTTCCACAGACAGATCAGCTGGCATTCTTGGTTCCTCTCCTTCAATGCCACCTCCTATGAAAGCTTCATCAAAGTGTCAAATCTGTGGTCTTTATAATCATGCAGCCCTCAACTGCAATGATCGGTTCAATCATGCCTATGCTTCAAACAAATTGCACAAGTCTCTTGCTGCCATGCACCTGGATGAATCTTCTAACCCAGTTTGGTATCCTGACAGTGGAGCATCTGCACACATGACAGGTGACATTACCTTACTTCATTCTGTAATTCCTTATACTGGTACTACTAAGGTCATGATTGGAAATGGAGTCTTACTTCCCATCTCTCACATTGGTGCTGCAACTATTGCTTCTCTTCAATTGCATAATGTTTTTCTTGTTCCTGCACTCACAAAGAATCTCATATCTATTCAAAAATTATGTGTAGATAACTCTTGTATTGTTCAATTCTCACACACTGGTTTTTCTGTGAAGGATTCCAAGACAATGATCACTCTTCTTCAATCCAGTAACTCTGGCTCCCTCTATCCAATAAAACCTGCAGTTGTCCTTGCACTTGCTTCTCAAACTACTATTGCTTCATCTTCAAATCATCTCTGGCATCAAAGGCTGGGTCATCCTGCATCTTCAGTCTTAAGTTCTTTAGTTAGCAATAAAAGTATTTCATGTAATACTAGCTCTAAACTCAACTGCAATGTATGTCAGCTAGGAAAACATGTCAAACAATCATTTGTTCCTGCAAATTATTCTTTGTTCTCAAGAGACCTTTCGCTTAATTTTTTCCCATGTTTGGGAATCTCCCCATTATCTCCTACTCCAATAAAATGGCATCATATAGCTATTAGATGCTTATAGTAGGTATTTTGTAAGTATATCCATTAAAGAAGAAGTCAGATTCTTTACACACATTTGAGCAATTTCATGCTATGGTTACAAATGTTTTTCAAGCTAAAATAAAGTATTTTCGTCAATGGGCGGAGGGAGTTCCATAAATTGTTCATATCTCAATAAACATGGCATCCCTTATAGATATTCATGTCCAGCAACTCCACAACAAAATGGAGTTGCTGAACGAAAACACAGACACATTGCAGAAAAGATAAGATGCTTGCTTTTTCAATCTAAATTACCTGCAGTTTTCTGGTTTGAAGCATTGAATTATGTGATCTACTTAATTAATAGGCTGCCATCTCCCTCCTTAAATAATCAAACTCCCTATCACCTCTTATTCAACTTGTCTCCAGACTACTCCATGATCAAAGTTTTTGGTTGTTTATGCTACCCTCATCTCACAAAACAACTTACCTCCAAATACTCTCCAAGGTCGCTTCCTTGCATTTTTTTAGGTGTTTCCCTAACTCATAAAGGTTTCAGATGCTACAATCCTGAAGCCAAACGAGTTCTTGTTTCTAGACATGTTACATTCTCTGAAAATGTGTTTCCTTATTCTTCTTTTCATCCCTACTACAAACACTCTAATTCACTTATATTTCCTTCAAATTATCACTTCACAGCTCAAGATGATGGTCCTGTACTTCCAAAATCAAATACACAAATCTCTTCCTCTAATTCTATTAGTTCAACCTCATTTCTACTCTCCCCTCCCACAAACAATACTACCATTTCTTAGTGATCAAGTATCCGTCATTACCATCTACTTCTCCTCATACTTCTCCTATCTTAGAAAGTGACTTCCCTTCTCCTACTGCTTCGGCCCAAATTGATCCTCTCTCTCTTCCACTTCCTCTCACACAAACACTATATATTCAGGTCACAGTCCTCCTTCCAACACAGCCTCTCCTCCTCCCAGTCCTCTTACAGATTCTTCTACTGCACAAAATATCTCCTCTCCTATACTTCCTTCATCTCACACTTTATCTCTTCATCCTATGGTCACTAGATCCAGAATGAAATTTTACTAAGCCCAAATTTTACTGCAAGGCCTCTATACCCAATCTCTCTCATTGCTCCTAGTTGCTATACTGAAGCTCTAAAATCTCCTCATTGGCAAAAAGCTATGGCCGAAGAGTACAATGCACTCACACAGCAACATACATGGGACTTAGTACCCCATGACTCCTCTCATAACTTAATAGGCAGTAAATGGATTTTTAGAGTGAAGTTAAAGGCTGATGGCTTTCTTGATAAATATAAAGCCCGATTAGTAGCTCAACGTTTCAAACAACAGCATGGCATTGATTTTGATCAAACATTCTCACCTGTTATTAAGCATGCTACTATTAGAACTGTGCTCACTATTGCAGTCTCAAAGCAATGGCCTCTCCTACAACTAGATGTAAAGAATGCATTCTTAAATGGAAACTTGAGTGAGGTTGTTTATATGAAGCAGCCTGCAGGTTTTGTTCACCCTGACTTTCCACAACATCATTGTCTATTGAGAAAATCCCTCTATGGCTTAAAACAGGCTCCTCGAGCCTGGTTTAAAAAGGTGTCCAACTATGTTTTAAGTGAAGGTTTTGTACAGAGTTTGATCCTAGCTTGTTCATTTATAAATCTGATGGTCATTTGATATATTTCTTGTTGTATGTTGATGATATAATCATTACAGGATCTTCACAACAATTGTTGAATCATTTTATTGCTAAGCTCAATGCTACATTTACCTTGAATGATTTAGGCAGTTTACATTATTTTTTGGGAGTGGAAGTACAAAAAGATGGTCGTGGCTTGTTTCTATCCCAACATAAGTACATTAAAGAACTTCTCCTAAAACATGGTATGATCAATCGCAAGATCGCTCCATGGCCAAAGCACCTCTGCAATCCATCCACCCTCCTCTGCACTCTCTATCATTCTTGATGTTCAAGGGCGCCCGCAGATTTGGCTTTTCATAAGACCGAGCATCACATTTGCAAAGTGAATCGCTTCTCAAACGGCGCAGACAACCCTTCTCAAGTTTACGTGATCACGCTTAAAACGGATTCTCATGTATATCTTGCTGGAACTTCTACTCTAGGCATTTGCATTCAGCCTTCTTCCTCCCTTAATATCAAAGTGTACTGACTCGAATAAGTGTGTTGTCAAGTTACTCACATCCACTCATGTTTCTCTGTGGTCATGCTTGGGGACAATATAGTGTCATGGTCTTCCAAAAAGTACCTTACGCTTCCGGTGTCAAGCACCGAAGCCGAAAAGTATAGGTATTGGCAACCGTAAGTAAAGCAAATTTGGGTTACTTGGTTGCAATTTTTATTGAAAGATCTGCAAGTGACACTATCTGAGGTTCCATTAGCACTGTGTGACAATATTTCTGCAACGTATTTGGCTTATAATCCTGTTCTCCATTCTAGGTCCAAGCACATTGCTCTTGATTACCACTTTGTACGTGAGAAGGTTACTCTTGGGGATCTCATTGTTAAACATGTTCCAACTCATCTTCAATTGGCTGATGCCTTCACTAAGCCTTGTCTACCCCAAATTTCTGTTCAAGATCCAACTGTTTCCAGTTCCAAATTCGGCCTGCATTGAGGGGGACAAGAGGAAGTCACAAGTCAACTCCACAGGGTCAACTGATGTCAAGATCGAACCTGCGGCAACCACGTTGATTACTACATTTCAAAGATTAACTGCTTGTGATAATGTCATATACAAGATTGACTCAAGTTGTTATTTAGTTTCCTCATTTGTAGCTATGTAGCTTAGCATTGTTTGTTAGATTATTCAGCATAGCTTAAACGTTTGAATTCAAACTGATGTATATCCAATGTAATTGATTGATTATAAATACAAGGCCTCATGAATAGAAGAGGCATCTTTCACAAAATTCTTCAAGATCTCGGGTCTTCGAGATCTTTATATAGTGTAGTCAACACAAAGGCTTCGTCTTTGAGAAACAAACAAGACCTTAAAATAGTAGAGTCCCACCGAATCCTTCAACCTCGTTTTATCCTTTATCCAACACACATCGTTTATCATATCTTCAAAAACTCATTATTTGGATAGAATCTCTAATCAATGGGCCATAATCCATACGCAAGTGAAACACTTCATCAAGCCTCCTACTGCTTTTTACCACTTGGTTTGAGAACAAGCATCGAATGCACTTAAGAAAATCTCGCCCATCCAACAATATAATAAAGCATAGAAAACTCATCCAAATCCACCTTGCACTGCTAAGTAGCCTTGCAGACCAACCTGGCCTTGTTTCTCGTGACATTCCCGGATTCATCCAATTTGTTCTTAAATATCCATTTGGTTCCTATGACGTTGCAGCCACTAGGTCTAGGTACTAATTCCCACACATCGTTCTTGTCAAACTGGATCAACTCTTCCTGCATCGCGGTAATCCAATACTCATCAAGTAGAGCGTTTTTACATCCTTAGGTTCCACTTTTGAGATGAAGCATGTTTCCCCAAGCAACCCTACCATCTTTCGATAGTCCACTCTGTCCTTCTTCCTCGTAGTCATCCCTTGATCTACTTCCACAATGATATTCTCCATTGGGTGGATCTTCTGGATTCTGGCAGTTGGTTCAATCCCACTGTCATCCTCTGCTGGGTTGACACTTGTCACTTCGCTGCTTGGACTGTGATTAACCAATAGATTGACCGCCGGAGATATGTCTTCTTTGTCAATTGTGGGGATCTCATGGTCTACTACTTTGACATTTATCGACTCCATGACCACTTGTGTCCGCTTATTTTACACTCTTAGGGCTCTACTATTCCTTGAGTACCCCAGAAAGATTCCTTCATCACTCCTTACATCAAACTTTTGCCGAGGTTCTCTATCAGTCAGAATGTAGCACAGACTCCCAAAGATATGAAAATATTACACATTTGGTTTGAGGTAGTGTGGGTGCCTGGTCTGAGAGTAACTCGATTGTGAATGTGACAGGCTGTATTCACTGCTTCAGCGCAGAACTTAATAGGTAGATGTTTTGCATGTAGCATGACTCGTGCCATCTCTTGAAGTGTTCTATTCTTTCTTTCAACGATCCCATTCTGTTGCGGGGTGATGTGGGCTGAGTATTCATGTTTGATTCCTTCCATGTCACGGAATGCTTGAAATCTTGAGTTCTCGAATTCTCTTCCATGATCACTCTGAATCCCTACAATGTTTACTTCTTTCTCTCTCTGAATCTGAGTAGCCAGTGCCTTGAATACATCAAATGTCTCTGATTTTTCCTTAAGAAATTCTACCCATGTGTACCTAGAGAAGTCATCAACACATACGAACACATACTTCTTCCCCGCAATGCTTTTCACCGCACGGGTCCCATTGTCCATATGAAGTTCCAACACCGTAGTAATCACCGTTGTAACAATCAAAAGTGACACTGGTTTGTTTTCCTATCTAACATTCCCACAGACTTTCTCCTTTACCACAAAAGGTGGAAGCCCTCGGACAAAGATTCTTTTGGTGTTCAACTGTTGATATTATGATAATTGCATGCCTCAAGCCTTTGTGCCATAGTTCCATTGACCCCCCGAGCTCGGCCAATAGTGCCTTCGAGGAAGTGTGAGATAGCTTGAAATGTCAATGAGTTTTAATTCTCATATATAAGTTTATTACTGATTGTTCAAGACTGCATGTTATCTTGTCGAAATAACTTTCGGGCTAATATCATAGAGGTTTGACCTCCTTAATGCCGGCTAGATTAGCTTTGTTTCCAATCCTATGTGTCTTAAACAACCACTGTCCAAAGTACTATCCTGTCCACGCTGTAGCTTTAAGAGATGTAAACACCACATGACTCACCACGGCCTCCTTCCTTACCCATTGCATTTTAGGTTGAGTGTATTTGCTTCGACCTTTTCCATAGATTTTGTAACAATAAGGGGCTATATGTCCCTTCTTCCCACAGTGGTGACACCTCCAGTTATATCTCTTCTTAAGATCTTGATTTGGTTGATTTCCAGCTGCAACAAAGGTTCTTGCCAAAGGTGTGGTCTGTTTGTTCATCTTCCCACCATTAAAGCCTTCTTCGGTCTTCGGTCTTCAAACAAACAAGTGACTTCAAATAGAGTCCCAATTGCACTTCAACCCTTTTGTCGCTTATCCTTATCCAACACACACATCGCTTATCATATCTTCAAAACTCATGGTCTGGATAGCGTAGAATCTTCAATCAATCACATAATCCATAATGCTAAAGTGAAACACTTCAATTTAAGCCTCATTGTTTTAACACTTGGTCGAGAACAATGCACCGAAAGTAATTTAGGAAATCTGGGTCTTATCCAATAGTTATAATGTACTATAGAAAATTTTATCCAACCACCTTGCATGAACACAATGGTATGTATATTCTTTGCAGGCGTTTGTGGTTTTTCGCGACAATCAATTGTTTCTCCAACATATGAAGTGTGCAAATGCATTTGAAAGTGTTGATGCCTATGGTTTGCAATATTCACCTGAATTTTGTTTCTGTGCAGATGTCCACAAGACAGAAGCAGCAACATTCTGCATTAAGATTAACAGATCTTATCCTGGGCTTTTCTTGAACTCTGAGCTATGCAATTACCAGTGCATCTTAGGATCGGCCGATCATGGCTCGTGTGACACATCATTTAAATGCTTCTGTTATTTCAATTGCTAAAACCACATGAGAAAGATGCCATAATAGTTTTATGGTACCATGTAATTCTACGATAAATGCAATGATGAACAGTATTATTCAAGGTGATCAATGCCTGCAGATTCTGTGTGAAATTCTACCTTTATCAGCAGACAGCTTCATACAACAATCTATTTGTAAGTAGAATCAACAATAACATGCCTCGATGGCTCTAAAGATGCTCCCACCTAGCCGGTGGGTGGGGTGGGGTGGGGGATGATTGCACTCAACCTTACCTCCTTGACCCAAGATGAAGTGCAAAGACGATTTACTACTTCACAATCGATAAGAAGCATAGGTAGTGTAGAAAAAATAAAACTGCAAACTAGGAGAGTATTTTACTTTGTTCGACAAGATTCAAGCTAAAATCCCATAGTGTTCTTGCTAGTATAGAATCCTTAGCTTGATCACTGACTTCAGCCAGATTGCAATCGGCATAATATTTTCCACTTACGCCATTAAGATGAGGATGCAACGCAACATAACATGTTGTTGCTGCTCCCTGCTGAACATTCTTCAGCACATGCTTACCAAATACAGAAGCAAGACCCTGAAGTAACCAGTGGTAACGAAAAAGATTGGTATCGATGGCTCCTGGATGAACTGAATTAGCTGTTAACCCCACCCCATCGTTCTTCAACCTCTTCGCGAGTTCATTTGAATGCAGTACATTACAGAGCTTCGACTGACCATATGCTTGAAGACTGTTGTAAGCCGATTCATCATTAATTTTTTCAAATCGAATGCCTTCTGGATACGAAAACTTGTGCCTTCGTGATGATACATTCACAATCCGGCCTTCTCTGCCACTTCGGATAGCTGTTCCTTTCATCGTTTCCAGCAATAAATTTGTCAAAAGAAAGTGACCAAGATGATTTGTAGCAAACTGAAGCTCTACATTATCTTTCGAAAGCATGAAAGGGGTTGCCATAACTCCTGCATTATTAATGAGAATATTCAGAGGAACGCCTGAAGAATTAATGTGGGAGGCAAAATCGTTGACTGATGCAATTGAACTGAGATCCAACTCCATAGTATCAACTCTTGCATTTGGTATTTCTTTGATTATTGCATCTTTGGCCTCCAATCCAGTAGACACTTTCCTTACACCAATAATGACATGGACACCGCGCATTGCAAGGACACGGGCAGTTTCCCTACCGATGCCACTTGAAGCTCCCGTAATTATAGCAGTGAGACCAGAGCCATCAATCCCATGAGTGATTTCCTCGGCCGTGGAGCTAGCTGAAAAGCCAGACAAACCTCCTCTGCTGAGGCTAAGCCACCACATTTTGTTCTCGTTATTCTTCTGAACCTGAAATCCTGAATCAACCTGCCACATTAGTCTGTCTAATATAACGGCCTCCTCGGCCCTTATTTGAATAGTAATGATATGCGTTGAAAAACTATTTCTTGATATTTTTCACCAAATATTATACTACATATGCCAAATTTGAGTTCAAAATTCAAAGCTAGACCATTTTTTGAAATGTGTATATTTCATGATAAAACACTTCAAAAATCATAGTTGTCCATAATTAAAATGGAGGCATCATTCTTGAAATGAAACAATAACTCCATATAAAAAAGAAAAGTCGTCCAAAAAGAACTGTGAATTCAAAGAAAGGAACAAAAATATGCAAAACCAAATTACAGTTTTCTATTATGAATCCAAACTCAATATATCAAAGAACAATTCAAAAGGTTGTAACAAGCTAAACTGTGTCATTTTGTTTATCTCAATAACAGTAAATATATGCACAATATTTTGCAATAAAAAAGCACTATGATATTCAACTATTTGGATATATTAATTGTCTATAAATAAACTCCATTGCTTTGATATGCAAACATTAAAGTGACTGAAAGAGAGGGAGAGAGCTACCTTGATATGCTGATATAATATGGATAGGTATTCAAAGAGACAAGTATAGAAAAAAAATGGTCTTAATGTAATTATTTTCTGAAAGATGGGGGTAGATTTAGAAAAACAAACTTATAACCTGGTTGAAATAATGGAGAAATTTGATAAAATATCATTAGTCAATGATTGCCAAAATAATATCTCCATTTTTTTTAATTAAAATAACATATACTCATGCAAAAAGATTAAATTATCCTTAATTTTTAAAATCTTATCTTCTTCTTCCTCTTCTCTTTCTTATTCTCAAAACACTACCACCACAAAAAACCTAAACCCAAACCCTACCCCTCTATCCCCAGATCTCGATACTTTCTCCCCGTCCTCTCGTAGTTCCAGACCCCTTCCCTGGCATAGATCCGTCACAATTCTCTCCCTTCCTCAGCTCCGGCCACCTCTCGCTTCCCCGTAGTTCCAACGACCCTTCCCCGGTGAACCTTGCAAATCTAGCGACTTCTCCCCCAAAGAACTCCGACAACCCTCCCCGTGAAAACCCCGTCAATTCCCTGTAACCTTACGCTGGGCAGCTGCTATGCTAAGGTGGGCGGGTGGGATAGAGGGGAGGGTGATGGGGATGGTTTTGAAGAAAAGGGAAGTTAGCGGAGTATGGGAAAGAAGAAGCTAGCGGCAAATTAGTTACTATTTAGGGCTATGGTATTATTTTAGCAAAAAAAAAAAGTGTTATTTTTCCAATCATTTTCATTGACCATGTTATTTTACAAAATTTCTCGAAATAATGCGAGTATGGAGTTTGACTTGCCTACTTACCATTTTTTTTTAAGAAAATTGGGAAACTAGCACACATTTGACCAACAATTTAACTTAGAGCACCCTTTATAATTTCTTAGCAAAAATAGCACACCTTCCCTATAGATTGTCTAAAATATCCCCTATTAAAAACTAAGCACAATTCATCTTCTTCCCTACCCCACCCAACTACCTGCCTCCTACCTACTCCCACCCGCCCACCCCGCCCTACCACTACTCCCCCACCCCCCACATTCCCCATCCTTATGTTTCTCCCTCTTACCGCCTCCTCCTCCCTCCTCCTCCTCCGCCTCACGCCCTCATAATAAAGATACCTCCATACAGCCATACTACTACTTTGATCAGTTTTATGTTATGGAACCCTACCTACTGATAAGTCATTTTGAGCCGTAAAATGCGTTTGCCAATTATCTCAAACCCTTTACTTTTGACTTTTGACAATAGGCCAGTTATACATGCATTTTTCTTTCTTTTTGTGTAGTCTCAATCTTAAAAAATTACTCTGTATAATTAAGACCATGTCTAATCGTCTATTATTTCTATAATAAAAAGATCTTTACCTAAGTAAGAAAGATTGATGGGAAGCCCAGTAAGACGAAAGATTGATGGGACAAAAGATAGGGTTTAACACTCATATTTCTTCTAGCCTCCTTTAGAATTGTTTTTCTCTCTGACCCTTTTAGTATCTTTGTATTTTCAGACGTAACAGGTATGTCTGTTGTAAACTATATTAAAACAACGCATAAATCATAAATCATAAATCAGTAACTACTGAGTGAATTAAGGATTGTAAGTGTTGAATCGTACATTTCAACCGTTGATGCGTTATAATGTTGATAATTGAGTATAATAATTTAGATATGCAAACTTCCAATTTTTACATTAAACAAAGGCAAGTGAGTCGGAATCAACCATGTCTTAACATTTTAGGGTAGTAAATAAGACTTGTATGGCTAAATTGAAGTATATATGTGATCAAGAAGATCCGAGGTCAAGTTTACATTTAATATCAGATAAAGAAAAACAGGTACTAACACTTGGGCATCAATAATATCATAAATTTGCTGATCAATTGGGAGCTCCATGTTGCTCAAGTGTTACATGACCTCTTCCTATGTTTCTCCGGACTGTTCTGCATCTTGTTCCTTAGATCCATGTGCATGATTCTTAGCCATATAATCTTAACATTCATCTCCTTTACTCTTTGAGACCTAAGTATAGGCCTGCACGTAACAATGTTGGTCCACAAAACTCGTTTAACAGAGAGAGAAAGGGGGAGTCCATGGGAACAAAGTGAAGACTTAAAGTTTGGCATTTGATAGCTAAACCATAAATGACGGAATCCATGAGAACTGGAGCTCTTTTGAATGGTACCTCACTTGACCTATTGTTTCTGATCAAGGTTGCCTTAGGGTATGCAAATTGTTGCCCCATTTAAATCCCCTTTATTCACTAATTCACAATTTAAAAAGTCCGCCCTTTTTTATCTTCAATTTCTAACACAATAAATGTGAAAATTACGGTAATACTCCCTTCAATCCATTTTAATTGTCGTTTGACTTTTTTGGAATTAAATTTTGACCATCAATTACTAATTATTTATATATTTAGATTTGTCTTTTATAGATTCGCCTTTTAAAGTATTTTCATAATATTAATTTTTAATTATATAGATTTATCTCTGAGCATGTAAGAAAGTCAATTAAAATGAAATCTGCTTGATTACAATACAAAAAGAAGATTATGCAATTTGACGACACCACTTGGGATTTGGGTTTGGAATAGTGCACCACTCCACGTCTTCAATCATCCACTGATGTGTTACTAAAGCTGTGATCGGGAGGCCTCTGAGTTCGAAATGCAGTTAATTTTACTGCCATACCAAACGAGCCTAAGGCCCGCTTTAGCTCGTTGATGGTTCAATGAAAGCCGAAATTCCCGAGCTAGTTCACTTGATGCAAATTTAAAATATTAAAGGAACAGAGTGGACAAAAAATAATAGAGATGAATATTAATTATCAGTAGATAAATCGGATCGTGGCAATAAATTCAAATAATTACAAAATTATAACAAAAACTGTTTTTTAAGAAAAAACTCCTTGGAAAGAAATTGAAATCAGAACAAAATTAAATTGGCTGCACTTAGTTCTTTCAGCTAGTAAGATATTAGTATTAGAGTATTAATTTTATTTTAATACTATAGATAATACATCATATAATCGGTTTATCGAAATTTAATATTAACAAGAAGCTTGATAGTTGGCTGATTTATGTATTCATCTTGGCAATGAAGGTTGGAGTTTGAGATGAAATGTCCTCAAATCCAGTAGAGTTGATGTTGAGGTGTGTGGAGAGAGTATCTCGTAATCTGGAGAAGTTGATATTCGAAGATTTGCATAATCCGAACAAGTAATGAAGTTGAACATTTTGCAGAGCAGTCAGGTGACGAAAGAGGATTTGGGAAGGGCTAGTTGACATTTCTTCGCTAATTTTGGAGCTCAGTCCGGGGATTCATAAGATTTATTCGATTGAACGAAATCTGATTATTGACGCGTTTTGTTTTTTACAGTATCCAGATGCCCCCACCTGACAACAGAAGGGACGTCAAAGAACTGGTATGTTTATGGTATCCACATTCCAACTTGTGGATTACTTCCTAACATGTCTCTTCTTTGATTAATTGGCAGATGGCAATCTTATCTCGTATGTATCCTTGCAAGGACTGCGCAGATCACTTCCAACAACTGCTAAAGTACTTACCTTCCCCTTCCAAACTTTTGCTTTATAGCCATGCAACATCAACTCTTTCTAGTTTCTACTGCACACATGTAAATTATTAACTATACTTTCTCTTTTTACTAGAAGATCAAGCTACTCTTTACCTTTTTCCTTTTAGCTAAGAGTGTTTATCCTTGGTTCGCAGAACAAATCCTGTGCAGGTTGGATCGCATGCAGAATTTTCTCAATGGTTATGTCACGTGCATAATGTGGTTAACAGAAGGTACATCCGTTCTTTTAAGAATCAGTATAGCAAATGCCCCAATATTCTACCTTCGTGGCTAAGCATTTTTAATTTGTGAGGGTCTATCAGACAATAATTTTGGTCAATGTTATACTCTTAGAATTTTTTGTTGTCCTCGTCTTCATATCATGTATTTGGAGTACATTCTGAGTTTCATCTAACAAACAATTTAATGTTATAAACAGTTTGGGGAAGCTGAAGTTCCCCTGTGAGCGAGTTGATGCTCGATGGGGGAAGCTGGAATGTGAGCAGCGCACGTGCGATCTCCATGGGGATCTTACAGATTTCAAAAATGAAAGACACTAAAGTGACATGAACTTGACATGCATTGTAGCACCGTACTGGAGGTCACTCGAGGTGCTTTATTTTAGTGTCTGTGTTTCTCGGTTGGGGCTAGTAGATGATTCTAATTCCTACCCATGGTGGTGGATGGAGTTTTGAGTGTATTATATTGAGTTGGTAATTTGACTTTTATTATTAAATATATTTGTTTTTAAAATTAAATGTTAAAATACCCAAATTACCCTTATTTTATTTCAACCATTAAATCAAAAAATAATTTAAAATATAAGATCCGATAGTTAGGATCTAAGTAAGCACCATGCTTACAAGCACCCTAAAACTAGCTCATGAGTCGGGTATCTTGACGAGTTCACGATAAAAAATTATTCACGGTCAAAATTTCACATCAAAAGCCGAACACAATAGTTGAAAAGAATTGAAGTTATCATGCACTTAGACACTTTAATGTTTGATCCGACGGCTCCGAATCAGACTGACAAATTTAATTATTTCTTTTCGATTTTTAAAATATAAAAAAAAACTTGTTTAAAAGATAGAGTAGTAGCACAATAGTAACATATATCCTTGAAAATTTTAGGTCAAAAGCAATCTTGCCTATCACATATTTAAAATAATCACTTTGCCCATCTCCAGAATACGAAAGTGTCCATTTCCACCTATTACAAGTCCTTAATCACACAATTACAACCATTCCGTCTGTTGAGCGATAGTTGACCGTTAAGTCATTTTTAACTGGTAAATTGTTTAGATTTGCAAATATGTTAGAGGCAAACTTAACAATAATAGGACTTATATAATTTTTTGCAAAATCTAATTCAATTAAAACAATGATTCCCTCCCCAAATTTGATTATTCCCCCAAATTGATTTAGACAAAAGCAAAACCTAAACCCTAATTCAATCAGAACTGATGAAATTAGATTTCCCCCTCCCCCACCCAATATCTAATTCAACCTAATTTGAATCCTTGAAAAGCAAAACCTAAATCCTAATTCGATCATTCAAATGTCGAAATCTAATGTGAACTACTCAAGCATGTCATCAATGTCGAGTGTATTTAGAATGAAGAGAAAAATTGTTTATTGCAACATCATGTAAAATTGTATTAAACCGGTGTCAACCACAAAAAGAAAATCCTCGGTAGAATCTTTTCGCATGTCCAACGCAAAGGGTATGTTTGTATTGAAAAGTTTCTTAATTTTGAGGAGATATGAAAAGTTTCTTAATTTTGAAACTTGTCTATTGTAGTTTGTTGGTGGACATGGTTGGATGGATTTGGCAGATAAAGCCTATGGTACTTCGTCTTCTCAGTCTCATGGAGGGCAATTTGATGCTATTGAGGTGTTGTTGAAGGAGAAAAATGAAGAAATAGCACAACTTGGGCTAGAAAATGATTGAATTACAGCAGCACTTATTGCAGAAAAGAAACACATCAAGTGTTTGACAAAATACCTTAATGGTAGTTTTTTTAAATGTTTTTTCTACTTGTTCATTATTGTTTTGTGGGGGCAAGGAAATAGATGTTTGAGTATGAATGTGAATGAAATGTTGTAGCATTTGATTAGTTGGTCTACTAGTTTGTTGATTAACGTATGAATGTTGTCTGAGTATGAATGAATGTTGTGTTTTTTGTGTTTGTTGATAATGTGAATATTAAATTTGAATGCAATGTTGCACTATTGTTTAGAAAGGTGAATATGAATGCAATTTTGCAGTAAAACGTAAAGAAGCAACTGAAAATGTCTAAAAACAACCATGGTGCAATTAAACGATAATAACCAAAGTTACATTGTTTCAAAAAGCACTGCACTATCCTAAACAACGGTCTTTCAAACACATTAAAGTTGAACCATCCTAACCAAATCTAAAATTGTCTTCAAACACATTAAAGAAAACACACATGTTGCAATAAACATAGTAATTATTTTCAAACACATTAAAGAAGCACCACCAAGTGCTCAAAAGTTATTTTCTATCCATGCTTGTTCTAGCCACCTTGGACATCCTTCTCAATTTGGACTTAGGCTTCCTGCAAGTGTTTGTTGATGCTGTTTGAATAGGCTAGTCGCTAGTAGCGTTGAGTCAGCTCACCGTTCCTCCGCCGAAACCTTGTCTCTTCCTTGCTAGCCGGGGAATGGGCTATAACTCTATGTTTCTTCTTCCTTGGCTTTTGAGGAGATTCCTTTATCAAGATAAGTTGTGCTACTGGAGTCTTTGGAGATGGACTAGGTTGTGCAACATGTGTACTGGAGTTGTTGGTATAATATTTTGCAGAACATTTGGTACTATCAGATATATCTCATTCATCCAATCATACGTATTTTTGGTACTTCACACAAGAAAGTTCAATACAAATTCAAAGATAAGTTGTGCAGTTTAATAAATAAGAAGTGGATTAAAAAAAAGTTATTGTAGAAAATGAATACTTACATATAGCTCATGTTCAGCATGTTCTGGATCAATGACTTCATCCTCATTTCTGTTTTGTGTTGAACTTTCTCCTCTTGCACAACTTCCACCATTTTGATAGTCAGCTTTCTTTTTTGCACAAGTTTTAACATTATGTCTTTGAAGTCCACAATATTTGCAAGTATGACTGTACTACTTAGTTAGGTGTTGCTTGCCTTTATAGCTCTTGATCATTATATTATCTCTCCTTCTACTAAGCTTAGGTCTACCAGTCTGTCTAACATACATAGGAGGCAATAAGGTTATGTTGTTGGTGCTTTCCCATTCAGAAGGTCCAGTCATTGGTTGCAACACATTCTCATACATCCATCCAAATGTTGTCAGCTGGTAGCAATTTGAAATATGATCAGATGAAACTTGTTTCCTAGAGTAGATTGTAGGGATTGCATATATGCAAGGGATGTCACACAATTGCCAACTCCTACAACTACATTCCTTTCTTCTTAAATCTACTTTAAGATGATCACCATTGTAACTATAAACTTCAAAACCATCAGCACCATTCCAGGTATATGTGTACCCATCTGCATAGGTTGTTCTTTTGTCTAGTATTTTGCTAATCCTAAGACATAAAGGTCCAGGTTTGCAACCTACGGAAAACTTTCTATCCTTAATCCTCTCCATTATAAGCCTCCTAATTCTCTCTAACATAGTGATTATCGGCTTATCTCTAGCTGACAGGATGAAAGAATTGAAGGATTCACTTAAATTGTTACAAAGCATGTCACTCTTGACCTTTACAAAGAAGAAATCTTTACATAGTGTTTATGATTACTTGCATTATTTGAAATCCACTCATAAGCTGGAGTATCTATAGCTAGTTCCTTGAAATCAAATATTTCAGCCAAATGTTTAGCCTTTGTAGATGCTCTAGCACAAGCCCAACACGTATTCCTTATCAACAGACTTCCATGATGCCTTTTGAAATTTTTGTAAATGTATTGAACACAATTTCTGTGTTCAACCCTTGGCAATATCTGAGCAAGTACACTCTGTAATCCCTGTACATGTGAAAGTATTATTAGTATCAAACTATTAAAAATGGCGAGAACATCGAACGGCTTAGTGGTTAGGAAGCCTTCCAGTGACTTAGAGGTCCTGGGTTCGATTCTCATTGTAAGGAGGTGGGGCTGGGTTTTTTTTTGTACAAAAAAAAAACTATTGAAAATGGCTTCATAAAAAATGAAAATGCACTCTGTAACATACCTTTTGTTTGTCACTCATTATGACATAATCCTCCTCATCTACAATTTCAATATTTTCTGTCAAGAGTTGTATGAACCACTTCCAGGTTTCCATGTTCTATTTTTCAATAACTGCCCAACACAAGGGCCACCAGCCATTATTTGGATCAAGGGCAACTTTGAGAGGATCTGAAATGATAGTGGATAGTGTGAAATGATAATTTTGTCCCTAAAATGACATGTGAAAGTACGATTTTATCCTTCAATTAGTATGTAATTTATTACAACAACTTTCAATTTTCTCAAAATGGTCTAACCCTGAAAAGTATTTACTATATTTACCCCCTGAAAATGACTTGACGGTCAACATTCTCGGTCAACGGACGGAATGCGTATAATTGTGTCATTAGTGTTTGTAATAGGTGGAAATGGACACTCGTATTACAGAGTGGACAAAAGCCATTATTTTGAATAACCCAATGGGAGCCAAGACCTTTTGCCCAAAATTTTATATAGTTATCAACAGTGGAGGAATTGTGGGACGAGGCAATCACCTTCGTTATTTTTTGAAAATATAATGCTATTAAGCATTTTTCAAAAACTATAATCATTCTTTTAAAAATTATGTTGTTTCATCCCTCCTCACCCTAAATTTTTATATTTTTTCTTGTTTATATGATATCGAGTTATCCGCCTCCTTATACTAAAATATTGGTTCCACCATTGATTATCAAATTAATTGCCTTCAAAATTTATATTTTAGCATAGCCTAGTAGCCCATGTACTCAAACTCAGGAGTTCAAAAAGAACAAAGAAGAATATACAAGAGACATTGAACCAATTTTAAGTTCATTTTCTTTACATCAAATAACAATGTGACTGGTATTATAATGTGCCCTTTTGAAAAAACAAACATTTTCTTTAGCTCTTCTTACAAATCCTACAATCTAACTATATGTCACACCCTGCAAGGTACATCCTTCTCCTGATAAAGAAGTCATTGGCTTGCACCTGCGCCAATAATAACTTCTCCTACCTCTCTTCAGAATTGAATTTGTTCCATGCAGCCTATCAGAGAAAGGAAAACACATGTAAGATATATATGTTGGAGACAGTGTTTTATGAAGGACCTGCCCCCACGATTTCATCAACGATGTAAAATATAATAACCAAGTTCGGGATGGATAGGTGTCTCTATGCCTAGGATGGATGTGCAAAAGGAGTGAACCACGCACCTTAAGAAGTTCGAAAACCTTTTCACATATATACTTTTGCTGAATGCTTGCACCCCTCTGCTGCAACTTATCAGGATGAACATAAAGAGTTGATTTCTTGTATGCTTTTTTTACAGCAGCAGTTGTTACTATCTCTGTTAAAGAAATTGGTTGCCAGCCGCTGTCAGGCCCAAGGATCTGCAGGTCATTGAGAATTTTATATAGCAGGCAGCTTACGCATCAGTTCCAATTATTCATAAGAGATACATGGTAGCAGTTCCAAGTTATTCGCAATTGTGTCTGCATACTTACTCTTTACCTAATTAGTGTAAGCAGTACAAAGAAAGTAACAAACATCTAGGAGAACAGGTTTTGAATAGTAAGCATAACTGGGAGATAGCAGTAAGTTGGAATTTTAGTATGAGGATTTTCGAAAATGTATAATTTTAAGAGGATACGTGAAGTGTACAGACATACAGACTAGCATTGTTATGATAGTTGAGGAATGGGGTATAAATAGATTAGAGGATGTAAATAGAACGGAAGAGGTGTGTGTATATAACAGCTACTTCCTACGGGCTGTAAACTTTTGAATTCATATTTTTCGACAAGGAAAAAAAAGCATCTAGGAGAACCTCATGTTCGGGTTATAAATTTATTTTATAAGAATATGAGGAATGAACCAAAGTTAACAGTAAAAAATTATACATAAAACTGAAGCATGTGGATGATTAATATTACATACATATTGCAGAGTCGAAAGCAGTGCACGCAAGTTTTTTTCCTTTCCATTTGCCCATCTTTTAACATCAGCATCAAGAGACTCAGCCAGTCTCTGCAATTACATTAGGACAAAGGTATTAACAATTATGATAAAGACAAAAAATTATTATGTACTGTTAATAAGCTATCTGAGAAGATGTTACATTTCTCTCTGCTTGCTCCTTTTGGGCCTGAAGATCACGCATATTTTTCTCAGCGAGGGCTTGGGCCTTCCAAATATATTGCAAATAAAATCTGAAGTGAGCTTACACATATTTCTGTAATAAAATTAAAAGCACTAAAACAGTAAATCTATACCGCTCGTTCCATAATCCTCTCGTGCCTCTCATTTCTTGCTTTACGCCTTTGAGCAGATTCACTATTATTCCCATCCCTCTCTAGATCCTGCAAAAAAATAATTTCAAAATGTAAGAACAACTACCATTGGTACAATAGATAAGAATGACCAATGCAAAAAAAGAAAAAGAAAATGGACGCACTGAGGAAGATAGGCTGTGCTTCAATGCACTGTCTTTCGGAGTGCCATCTAGTCTATCTGTCTGTACTCGTCCCTGGGGAGTGGTCTTCTGGGACAACGCCTTCTCAAGAGCACGCTCCCTAGCCTCTGCAGTGGCTCTCTCGACTGCGGCACGTTCTGCCCTCTGTTTTGCCTCAATGGAAGCTTTGTCAGCTAATTTTGTTTCTGCACTAGCCTTTTCAAGCTTCTCCTGTGCTTCGGCCATCATTCTTTGACGGACTTCAGCACCTGCTCTCGCCACAGCAGCCCGTTCTGCCCTCTCCCGTGCTTCAGCAAATGCCCTCTCACGGGCTTCTCTAATTGCTCTTTCAACAGCTATTCTATCCTTATCGCGTGCTCTTTCCCTCTTCATTTCTTCAATCTTTCTAGAGTGTTCTTTTTCTTTCAAATCCTTTTGTGAACTCTCTCTAGCCTCGTTGTGTTCTGGCAAAGCAATTTTCTGAGGTTTGCTTCTAACGAACTGAATGTTTTGTCCTGTTATCATCTCTTCCGCGGATTCATGGGTGTCTGTAGCCTGATGAGTAACAGGAGAAGAGTTTTTCTCATTTATCTCATTTTCCTTCTTTTCTACTTTGCGTACTACCTCGGGATCAGCATACTCATCTTCTTTAACGAAAGAAAATTCTTCATTTGCACATTCAGCATTTTCACTAATCCTGTCTATGAACTCACCTCCACTTTCAAAATTGATTGATGGTTCAGGTTCCTTGACATTCTTTTCTGTTAATATTCCCTGTCTGTCTGCTGAAAAAGCAACATTTGTTGATTTTTGATCCTCAGATACGCCTTGCTGCTTGAATCTAATATCATTGTCCTCTTCAGCATCCTGAATGAAGTAAGTTGTTTCTAACACATTTTCTTGTGGGAGCTTATGTTCACAGCTCAATCCATTATAGTTGGCATTAGTTCCAATTTCGTCAGACTCGACAGCCATAAAGCGGCCTGGATTTTCACTTGAACTGGCGCGATCCACGAAGACAGTGTCACTTTTTTCATCCAATTTTGTAAAATCACATGCCTTCAACACTTCTTCTTCTGAGTATCCATGCCACTCACAGTTACAAAAATCTTCGCTTGTACCTGTAGTACTATTACTCGCTTCTTGATCCTCAACCACACCTGTGCTGTGAGCTTCTGGGACACCATGCAAGCTTTCGTATGCATCAGTATCAAAATTCTTTTCATATGCAACTTTTTTCTGTAAATGTATCTGTTCATTGTTATCAAAAGTATCTTCTTCATGAACACCTGTAGTTTCTTCAGTCTCTTGTATCAATTCAACAGTATTCGAACATTCAGAATGTTTAAATTTTTCTGACCAGACAATCTCAGTGTCTTCAATTGTGCAACCTTTCTTGATTCTCTTCTCAACTTCTCCCCAGTCGAATTCTTCTCCAAATGCATTACAATCTACCTTCTCCTGGTTGTAAGAATCTTCAGATATCTTCTGTTCTTCCCCCTCAAAGTATTCTTCTTTCAGAACCTTCGTACTTTTTTCCTCAAGAGGAACATCTACTAATTCTTTCTCGTTAGGATCCTCAACCACTTTCTTCTCGAGTTCCTCATAAGGTACTGTTGGATCTTCTTCCAATTTATGTCCAGAGACAAGATTTGAGTCATTAACACCTATCTCCTGAATGGCATCAAATGTTCTGCATGGCTCTCCCTCTTGACCGTCCGTATGTGTCCTTTCCCAACTTCCCCTGCTACAATCCTCTGGTGCATCATAACTTGCCACGAAACCACGAGCCTCTTGTTGTACCATACCTCGTTCATGGAAACTGTCAAGTCTATTTGATGCTGCGCAGGCCTCTCCCTCTTGACTGTCCTTATGAGTCCTTTCCTGGCTTCCGCTGTTGCAAATCTCTGGTGCATCATCATTTGCCACAAAACCACAAGCCTCTTGTTGTATCATACCCCTTTCATTGCAACTGTCAAGTCCATTTGATGCTGTGCAGGGCTCTCCCTCTTGACCGTCCTTATGTGTACTTTCTTGATTTCCGCTGCCACAAATCTCTGGTGCATCATCGCTTTCCATAAAACCACAAGCCTCTTGTTGGACCATATCCTCTTCATGGAAACTGTCAAGTCCATTTAATGTCGCACGGGCCTCTCCCTCTTGACTGTCCTTATGTTCCCTTTCAAGACTTCCACTGCCGCAAACCTCTGGTGCATGATCACTTGTCACAATACCACAAGCCTCTTGATGTAGCTCACCTCCTTTGTTGAAACTGTAAAGTCGATTTTCTTTCTCTTCCTGTGAATGTGAATTAAAATATTGCACTTGTTGAAAATCTTCATGAGGAACCTCCTCCTTGGCCATAGTTTGCCACTCATTAGACATATGTTGATCCACTGTTTTAGAGGCCTCTGATTTTTCTTCTTCACTCATATCAAGGCATTCTGACAATTTTATTTCACAATGTCTCAGTTTATCCAAAATACATTTTATGTCCTCGGATTGTGAATCCTTGTCAGTGATTTCCAGACCTTCAGTTGTCCTAAATTCATGCTTAATAGGAGCTAAATATGAAGCATTGGCAGTGACCTCTGACAATTTTGTATGTTCGTCAAGATGCTCGTTATTTTCTGCATTCCCCATTCCGAAGTCTTTCTCAGATGATTTTTCTATCTCAACATTAGTTTCCATTTGCTCTGTGGTTTCTTTTGTCGTCGTCACGCCAAATATATTTTCTTGTTTCTCCATGGACAGAGAGGCTTCGGTTTCTTGTTTTCTCATAGACAGAAAAGCGGTACTCTTATCCATATCCATCTCAACCTGATGAAATGCCACAGTTGATGCAATGTTCGTTCCAGTCTCTACCGGTTCCAGAAACTGCTTTGACTTTCCATTAACTTCTGCAATATTTAACCGACTCTTCTCCTCCGCAGGCTCTGTGGAGGTTAAAGGCTTCTGGCCGCATTCAGAAGCAGTTGAAACTCCTGCATTGCTAGAACTGAATCTGCTGTGTCTTTCATTAGATTCATCCGATTCACTTTCCAGTCTTTCATGTCTATCCTTAACATTTTGCTTCTTAGAATAATTTCCTTCTTGATCAAATTCGTGCTTCTTTTTATCCTTAGCCTTGGAGCTATCTTCAGAATTTAAGTTTGAGCCTCTTTGAATGCCATCCTTGTCCCCTCTTTCCCGTATTTTCTGTGCCAGCCTTATACTTTCTTGAGCCTTCTCCAAGACTCTTTTCAAAGCAGCTGCACATGCAGCAGCATCGGAATTGATATCAAGCTCCTCATCAGAAGAACCATCTATACCATTACTGGTGGATTTCTCAAAGGGATTGACCTTTGAAGAAATATTTGAGCTCTTTGACTGTTTTGGATGACCTCTGATTCCACTCGATTCATAGAAATTATTTGATGAAGGAGCAGTTTTGAATGACTGTGATTTCATGTCACTTTCAATTCTATTGAATGATCCATCTTTGGGTTGATTTCCAACCTGCGAAGATCCACCCTTAGCTCCACTTAAACCTTCTGCAATTGGCTTTCCAGGCAATAGAATCTCTGTGTTCCTGTTATTTTCATCAGGTACGTTACCGCCGAAACTCCAGGTATGATGAACTTCACCTTTTATTGGGGCTACAGGCATTCCAGGTTCTGTTTTCTTCTTAGATGGAGGTTCATTAACAAAATAAGTAAATCCAGGCACTGCATGTAACTTAGCTACATGTGTCGTCCCATTTGGTTGTTTTTTATTTTCTTGGCTTGTCTTTAGATAAGACATGTTAAACTGCTTCATAGCATCTATAGATGTATTAGGGGCTTCAGATGGAAGCTCCTTACTATTCCCAGACAAATGGTGAGTGCCTTCTCCTTGTGGGGGAAATTCTTTCTCCGAATGATTGCTGTAAATGACAATAGATCGGCAAAATGTTCAACTGCTAACGATAACAAATACTCAGTGATTTAAATATGGTAACAGAGAGTAAAATAGTAAAGTTTCCATAATGAAAGTAAGGAGGAAAACCATCACTCGCCAACTAAATATGAATATCACAAATCTGTCTCCACAAAAACAAACAAATCTTCGTCTCCTTACAACATATAATGTACCTAGAACCACTTGTTACTTTCTTTTTATATTGATTTACAAACTTGCATTGCATATAGTTGATAAGAGGATCACTAATAATACAAAATTTGCAAAAACAGCAGTTATTTGATAAAGAAGCGTAAGCATCATTAATGATGCATCTCATCATAATGAAAGGCAACACTTTCGTGACTGAGTAACTATATAACAGCAAGCTTACCTAGCTTTATCATTAGAGCGTTTGCTACAACCAGAAATACTTAAGTTTTTATATATAATTACTTAAGTTCAAAAATTAAAAAATTCACACATCAAAGTCAAAACCGGACAATCTTTTGAGGACACATTAAGTGATCATATAACAAGCTTACCTCGCTTTATTATCACTACTACTAGACCATTTCTTATTACCACAACCTCGTCCCACCAATTCATAGTACGGAACACCTAAATCCTCCTCAAACCCTCCAAAAATGCTTCCATAATCAACCTTCGAGCTCCGAAAATTCTCAGTTGTCTCATCAAGCACCGCAAGATCAAGCACCGGAATTGACGAGCCTCTTGAACCACCTGTAAATAACACAGTCACACATTGAAATATTAATACAATAAAGACTAATTAATATTCCGTTTTTTTTACTTCTATCACCTGAGCACCTTTTATTATATCACTAAACACTAAATGCATATGAGCCATTTTTTCGTCTTTACTTTTAATATTAAATGAGAATCCAGTATGTTTTCAAGTATATAAGTAAAAATATAATATTTCGTTGATAAAATACTCGCAGCTGCTACTCATTGAGTACACAGAACCTCGTTGAACGTAATAGCCTGCATCGTCCGAAAAAGCTAAGTATCGAACTCATAAACTTTTGATCACAAGTTTAACTACTCCAACAGCTCGACTACCATTATATATATATATATATATAATATATATATATATATATATATATATATATATATATATTATTATATATATATATATTATTGTGCAAAAGTATAAGATTGACAAGTAAAAAAAACGAGAATAAGACCAGTCCTCCTATCACCAAATTGGTTTTAGGATCGAACTCTTGAATTCTTAACACCACCTCCAAATATCTCGCCGTAATCCTCCACATTAGACGGCGGCTTAAACCGATGCGCCGCCGCTGGAGCTGAGAAAACGCCGTCATAGCCACCGGAAAATGACGTCACCCCTTTGGGGAGCTTCTTCATGTGCGTTGACCTTGTCATTGACTCCATTTTCAAAGGTTGAAAAAAGTCAACGAAATTGAGGATAAATTATTTGTGTGAAATTTATTCAGTTTATATAATTTTTTTGCGCGTTGGTGTGTTTGTAAATGTGCAGTTCAGACAGAGACGATGAAGGAGAGAGGCAATCAGTGTAAGTGACAGGAAGTGCAGAACAATGAATATGTTTTTATATTATTGTATTGAAAAATTATCGTTCAATTTTAATTTTCGATAATTATTTTTTAAAATTGAAGTATTTTTAGCTTATGTTCAAATTAAAAAATATATAAAAATAAATCTAACAATATTAATTTTATATGTATTTATTAAAATAATAAGCAAAAAAAAAGTTTTGATAGAAAACTTCATTAAGTAAAATTGGATAGAGTATATGGTAACAAACTTCAAGATATTTTTTGGGGAGAAATCAATCTTCATTTATTCAATGAATTAATTGGGAGTTTTTTCACCTTGAATTAATTGGGAGTTTTTTCACCTTGAGACTAGTAAATGTGGTCTTGGTTTTAAACATCTTCACCACTTCAACCTTGCTCTCCTTGTCCGGAATGGTTGGCGTATTCTTCACTGTCCCAACACACCCATACCTTCTATCCTCAAATCAAAAAATACTTCTCCGCACCTCTCCTCCACCGCCTCTAATAAATTAAACTCTTCCTGGACTTGAAAAAGCCTTCATTCCGTATCATGTATCTCGGGGACTAATTACCTCATTGCGGAAATGGTTCATCTGTCAATATTTGGAATGATAATTGAATTCCAAGAATTGATTACCATAATCTTAAAGTTTTTTTTAACCCCTCAGCACGTCCAAGCTACCTTACATTTGCCTCTGAACTTCTAATAAACTCCTCCCATTGGAATACATCTCTCCTCAATTCTCTTTTTCCTCCCCACATTGTCTCTCTTATCTTAAAACATTGTCCAACAAAAGCGAATGATGAAAAATAATGGTCTAAAGACACTTTTAAATCCAAGGACCTCTACAAACGGATTATACTATGTTCCATCAATGACATGATCCTTCCCTCCACACTCTCAACCATTCCCCTGCACTGAATAAACTTTGAAATTCCTTTCTTTTCCCAAAAAAAAAATAAAGTATTTTCCTGAACCCTACTCAATAGATTACCAATCATCAATCTTTTAGCATGTAAAACTAAAATTAACATTAACACCATTTGTTGTTTATGTTCGTTAAATAATGAAAGTAGTCAACCTCTTTTCTTTGAATGTTCTTTCATTCAGGATATTTGGTCTCGCTTGAACATTTTAAAGGCCTCTACTTTTATTCAAAAATTTCTTTTCTCTTTTATTTTAAAAAATTGGAAACAAAACAATATCTATGAGCTCCTTTATTTTTTGTAGTACTCTTTAGGTTACTTGGCTTATCAGGAATGAAGTCACTTTTAATCATGAAGATCATCGGACTATAAATGGAGTTGGGCAAGCCTCAAAGTTGGCGCATGAATGGCTTCAACATTGCAAGAAGTTCAACCTCTCATCTCTTAGCAAGACTTCTTCCTTGTTGGAGGATTCACAAAGGATACACTCTTTCTTTTTCAACCATCTCTCTACTTTATCTTCCAACAGATGTGATAAATCATGTCGGAAAACAGATACTAAGATTTATCTTGATATTTCTAATTAAAAAAGAGACCTAAGTACTAACAGATCTTCTCATTAAAGTGGCTCGAATAACTATCATGATCTCCTTCTCAACTTTAATAATGGCAACTTTGATGATGTGGCCCACCTCATTTCTCCTGTCACTGGCGAAACAATTTTCACTATACCTCCTCACCAAAGACCTTAGTTTTCATTCGATTATATCCTACCGATGGTTTATTTTCACAAGTATGGTATAGAACATCACAAGCTCAAATGCGAATAAAAGATTGGGGAGTCGTGGTTTCAAGAAAGAAACCGAAAGTTTGTGATCCAACTAGTGTTGGTTGCTTTAAATTTGAAAGACATTGTTATCGCACTTTTTAATTCGGTCTTATGTAACTCGCTTCATGTAATAATGAAGCTACGTCAAGTTTTACTATCATGAATTATCTATCAAAAAAAAATAATATTAACAAGTCATATTCGAGTCAAACATGTGTTAATTGAAATTATTAATGTTAATAGTTCTTCTAATGCTAAACAAAAGTCAAAAGTGCTTGCACGTGTATAGTGTAGAGTCTAGTAGTGAAGACACCAACAGATTGGATCATAAATATTTACCTTCTAGATTTTTAGTTTTGACAAATGTAGTATGAGATCTTCATTTTAAGTGAACTCATATATAATGGACATCAGACGTTAAAATTGTGACGTATGAACCATAAATCATAGTAATTTAACCTCTTATACAAACCGTATGAACCATAAACCATCAGGTGCACAATGACAATTCCGTCTTAACCCAAACCATCAAAAAATGTGTTAATTGGGTGTTGATGTGTATTTATCTAATGGAAATGGTCCATATACAGCTTTCTTGGTTAAGTAGAGATTAGACAATGAGTAGTCAATTGGTCATTATGGAAAAGTGGAGGCAGATGATTAACTCGTAATGGTGTCCTGTCGTGCTCTTTAATTCATTTTGGGTTAGTAGTATGTCGTACTTATTGATATAATTGATAGTTATGTTTCCATTTTTTTCTGAGAAAAAATATTTTGCATGTAATTTTTGTACACATTAGAAAATAATCCCAACTCCTAAAGATTATGTATGCATATGTAAGCTGTTAATGAGTCCGTCACAATTTGGAATTGAGTTGATCTAATAATTCTAAAGCATTTTTTGCATTCTTGAGTGATCCACTATAATTTTGTAATTGAGTTAATCCAAACCTACCATAATTTATCTCATTTCATATATTGCTTATATTGCCCACACTTGCTTGGTATATGGGGTCAGTGTAACTGTGTAAATGGTAATCACTAATCAGATGATTGCACTTTGTTGATCATATCCATCCAGTTAAATTTTTTGAAAATCTTATTCTAAACCAACATGGGCTGCTGCTTCACCACCTCTTCTCTATGAAACCTCTGTCTTTTCCAGTGGCATTATTGGGGATGTTAATCCCCAAAAGAGGATGTACATGCATGGCCCAGCTTGTTGACTACCATCATCATGTATACCTGGTTGATACCATACATCATTTCTAGTCTACTCTAGTTTCAAGTTTTAGTGTACATGGGTTTTTTTTTGATAAAGTTAAATACAAAATTTGTCTGTTTCAAAATACATGATCATTTAGAAAATTTTTATTTTTTCATAATAGTTGATTATAATTAGTATACTTTTTTACATTTCCAATATAGCTTTTTATAATCTCAACGTAGTTTTTCACAATTCATTAATAAAATACTTTTCATCTAAATAATTTTTTATAGACAAGTAATACGGAGTAATATATAACAAACTTATTTTAATAAGATTATTTTGAGTTAATATTTTTATCGAACATAAACATGTCCAATGTTTATGAATAGTCACCTGCCTAATCGAGGTGTGGTGGAATTGTATGTATAGTACATTCTCGCCTCTGGCCAATAACATTGGAGTATTTATTAAAATGATTAGTCAAACGCCCTGCAACTAATGACAATGTTTTAATCACTAAAAGCGATATCCAAAACGCTGAGGATTTCTTTGTAAATCTTTTTTCCTCGGGGATCTTCTACCTCCTTTCGATCTAGCTTCTAGCATCTAGTTCACTCCTCTTCCTTTAGCTTTATTAAAAACAAGCTTTCATGGATCTTAAACTCTCTCCAGCTTAGCAAACCATTGTTGGCCTCCAAGTATAATGCCCTTTTTTCAAATGCACTCTCTATTAAATTTGCATGTAATATTTTCCTGTGTGGGTTTAAAAAATCGATCTTCTTGGAAATGAAGTTATTACTCTGAATCTCTTTAAACTTTCTAAATAAATCTAATCTTGAAAGAAATAAATAACACTTTCATAACTCTTATTTCAAAATTATCTAATCATTCCAAAGTATCACACTTTAGGCTAATTAGTTTATGTAATAATTTATATAAAATAGCCTCTAAGGTTTTAGTTAATAGACTCGAGCCCTTTCTTGACTCAATTATTTCTCTCTTTCAAAATGGTTTCATTCCAGAAAGAAAAATTCAGGATAATATTATTCTGGCTCAAGAAATTACTAATTTTATCAGAAGTTTTAATTGCAAGAAAAATGGTCTAGCTACTTTAAAATTAGATATGAGCAAAGCGTTTGATAGGGTCAATTGGGATTTCCTTTTCCAAACTTTAAAGGCAATGAATTTTTCTTTACTCTGGATTAATCTAATAAAGAATGTGTTACAACGGTCCAATATTCGTATTGGTTACTTGGCAAGCATAAGTCTACTTAAGCCACTTTAGGTCTTAGGAAGGAGATCTGGCCACCACCTCTCCTCTTTGTCATCTGCTCTAAAGCGTTATCTGCCCATTTCTCATTTGCTCAAAATACCAATAAAATTAAAGACATTGGTATTTCTAGAGATAGCCCTAAGCTAACGCATCTCATTTTTGCTGATGATAATTTTTTTTTTTAATCTAGATAAAGATAGTGTTAATAATTTCCAAAGTATTCTTCTTAGTTATTATGCTCTTTCTAGGCAATTGATTGATTTTGAAAAATCTGAAATCTTCTTTAGTCCTAAAACGTCTGACTTAATTTGTTCTAGTACCCTTGATCTGCTTCGCTTTTCAACTCCATCAAAATTTGGAAAGTACTTGGGAGTTCAACTTGATATTATTTACAAAAATACATTGTGTTTTCAAAGAAATACTAGGCAAGCACTGAGAATACTTTCTTGGGCCACAAAATTCCTTAGTCAAGCAGGGAAAATAACTTTGATTAAAATGGTTTTACTAAGCATGTTAGTCTACCTAATGTCTGTTTATAAATTTTCGATCAAAACCTTGCATGCTCTTGATTCAATACTTGCAAAATTTCTTTGGGGAAATAAAGGGATAAAAAATTTGCACTAGATAAATTGAAGTTTTTTACATTTAGATAAGAAGCAAGGGGATTTAGGGATTAAAAATCTTTTGCATTTTAATAATGCCTTGCTTTCAAAAAATAGTATGTCCTTAATCTCAAAGCCTCACTCCCTTGCGGCCATGTTACTTCGAGCCAAATACTACCCTAAGTCCACACTTTTTCATCCAAAAAAAATCGTCAAATCCCTCTTGGGTTTGGCAAAGCTTACAACACAACTTCAAACAGCTCCATAGTCACATTGAATGGACTGCTATTCAGTCACCTACTTTTTAATCTAGAAATTTGACCACCGGCTACCAAAAAACACCTTGGTCTGGTACCCTTCCATAAATTTATTACAAAGCCTCCCGCCACCCCAACCAATTCTTTGTTCCATCTTTGAATGAGAACTTTGTCCTGAAAGAAGAATTGTTGGAGATATCTTTCCCAAATTACATTGTGGAAATTATTCTCAAGATACAACCATCAAATCACCCAAATAAACCATCACTTAAACAAAACCCTTAACCACAAAGAATGTTTACAATGCTTACACTACTCTAGACACCTCAACCATACAAAAGCCGAAAACACACTCTTTTATAAATTCAAAATTGGCATATCTTTTTCCAAATTACATTGTGGAAATTATTCTCAGGATACAACCATCAAATCACCCAGATAAACCATCACTTAAACAAAAACCCTTAACCACAAAAAGTTAATGTTTGCTAATGCTTACACTACTCTGCACACCTCAAATCCCACAAAAAGTCGAAAACACACTCTTTATAAATTCAAAACTTGAAATGTCTTTGGAAACTACTTCTCAGGCCTTCTTAAACAAAAAAAATTATTTCTCCTAAAAATCAAGTTTCCTCAATAGATCGCCTTAAATACAAATATACCTAAAAAAAAAATTTACCTATCTACGCTCGGGCCCTTTTTGTGGAATAAACCAAAGTTAAACAAATAAACATCTTTCTATTCTTGTCTTTAATTCAAAAGTCTTCTACCAAAATCTTTTATTACTTATTGAATCAAGATAAAGATCCTTCTATAAGATGTTATCCAATCTCATAAGAAATCTCAAAGCGACATCATATAAGATGTTCTTGACTTATTATTTCTCATTAGTACTTATGAGTATTTGGATTTCCAAGAATAAAAGTATTCTCTCTTTAAAGGGAGAGCAATCTCAATCTCGGGAGCCAAAATAAAGTGCTTTAGCAAAGAAAAATCATTCCCCTATGGTTAAAAGCATTTCCAAATAAAAGGCTCTCATCAAGATAACCTCATAAAAATCACCAAAATACATACTCAGAAAATCCATACTTACCACACTCAACCGAAAAAATCATATACTCTCAATATCACCGCTCATCTCGATCAAGTCATTCACAATGACAATTGAGGATCACATATAACAACAATAAAGAAACACACATTATGTCCCCGGGTAGCTCACAAGCACCGACATGCCAATTCACAAAATTGTTCTTTCAATAAACTGGAAGTTTCAGCCGCGTTAGCCGGGAGCTTTTCCAATGTGATTAATCTTAATCGCTAAACACCATCCCATGTTGTTATTGGTACAAACATGTTTTTTCACGTGCATTTGCCAGTATGTCAAAGAAATGATGGTACCTAACTAAATCTGAAAGAGTTTTTTATGTAATCATCAAACGCATTTACACTACTTTGAGATCCGAATCACGATAATATCGCAACAACTTTTGGACCAAGACATATTCAGACAATGGTGAAGAATTTCTTTTGGCTCGATTTAAACATGCTTAAAACTTTGATCGTTATGCACAATCGTTCATGGAAGACCGCTCACTTCCACTTTTGGCGAAATCTAATCATTTAACTGAAGAAAAAAAGTTGATATACGCTATTTTAAGGAAAGCTATTACGAACATGTTCCATATAATTCTTCCATTTTTATACTGTCAAGCTTTTAAGATAATAAATAATATTTTTACATTTTAATGCATTTCTTAACTATTTTTCTCTTTAAAATAAACAATCAACCAATGATATTGTTTCAATTACTCCGTTATTTTACATTTTCAACGTATTGACTATTTCTATTTTTTCTTAATTTACGCCAGAAACTGGCCAAAACGATAACTAAAAAAAATGTGTTTTAAAGATATTATTACTTGTGTATGATGTAATGTAATTATTTATGGCTTCATAAGTAATTCATCAACCACAATGATAGTAGGGTATTCAATTGCACATGGACTGCCTATTCAAGCTTAGCCACTTTCACGTGGGACAATATAACGGTAAGTGCAAAGATTGCAGAATTATTAATGCATAACAATTGACACATGATTGCATTTAGATTGAGTTGAGTCTTCAACTTAGCTGGTTATATGTGATTTTATTTACATATATCGAATGTCAATATTCAAAATGTAGAATTCAAAATTTAATAAATCAATTAAAATATTTGAAAAATTAATTTGGTAAAATAGATTAGATTGTACTTGTGATTGAAAAGTAAATGTAAAGTTGGAGAAAACATGATGAAAGTAATTAAACTTAGGAGTGAATCTCATGAAAAGATAAGTAATCATGTCCTCAGAGAATTTGATGAGATTTAAAGCACAAAAGTAGATTTCCACAAGACCTCTAATGGAAAGAAGAATTTTTATTATTTATTTAAAGGGATATAAAATAAAATTCTATCGTAGAAATTTCTAACAGACAGCTTTATCAAATCGAAGAGACTTGAACGTCCAAACCATGATCCCAAAAATTTACTCAATGATTTAAGTAGACGTTTACTATTGACTATTCTAATGTGAAATTAGATGAAATTTCATTGACTCAATTTATCTTTGAATGGATCGGATTGAAGTTTATACGAAGTCGGATATATGTCCCACTGGATGATCAGACCTATTCTGACTGAATATATCCGAGCCTGGAGCCTTTAGCAACAGATCTCCCCGCCATTGGCCGCTAGCCGCACTGATCTCTGGCTCGCCTCGATCTCCCATCCATGCTTGATGGGATGGACTTATCATGATCGTGTTCTGCAGCCACAATTTCACCTCTTTGTGCAGAGGGACTTAAGGACGTGCCCCTCAAGGCCTCAGAATAAGCACGCTTCTGAAGGATCTCTTAGCTGTTTCTACTTGGTTTCATGATTTCAGAGTTTTAAGAGATCATTGCCTTTAACATGACTGATTTCATGATAACTTCGAAATTTAAGCTCACATGTGAGCTTATTACAAGTTATCAAGAATGCACGCTTTCTGGGTTGGTACTACAACAAATTTCTTTTGGGTAGCGGCCGTATGCAGGATCTACGAGATTTCGACTCACACTTCAAGCTTTTTAGCTTGCATTATACGCCTTAAGAAATATGTTGTAGCTGATGACAAGGGGCGCTGAAAAAGATCTCAACCTTGTTGGCGACACCGATCCATCGATAAGCGACTCAGCCAGTCATTGCTTCGGCCTCGAACTCTATGTAATCTAATATTCAAATATTTCCTATATCTAACTCAATTAATCAAACCTCGAGATTTTTCAAGTGTTCATACAAGATTTATGAATACCAGCCGCTTTTTAAATTATTCCCCTAAATTATTCGCCGTTTCGAGATTCAGGTCATTTTCATCGATTTGCCGATTTCAAGCAATTATCAAGCCACAAGCAATACCTTAATTTCGTGCCCTATTTGTAACACTTAGACAGCTTTTCACCACCGCTGTGTTACCGCTAATGCTTAAAAGATTTAACTAATTTCATGTATAAGTATCCTCTCAGATTTTCTTAGATATTTTTGTGTATTTTCCGAACGAGAATGTTCATTAATTTTAGAAAATAAGGATATTTATAGGCTTTTTATCTCAAATACCGCCTTCTTCACGTATTTATTTATTTTCGCATTTTATCAGCCATCTTAATCGCCAATTTTGGCGCAAAGCATTCAACCGCTCTGATTTTGTGAATTAATTCTCCTTCAAGAATCGAAGAGGCTCCTATTTTAATATACGGGCAAGTGTTCTGTATCTTTTCTGCGCCAAACACATTTTCACGTTGATCCCTTTATTATCTGGAGCCTTTATTTTGATTCTCATAAATCTCTCGAGCCTCCATTTTAAACCCCAAAAACTTTTGAAACTTCAATTTTAGCCCCTACGGCCGCATTTTAAACCCAATAAATTAGGATTTTTGTGTTCGAACCCTAAATTTAATGAACTTAATTCGAGTATTTTCCCTGAAACCCTTTTGTTCATAAGGGAAGGTTTCACATGAAATTTAAGACTGACCGGTAACCTCAAATTATCACTTTCAGTAGCTCCCATTTTTACCAATTTAATTAATTCATCTTTAATTATCATCTTAATTATTATTTAATAAATTTTCACTTTCTACAAGTCCACAACGACTCTTTCTCTCTCTCTAAATTCACTCACTTTCTACAATGTAACTACTAACTACTGTATTTAAGAATAATTTTATTATTTAAAGAGAGATGCAAAATCCATTTGGCAATTGGACACTTATTTTGGAGAACCTCAAGATATAATCTTCACAATTGTATCTTACTTAAACTATTCACAATAATAAATACTATCTACATCCCACAAAAATTATCCACTTTTGACTTTTTAATAGTTCTACTTTTTAAACTTTGACAGTAGATATTTTTATTTGTATTGTATAATACTTGATGAAAACTATATCAATGAAAAATACATTTCAAAATCTTTCCATTGATATATTATTTATCAAATATTGCCTCCATTTTCTTTTATTTGTCGTTCTAGCCTAAATTTTTTATTTCAAAATATTTGTCATTGTAGTATAGAAAATTATACTCCTATATTTTCAATGTACTTTTTGACTATTTTTTTAATGAAATTATCAACCAACTAATGATATAGTTTTAAATGATTGGCATTCTACATTTTCAATGTACTTTTTGACTACTTTTTCTTTTTCTTAATCTATGTGAAAATTATTGCTAAAGCAACAAATAAAAAAATGGAGGAAGTATTATACAACACAAATAAATATATTTAAGGTCAAAGTTTAAAATGTATAATTATCAAAAAATTGAAAATGGATAATCTTTGTGGGATGAAGTATTTAAACTTCGAGGTGCCTCAACACTTGACCAAGTTTTATTCAAACTCCAAATCTAACTTGCTCGGATATAAATGAAATTTAATTTACTAATTAAAATTAAACATTAGTTGGCTATATAAAGTTATAAACTACAATATGAATTGAAGGAACGAACTAGCTCTTCGAGCTATTAAACACCTAACCTAAAAAAAGCTCGAGGCTCTCGAACGAACTACTTAACACTCAAAACCTATTTGATCATTTAATGATCTCTCACCTCGTTCGTTACGCTTTATATAGAGTTATAGACCACACATGAATAGCTTGACGGTAAAGGCAACAACTAATTTAATCTCAAGAATTTATATTCGAATCTTAACAATTACATTATAAAAATTTCACTTCAAATAGTCTTTATATTGATACATATCAAACGTTGATCTATTTGTATCTAAACTCTAGATCATCGTTATTTACAACATATCTTTCCTACCTAGTCCAACAAAGCATTACGATCATTACCATTGAATTGTATGGCATGTAATAAACGAAAAAACAAATTGTAGACTTTAGTTTATTTTGTTGATAATAAAATAGGCGCCACATAATAATACATGCACATGCAAAAAACTACCCCCTCTTCAAGAATCTCTCCCTCCGCCTCCATCTCCTCCGTTACGGTGGCGCGCCGTCATCCTGGTGGCGCTCCAACCAACTAACACCAATTTGGAGATAACCAATATTTTATTTTATTTGATAACTATAATAATTTTATTTATTGTTTTTAATTCAAGACATTGGAACTCTAAAGAATATATCAACATATCATACGTTGGAGTATTTGTTTTTCTTGTGTTATGTGTTTGGGAGACAAATTAACTTGGAATTTGATGAGGATTTCATCTATAATATGAAAATTCAGGATCAAGTTTTTGGAAATTTGAGGTACGTGAATTCAATGAATGGCTTCTCATTTTCTCAATGCAAATGCTTAGCTTGTTTTGAGATTTACATATTTTTAAACCCATAAAAAAATATCACATTAGAAAACAAGCTCCTTGTTATCATAGGAGCAAGTTACATATTATCTTACCCCTTTGTTCTGCTTAGTTGTCACCGAGAGGTTGTGCTTAGCGGTCACGAGAAGCTATTGAAAGATATTAGGGCACGTTAAATGTTTTAAAAGTTCAATTTTTTAATTAATTAGATAAATTGATGATCATTGTTTCATGTTTTTGGCTTCTTTTTAAGATTTTTCATGTGGACAGCTTGACTTCAAATATTTGGTCTAAATCAATGAAGGTGACTTGCTTGAATTGAAGGCAAGGTAATTACTAATTCGTGACACTTTGAATCATTCTTATATTGTTAATATTTTTATGCATATTTAATACCCCTTCATCTCAAAAAAAGTTGTATATTATTGCATTTTGTACTCAAATATTTGTGTATAAATCGTATAATATTTCGTATAACATTTGGTGAAAATATAATACAATAATAGTATTTTCAGCCTATTTCTATTATTAACATGATCATTTTGATTCAAATCAATGTTACGTATGTTATATAAGACACCAAATTAAGTTTTTAATTCGATCAATGAAAATCAACCTAGACTATCTTTTCGTGATGGAGATGGTATCAAAATCAAGATATTGATTAGTTTTTTTTCCTAATAGGTTTTAAAGTAGTGATTTTTGGATAAATTAAAAAGGTGAGTGGGGGAGAATGTTGTTGAAGAGCATATCTAGGGTGTTTGCTGTCAAACATGAGCGTGTAGAGAAGAAGTTTAGAACGCAGGGGTATACAAAAATGTCAAAAAGTAAGAAAGGTCGTCGTGGGAGATCTTATGTAGCTCCAGAGAGGTCGTTATCATGTACCCCTGTATCGATTCAACAAAGCCAGTCAGCTAATATGTCCTCTAAATTAATGCACCATAACCATTGGGATAATATGCCCCCAAATTGCTTATTGACATTATTCGGAGAGTAGGTGTTGGTTGCACGTCTTGGCCAGGGTGGAGGGATGTGGTTGCTTGTGTAGGTGTTTGCAAGTCATGGAGAGAAACAATGAAGGAGGTGATAAGGACTCCTAAGTAATGTGGGTTGTTCACTTTTCCAAGGTCTTTGAAACAGGTTAGTTGGATTCTTATGTGTATAATGTTCTTTTACATGACATCGTTGAAGCACACTCTAACATTGATCAATTTATGAACTGTTATTAGCCGGGACCAAGAGATGCTCCGATTCAATGCTTTATTAGAAGGGATAAGACCAGCTCGATTTATAGATTGTATCTCGGTCTCAGCCCTGGTAATTGCATCTATATTGGCATTCGCTAAGTTGAAAATTATACCATCATTTTTTGCTGAAGTTCGTGATGGATATTCTATTTTCAATTCATTTGCTGCTCATTGTTCTTCTGCCTTTCCAACTTCAAAAGTTTTTCCTTGTTAATTGAAATCAACTATCACCAATAGAGAAGTTTGATTTTTCCTGTGTATGCATACGATTAATTTTGTCGTGATATTTCAGATCTATCTAGCGATGCTTGCAAATTATTATTAGTGGCGAAGAAAGTCAAGCGGACAATTAGAACATACTTTTTGATTTCTCTTGTTCCAGATGATTTTTCGAGGACAAGTGATAAGTATATGGGCAGAATAAGGTTTGTTTTTTAAAACTTTTGCTCCTCAGGTAACTTTTTGTGTGTTCTTGTCAAATGGCTAAGAGGTATTTGTTTTCATTAGGTCCAACATATTTGGCACCAAATTTTCAATGTATGATTCACAGCCTCGTTGTAAATCTGCACCAGAATCGATTGGTTGTTTCCGTGAAAACAGTAATTCAGAAAAGTTATCGAATAGGTATCCTGTTGCCGCTATAACATATGAACTCAATCTCCTCCGTTCAAGGGGGCCAAGGAGAATGCTATGCACAATGGACACCATCCCTGTTGCAGCAATCCGAGAAGGTGGAAACGTTCCAACTCCAGACACATTTTCAAGTGGTCCTCATGGCAAGTTGAAAACTCAAGCAGCGACTTCTGGTCGCACTCAGTCACTAAGCGGGAATGAGAATAGTAGGACCCCACTGGTTTTGAAAAATCAAGCTCCAAGATGGCATGAACAATTGCGGTGTTGGTGCCTGAACTTTAATGGGCGCGTTACTGTTGCATCGGTCAAGAACTTCCAACTGGTTGCAGTTTTTGATTCGCTGCAGGATGAACCTAACACAAAGACTGACAGAGTCGTCTTGCAATTTGGGAAGATAGGGAAAGATGTTTTTACAATGGACTTCTGCTACCCCCTAAGTCTCTTCCAGGCCTTTGCAATTTCTTTAAGCAGCTTTGACACAAAATTTGCTTGTGAATAGGCAGAATAGCCACATCCCCCTTGGGAGAATGGATTCCTATTCGAAGAGTGCATAACTGCATCTGGATATTCCTCGACGTTTCTCAATGTCCCGGCAATTCACGGAACGTGAGAAGCAGATGATTGTCATGACAGTAGTCATGCCTTGACTATAATCGTTTCCTTGATGTAATTTGTACATAGGAATTAAGGAAGCTTTTAGCTCTTTTTTTTAGCAAATGTAGTTTTTATGTAGGCTTAGTGGGTTACTAAGATGGTCAAGATGATTTATTTCCAACTCGTAAATGTATAAAGAGCCTGCAACGCAAAGAATTAAAATATTTTCCGTTCATGGTGATTTTGTTCTAATTATTTTTGTTCTTGATGGTTGAAACTATGATCCACATAGGTCATGGAAGGAGCATAGGCAGATTACTCCCTTTGGGCTGTCATTTGTCAACTCATCATATGTTTTGGCTTATGATTATTACCTATATTGTTATATTTATATATAAATATCATCTTATAATTAAGATTTACAATCCATAGGGAAGAATTGTTATTTAGGGATGCTTACAAGACTAATGTTCACACATATTTGACTCGATTCATCATTTCGATCACAATCATGTTTGAAAATGTTCTCAAAATCGATGAATAGTTGTGACGTTACCTTTATTAAATCCTGTTAACTTTATGATTAAATCCCAAATATGTGTGCCTCACATGTCTATTTTTCAATGCGTTTTCGTCCAATCCAGTCATTCTATGAGATTTTTTTCCTCAATTTTATCTTTTTTATGAACCCTAATCTTTCTACATCATTCATTCTACAAGGTTAGTTTGTGAATGACCATGTCACAAAAAAGATGGATTGAAATGAGTGATGAAACAGGAAAACCAAAGTGATCTGTCTTGGGTAGCAAATAGCAAAACCTTCAAGAGGACAAAACACACATGGAATCAAGAATAAAGGCTGTTTTGTACAACTCAAAATGGCCCCTACCACAACCTGTCAAGCAATAATAGAATCAACCCAACGGGCATAAGAATAATTAAAGGTTGACAAAATCACAGATTTTTAATGAATACCAATCATTTATTCCGTCCGTTCGGAGACCAAAACCAAGTTTCGTCCCACAAAGTGAGATCGGTTATATAAAGCCCATCAACGGACAACTTTTGCCCCTATTGTTGAGCATTTGAAATGTTGAAAATAAGTACTCAAAGAAACAAACTGGATTTCAAGACTAAAGGGTACATGGAAAAACATGTAGAGATAGTTGTTCTTGGCAATCTTTTCATCTCCAAACTTTGAAGATGAATCTGCCAATAAATTACATTAGAATCTCATGGAAAAGTTTCACGACGAAAACAGAAATGCGTCACTACTACGATTATGAATAGATGATTTGCTAGCCCTGAAAGAATCGTGACAAATAGAAAATGAAGAGCTTGAAAAATAACATAAGGCTAGATGATGTGCAGTCAAATCTAGCAACATAGAGTATTCTACATGGAAATGCAAACTCTGAATTTGAGGTTTCGGTTAAGAAACTACTGGTACAGGGTACTTGTCGATGCAGTCTTCCCACGGGGTGTTAGCTGATGGCTTCACATTGCGAAGTGCCTGCCACACTGCACTGTTACACTTGAAACCACTACCGAATGCAATCTGCCACACATTGTTGCCTCTCCGCACTCTCCCTTTCGCCTCTATGTAAGCCAATTCGTACCAAATAGAGCTTGATGAAGTGTTACCAAAGCGGTGGAGAGTCATCCTAGATGCCTCCACATGAAGAGGAGACAGCTGCAGGTTCTTTTCAAGCTCATCGATGACAGCCCTCCCTCCAGCATGAATACAGAAGTGATCAAAAGCCAACTTGAAATCCGGAATATAAGTCTTAATATTCTTCTTACTGAAAACCTTCTTGAACACCAAAGTAGCGAAAAACAAAAGCTGCTCGCTAAATGGCAACACGAGAGGACCCAAGGTAGTGATATTCGTCTTGAGAGACATACCAGCAATCGCCATCAAATCCTTCGACAAAGAAACCCCTGTGTTCCCCTCATCGTCCTGCTCCTGATAAACACACCTAAACGACTTATCATCCGCCCCCCGATGAGTCCTCACAACATGAACAAGCTTATACTTAGCCCTCCTCTTATCCCCCCACTTATTCGACAACAAAACCGCCGCACCCCCAACTCTAAACAAACAATTTGGAATCAACATTGACTTCCTATTCCCAAAATACCAATTCTGAGTAATATTCTCAGTACTAACCACAACTGCATATGTATTCCTATGCACCTGCAACAAGTCCTTCGCCAAATCAACTGCGATAACACCAGCACTACAACCCATACCCCCCAAATTAAAACTCAATACATTCCCCCTCAACTTATACTTATTAACAATCATAGCAGACAACGAAGGGGTCGGGTTAAACAAGCTACAATTCACAACAAGAATCCCTATATCCTTCGGTTTCAAACCAGTATTCGCAAACAAATTATCCAATGCACCAAACATGACCATCTCAGCCTCCTCTCTAGCAGCCTGCATAGAGGGTTTCGGGGGAATAAAATGCATCGCCTCAGGTGCATACGTGTCATCACCTAAACCAGACCTCTCCAAAATCTTTTTCTGAAATTCTAAGGATGTTTCAAGAAACCCATCCATTTGTCTAGAATGTTCCACAAATGTCTTAAAAGGTACTTTAAGGTTGTCTGGAGCCTTATAACATGAATAATCCACCAAAAAAACTGGTCTTCTTCGGGTCATGAAATAAACCGTTGACCCAAAAACAAGAACCGTTGAAAATATTATTACAGATACAAGATTATATTGCAAATGTATCCATAATTGTTTGATATCATTTGGGTTTGTTTGGGTTGCTTCTATAATTATGATAAACATTAGGGGTATCAATAAAAGTGTGAATAAATTTGAGATCAAGTAATGATAACCGAGTTTTACGTACTTGAGATTCACACTTAGGAGGAAATCTGGGAGCCGCCGTGAAGGGTGGATCTGTGGTGGTGGTGGCGGTGCTGTGGCGGCGTTGAGTTGGGGGTGGTGATTGTTTCCGGTCATAGCGGCGGCGAGGGGGGGTGGGGTGGGGGGGGGGGGGGGAGTGGACAAATAAATGGGACACAATGTTTGTCTGAAAGTGGACAAATAAATGGGACACAATATTGAGTGTATGAAAGTGGACAAATATATTGGGACACAATATTGGGAGTGTCAAATTTAGAGAAAGTGGACAAATAAATTGGGACACAATGTTCTTTTTTAGTTTTTTTTTTTAAATGGGACACATTGTTATGTGTAAAATTTCGAGAAAGTGACAAATAAATTGGGACACAATATTGGGGGTGTAAATGGAGAAAGTGGACAATTAAAATGGGATAGAATATTGGGTGTGTAAATGGAGAGAAAGTGGACAAATAAAATGGGACAGGATACTATGAAATGGAGGTGTATTTATTGAGAGAAAAGTGGAGGAATATAAATGCAAGTTGCTAACATTACCATGTGATGATGTGAATGAATCAAATGTTTGAATAATTTCTAGGGATTTTCCTTATTTAGATTGGTCAAAATAGGACAACTTGAAAGTGATCGTAAATTCATGGCTGCCTAAATTCATATATTCTTCAAAGTATTTTTTATACATCTCAATTTCATCGGAATAATCACATAATTTAGATTCCATTACAAACATTTTGAAAAAATAAATTTATAATTTCATAACTCTGGAGTTTTAATATATATATAAAAAAAATATAAATCGTGACACTAACAATCCCTCGAAGTCTTTATCTTATTAGAAAATCATTTTCACTTTTTTACTCATTGCGTAACCTGAAGTTCATTAACACTTTGACCAACCTGTCTTAAAGAAATCATATTTACTTGGTTACTCAATGAAACAACAAATCTTATCATAAAAAGGAATCTTCACTTGGTTATGCTCAATGCAACAGTGGAATCAAACTTATCCCAATGACCATTAACAAATGGAGTATTTGGATACAGGTAGTCAACTCAAACAATAGTTGGATAATTATAATGCTATACATAGGTTACATTAAGCTACTGTATTCAAACAGTTGAACATCTTCAATCTCATGATATTTTCTACATGACAAAAACATCAAATTCATGTGTCATGAAATCTTCACTTGGTCTATAGTATTTGTCTGGTGAATATAAGCTCAGGTTAGTGACTTGGCTTGTATACAGGCAAGCAAACCTCTCTACCTGAACAACCCAAAATCAAGAAGAATAAATAAAATTGTTTCCTGCTAGAGAGTAAACACCAATAAAAACCAAACTCCACCTGATGAGCGAAACGAGAATTCTGATAGCCGGTCTTCATGAGTTGTCCCCATACCTGATGAAACTGCAAAACGTTTGACACCAGTTACAAGTAAGAATAGATGTTAAAGATTAGGATTACTCGTTGATGACAATATAATTATGTTACTCCAAAAGAAATCATTAACAGAAGCACTGTTTAGGGCCAGTTTTTGAAAGTGAATACCCGGTATAGAGGTTTCTTACTCTAAGATAACTACTTGACTTCGACATACTAAAAATCATAATGTAGGGCATAACAATTTTTTTCTATAATGAAAACGTCCTTGGAGTGAAACTATGATGGAACATGTATATATTCGAAGTATAATTTTTTTAGAAACGAGCACTGTGAAAGATGTGGAAAATGGATTGGTTTCGTGTGCCTCAAAAAAAGAGGGGGAAAGGGGGCAATAACTTTGTTTCAATTTTGGAACGACTCAGTTTCAGGGGCAAATAGGAAAAAAATTGGCAAGGGTGTCAGATGTTAGCTGTGCGCGTTACCTGGCAGTTGGGGGAACATGTGAAGTTAAAATAGAAGTAAAGCCATGGCATACGACGTCGTTTTAGGTGGAAATAGAAAATTAAAAAAAGGCAGCCAGCGCCAGCTGTTAGTGCTGCCCGACTATTTGTTGGTTGCCCTGGCTGGTTGCCTTAAGCCCTTAGTGTGTGAACAGGGAAAATTTTCTCCTGTTCATCCAAAATGGAAGAGCTACCCAGCTTCAGAAAATGTGATTTCAGACGCCTTACCTTTTGGTGACATTCTCTTTGAGCATGTTGATGGTTGAGCCGGACTTGCTCAAGTTGCACCTGTAATGTCATCATCAAAGATGCATAAGAATAAAGCAGTAATTGATGGCATTAAGAATGGAAAGATTAAAATGGAAACCAGATATGCAAGAGAAACGTGAAGACGAGCTGGTCAGACTTGGTAATTTCTTCAGTTCACACCTCTCAGAAACATGGAAACTAAAAATGTATTGGGGCTCAAGTGATTCACCTCCCAATGGTTTCTCATTTAAAGTGGCAAATAAAACTTTTCAAAATGTACGTTGACGCAAATCAACTGACGCAAAAGATTGAAAAGCGTCAGCCAGAAGTCCCAGATCATATTATATTCACTAATGGAGGAATGGAAGGAAATCTATATAGATAGATTAGTTGCAAACCATATTTATGTTAAGGTCCTATTTGAATGGGGTGAATGGAGATAAGGGCAAAATTTATCACATTAATCTAGGATAGGGCACTGGAGGTGAATGTTTTGAAAATATTAGAGCTCTATTACACCAGGTTTCAGGAAAAGGAAGTAGTAAGGACTAATGGAGGATACATTTAACATCATTCAACCCCCACTAAAGTAATTGATTCCCCAAACATGGTGAACGTAACATCTCGCCTGCATTCCATACGTACCATATGAGGTAAGTGAGGTTGGCTAAAACATAATTCAGCGAATTCAACAATGCACACTACCTGAGCCTTAGCACAATTTCTATACAGGTGTAACCTCTATAAAAGCATAAACACTTGAGCAAAGCAAACCAAACCTGCAATTTATCAAGTTCGGAGGATATGTGATCTTCGCCTGAATCACTGTCACCTTCAAACCTGAAAAAGCAAGGCCATGATAAATTGGAAGAAGTATGTTAAATAGTTTAAGATATATATAATTTCACAACTATGATAACTCATTAAAGCTTGAAATGATAATTAGATAGGTGTGCATTCTCCAATGCATGTAAGATCATCTTAACAAAACTGGCTCAATTCATATTACAACTACGCAAAGACGCCAAGAGAGCCATTCTTCCAAACATCATCAACATGCCCCAGTAAGCAGGGTGTGGGGGGGGGATAGTACTGTTTCCAAATTGACCCCAGAGTGAGTTGCAAACACTATCTCTACTTCACAATATCGGTGAGAAGCGTAGGAAGTGTAATGACCCATTTTGATTTCTTCCATATATTAGATAAATAAAACAAAAATGATGACAGAATTAGCTCCAACAAACATAACATACAGTTGCGGATAAAACATCCAAAGAAATACAGATGGTGAATTCTTGCCTGCAAGACCATCTCAAATGGTGCATCTTGTCTTCAATGTTGTCACGGTCACTTCTTAATTGTTGAAGTTGCTGGAAATGGTAATAGATTTGTGAACAAACGAAACTAGTAAGGGGTGATCGATAGAAAACAGATGTGTTATTATTCAATCAAAGCAAAAAAATCCATATTTGCAACTTTATATCATCGACTAGTAAAGTGAAATAGTAAAAGAAATGCTTATAAGAGTATCCACGTCAAGAGAGATGTTTTCAGTGTCTCCAACTGTACCTTGCGAACATCCTTCAGTTGCCAGAGGAGTTCAACCTCTCTTGAAAGCTCAGGAACAACAAGCATAGTTCTCCAGCCTATAGGACCATATATTGAAATGGGAGTTATTGGTCATGCAAATTGCTTAGTCTATCAATTATCTCCCAATTAATGATATAGGAAAACTCAACTGCACAGAAATTGGACAGTGATAATGGCCTTACCCAAGACTTTTTTACTGCGCAATATATCCCCATAGATATGATCTCCGACATAAAGAACCTGAGCAAATTGAGATGGGGATAAAATCAATATGGGCATGACTTCATTTGTGGGCATGCATAGTAATCCTGCAGCATCATCAATTCAATCTGCAACAAAACTATTTTTTTTTCTGCAGTTTACTGCACCTTGAATTTCCATTTCACAAGATCAACTAAACATTTCCAAAACGACATGGAAAGCCTTTCTAAAATTCACAAGTTTCACATCGTGTCCCTTATAATTAACTTAAGGAGAAGAGAAATCGGAATTATGAATATAAGATACCTGGGAACTTGACTCAATAGAAAGAAGTTTATGCAGGTGACCAACATTTCCTCCCTGAAAGACGATACACAACAGACCATTAGAGAATCACAATAAAGAAGCAAATATAACTCAACAAAAATTTGTGAAGAAACCTGGAATATTTTTCTACCCTTCTCCAGACCCTTTACTGGAATGCTTATAGGGATGCTCCCAACCTGATCAATGAACACAAGTTAAACCATGTAAAAATCAGACTAAAGGCTTCTTCACATTACATAAATACTAAATATATGCATTCACCTGTGACATTGGAGTCCCATTATCAGTATTAATAAGCATCCCAGACTCTGGATGAACCTCATAAATGTTAGCTCGATTTTCATCATGAAAGAACCCTGGTTTTAAGCTGAAAAGAGGCCACTTAAATTAGTGACACGAAATGTTCCTTTTCTACAGTAAGTAAATGGTTAATTTATATGGTAAATAAAATTTGGTAGTATATTAACTAAATCCTGCTCAATGAGTTCAACACTCCCGACACTTCTCATGAATAAAACAAGTATGGGAGCCATTCGGGTCAAAGAACATTTGTTAATAAAATCATACTCGATGCCATTTATTTTAGAAGTACCAAAAAACCAGAATAGCATAATAGAAAGTCTTCTTAATAAGTTAACAGTCACCAAATGGTTGCTTGACCTAAAAGAAGACTAAGTGCATCCCCGTCAGAATAAAGGGAAAGAAGATCAAGCATGTTATAATCAGATCAAGGCCAAGTTACTCATCAATCCCAAATATATTAGTTACCAATACCTGCCAGTGATGACAACATCAAAGTGTTGCAGCCAGTCGAAAGTGGAAGAAGCATTGGATGATGTGTTGCCACAGAGGAAACTCATGACAACATTTGTGTAATCCCACAAACTGCATTCAAAGACAATGAATCATACCCATATCCAGTAAAACAGATATATACATAGCTTTAAAAAGGACAAACTACAAAACTCCAAAAGCGGAGGCAAGACTAAACAATTATTAGAGAAAAAAATAAATGTAACCAAATGAACATAATGAATTGGAGGTAGTACTTTTCAAGGATTCTCGAATTAATAATGTTAGGCTTTTATTAGCGTGCATGCGTTGAAATAACTTTCATTTACAATTAACCGTTAATTTTAATACTACCACTTTACAATCACCTTCATGTTACATTCAATTACTTATTGTCAGAATAAAGAACCGATACCATAAGTGGAGCGCCAAGATAAATTCCATATTATATATGTTATATGATGTCCCCTACTTCACTATATACTTACTTGTCTTATAGATTTAAAACTATGTCTTCTTTTAAATAATTAAGGCACAAGCCAGTCATGGTTGTTGTATTTTCAACTTGTAAAGTGAAACTAAAATTATCGACAGTATGCAGTATTATTTACAGAAGAACCAGTGTAAATGTAAAGTGGGTAGTTTTTACCAAACATTAACAAATTCAAGAAGAAAATTACCTGTTGGTAACCAAAAATATAGCACGACCAGAGTCTTTTAGCATTTTAAGCATTGCAATAATGGTTTCATCCTCATTGATATATCTACACAGAAAATAAACAGTACAAAATCAAACTACACTTCAATATAGAAATTGGATCAGGGAACTATATAGGAAAAATTAACTACCTCTTAGGATCTTGGGCTACCATGTCTTTCAAAGTCCCATCACGATGGCACATGTCAACGGCCGAGCGTACATCTTTATATAACCGATAATAGCTGCAAACATGGTGTACACAAACAAGATCTACTTATATAGAGAATTCATGAGGAATTGCACAGCAATCAAAAGCATAAATCATGACTTGGTGACTTGTATCAGGCAAGAATGCTTGATACGATAAGCAAAAACATAGTAATGGATTTTAAACAAAAAGAATATATAAATGTTGAATATCTTACTTCGTGCCTTCAGGGAGCTTTCCAGGATGGTTATCTTTGAAGTCAACAAGTTGAGCAAACAAATATGCTTCAGCAAGAGAAAACAAAGTATCGATGAGTGCGTAGTCAGGCTCATCAAAGGCATCCCTAGTCAAAGTACTTCCATATGCAGCAACTTTCTCTTCCTTCGACATTTCTTTGAAGCCATGATAAGCAACTTTCACATACTTATGCTTATCCATCTGTCACATAAACAACCAATACAAAAGTATGATGGAATATAAAACCTTAGCTAAGCAACATCAGTAATCACACCAGAAGAGAAAGAGCAACAGACAAACCTTCAAAATATTCCCTCTCCTCTTATCAAGGACGAGACCTCTAACCATGTACGTCCAATCAAATGACCAATCCAATAGCTATAGCAAATTGCAAACACAAAATAGTCAAGAAATAATTCTTGTTTCAGATATATTTTTTACAGGTCAAGTAACAAAACAAGTGCTTGAAACCTCAATACCAGGGGCCAACAATTTACACCATCCATAGAATTTTCTAAAGACATGCATGAATGGAATTAGAAGATTCTGATGATACACATAATTCAAATAGCAATAGACAGCGCTGCTTAAAAAACTGAATCTTTTACAGGGAAGCAGGCATAAGCAGTTTTCGTGCAAGTGTATTGCATTTTCCACACATGAACAATGATGAATCTGCTTCCCTTATTAGCTTGAGGTAAAGGACTACCAATTAAACTGACCTCAGAAGGGTAATGTAAATTGTAAACCAGCTTCCGGACAGTCCCGTTGTATGCAAGTGATTCAAAAGTCTCGGGTTTGTATTGTGCCAATGTGTAATCCATGTCAAATCCCACAGCAACAATATTCTTCATGTTCAAAGATCTATTGCAAAAAATTTGTTTTCCAATGTCAATATTTTTGAGTCCTTCAGGAGATGACCATATTCGAGGTTGTTGCCAACAATCGGTAAGTTCAGTTTTCTCCAATTTTGATCCATTCTTGTTTAAACCAATCCCATCCATTGAGCAACTGGTTAGCAACCGGTTCTTTCCTGTCATTTTTATGCAAACATATAATGAAATCTCAATATATTGACGACAATAATGATCGTTTATCACATTGGTCAAGTGAAGGCCAAAGAAAATTGCAGCACTCAAAAAGTAAAAGAACTTAACGTTCTCCATGTAAATAAGCAATACTACCAAATTAAGAGATGATGGATCTGAGCAGTCAAAAATTAGTAACGATGTTGTAATGACCAACAGATTTCGGTTAAACACCTCTATGCTTAGGATAAAGCATACCCATATAACTGAAGATGCTAGACAGTCTCAACGCCCTCAAAATAATTTCCAAAAGGTGAGTGTGTTTATGTAACTGAGTGTAATCTCTTAGGCAAAACAATGATAAATGAAATGCAATAGACTTACAATTACCAAAACGAAAATGGATCTTCCTACAATCATAAACATGACAGCTTACCTTCAGAATTCATTTTGTCCCAACACACAGTGCACAGCCTTAAGTTCCAACTTGTAAGCCTATACTCCAAGATATGCTCCACGGAACACCTAAATTTCACCAAAGTAAATTTCGACTCATAACAAAGGAATTCCTCACATAAATAGCATGCCTCTCACTCTTTAGAAAGTTAGACACCTAGCTAATGGACTGTATAACGTGCATAATCCCTGCAAGATTTATATTCTAGTAATGCAGAAAAGAGAAAAAAGCAAAAAGGGAAGAGGGCAAGGAATTAATGGAATTCCTTCGGCCAACTCTGTCCCAACTTTTTCCTTCGGGCAACTTATAGTATAGACTGAACTCTTTTACTCCAGAGCATTTACCCGAAAACGAATCATATTACCACTTGCAGCCTTACCAAAAAGTTAAGCATAATAATTAAACACTCGAAGGGTACCTGTTCTACAATGTACCCAACAGGCCTAGCAATCTTGAGACATCCAAGATAACAAACAGGAACCAAAGAACTAAGGATAATAAAACAAGTTAAACTTCCTGATTCTCCAAATTCTCCTAATATTTCATTAAATTCATGATCTTATATCATCAATCCCAATATTGGGAGTATATTGGAAACCAGGATAATTAATGATTTCATCAACTCTAAACCAGAGTTATAAAATTCCCAAGTAAACACTCAACTATCCAAAGTTATTCCTAATTCAAAATGTCACATATACCAAAAAGATAAGAGAATTTGGTATACAGCAAAGAGATATACGTACATAGTAAATAACTCAATTAACGCACTATAGCTACTAACAACTTCAACTTCACCAATAAATCACAGGAAACTCTATTGTCCCTTATATAGGTATATTCTTTGCAAGGACTCGATTCCGGAACCATGTGAGTAATATTAACCTCGTGGTTGAAATCACTTCAATTAATCACTCAAATCACATGCATAAAAACGCATCCGAAACTCAAATTACATCTAAAACACACATGAAAAAATATACTCCGTCCACACCAAAAACATCATCCGGTTTGCTTTTAAATGGTCATAATAAACAAACTTTCTAACCTTAATTGACACACATAAGCTTGTTTTGAATACAAACCATCATGTCAACGTTAAAGCACATTAAAAATATTAGCATTTGTTATATTTTCCACCAAATACTCTCTCCTTTTTTTTTACTCTTCATCCTAACACTATTTTCTATATTCTACATTAGGTACACTTTCGTTTCTTTTCACTATTATATCCCTTAGACATTAAACATGCATGTGTCATCTTTTCTTCTTACTTTAAATATTACATGAGAATGAATCGTTGATCATGGACAATCATCTACTCCCTCCAGGTTTTTTTTCTATTTCTATTTGGCGTTTCGTATTTGGCGTTTTAGTATATTGAGATAGTTATCCTTAATTATTCACCCAATTACTCATTATTCTAATAAATACAAAATTTATATATGATTTGTTTTAAAAATAGCTTTATAATTTTATTTTCTTATAATTTTCAAAGATAGTTAAAAATAATTAATGAAATTGGATATGCAGCGTCGAATAAAAAAATTGTATATCACTAGACATTAAAGTCCATAGTCACCTGAAAATCCAATATATTTTCAACATTTCATTCTCCTGTAAACGAGGTATACAAGTAAAAATCAACATTTATTTATTACTATTACGTCCTGTAAAACGACAAATAAAAAAAATACATACTTTGTTCAGTTTAAAAATCCAACCATCACAATTCAAAATTGGACAATCATTTTGGGACATAACCAAACTACCTTGATCACAAAAAGCTCTCCTCCAGCACCAAAAATTATTTCCAAATTTCGAAATTCCCCCAAAACTTCTCCACGAAACCACTGAAAACTGAACCAAACTCGGAGTTTGATATGAAAAAGAAGAAGAAAACAAAGAGAAGCACGATTGAAAATTGCATTTTAAAAAACGCATTTTTTTCAATTTATTAAATACTCAAAAAATCATAATTTATCGATTTGTGTGTAGGATTTCAATTGATTGACAAGTGGAATCTGATTCTCCACATCATAAAATTCAAACTCATCCAAAATTCTCAAATTCTCTAATTATTATAATAATTAAAATAATAATATACCAAAAAGAATAATTATTATAGTGATAATATGAATTTGGGTGAGAATATTTTTAGTCAAAATGAGTTTTTTTGTATTTAAAAAAAGATTGAATTTTGATGGGTTTGGGATGATATTATAGTATGATGAAGATGAAGATGATGATGATTGACTTCATGGGATGTAGCATTGGGAATTGGGACATAGTGTGAGACTATAGAGTTGACTATGTGGACATTTTTGGTGGGCATGCAGAGTTTGTGATGGTGAATTTTATAATAATATTTTATTAGTCGGCCCAAGTAGGGCTCCGTGTTTATAAAATTTGTAATTACGGTGAAGTTCTTGTTATTTGTATATATTAATAAATTATGGTATTTCAATATTATTGGTGATACTATTATTGATAAATTATGATATTTGATATCGGATTCGTAAAACACAAAATTTTGTAATGGCTACGATCTAAGTAATCACCATGATTACATTTTTTGTATACATCAAGATATGGCTTCGATTTGGCGTATCGCGAAACATTTAATGTGGTTTTCTGAGGCGTGGTTTGCGAGGTTATTACGTTCGTTGACGTCATCAATTAATGCGTTCGATCAGTAGTGGTTATAAGTCTCCGTTACAAAATAGTATGGGGAGATATTGATATTAAGAATATTATTGGCCTTTGAATTTGTTATGAATTTTATTTTTAAGGAGATTTTATCTACTTCTTCCTTCATCTCTATTTATTTGATTATTTAGAAGAAATATAATTTATTAAGACAATCATTAATTATACAATTTTTAAGGAGAGAAAAAAATTATTAACTAATAGAAAAAAAGATATTATCAAACAAAACAAACTTCAATGGAAAAAATTGCATTGATAATCACTTATAATGAGAATGATAAATTTTCTTTAGGTGATGATTAAATAGGGAAGGCAGGAGGTAGGGATCATCTGTCTCGTTTCACTTCTTCAAATTAAGTAATACATCGATGATATTGTAATGATTATGCAATTTAATATAGAATTTCACAAAAAATATAGGCATTATTTCTGTACATTATTTTTAATATTTTTAATACGTGTATTTATGTATGTGAATTATGTAAATATTAGGTAAAAGGCGATACAAATGCGGGGAGTATGTTGTTATTAATTTATAAAAACCATCACGTAACAAACTTCTCGGGTCGAATAAATAAAAATTCTTTGGTATTAATAACATCAGAGTGGCGCAGCGGAAGCGTGGTGGGCCCATAACCCACAGGTCCCAGGATCGAAACCTGGCTCTGATAATTATCATTTTTCTTATGCTCATTTATCAACACTTGATCACTTCTCAACCACACATACATATTACATCTCATAATAATGTCACCACCACCACCACTCTCCCTCACCCCCCCCCCCCCCCTTTTATCTCCACCACCACCTCAACACAAACAACTCCACCACATCTCCCGTCGCAATGCCGCCGTGTTACTTGCTCTCATTGCACCACTCATGCCTTCTCTACACTACCATCCTCCTCTAGCACATGCATTCTCCTTAGGCATTTGTAAGTCAGATACTTCATCAAGTTAACTCCATGTTGAACATTTAGAATCCTTATTATTTCCGATTATCCCGAGCTTCCGGATCCTTTGTCTCTCTCGATGTTACCTTTTGCGTTGCATGCTTCATATATTTATATATCATGTTTTGTGGCTGTGGTTGTGGTTGTGTACATCATGTGATATCATGTTTCATATATTTAAAAATCAAGTTTTGTGGATATCATGGATAAACCTATGAACCTCGAGCACATAAGGGACACCGAGTGGGATAGAGGATCCGGAGAACCATTTCTATATTTACTAGAAATTTGCAAGATTACCACTTTTGCAATAATTTTTTTTATTTTTAGCACATATTATCATGAAAAAGATGGCACCTTATATTTTTTGAACAGAAGTTTCTATCTTTCTGTTGCATGTTTTGTCCAGAAAGTGTTTTATTGAAAGTTTTATCATGAATTTTTATTGATATGTTTTATAATTTGTGCTAATAACTCAAAAAATTGACTTTATATTTACAGTTGAACAATGAAAAAGTAAAGTGATTCCTTTGTTTTTATATTATATTTCAAAATGTGATCAGCAGGACCTAAAGATTGGTTGCGAGAGCAAAAGAAGAAATCGGCTAAGTATCTGTTAGCTCCAATCGATGCTTCACGCAATAGTCTCCAAGTTGCTTATCAATTAATCTGTATATTATTGATTACAGTTCATCAATTCATATTAGTAGTCCTCATTGTTCGCCGCTATATATATTTAGCTCTATTTTGTGTTTCAAATGTAGCTAAAGATGAGACAGGGAATGAGGAGAAGGAGAAAGACTTGGAAGAAGTGAAATTGTTGTTGAGATCTGCGGCGAGAGATTGTGTTGTTGAGGATAGGAATTCAATTGTTGCATTTCAAGCTAATTCTGGTGTTGAGGTATATAATCATTGGATATTATATTGTTCTTATGCATTAATTATCATATTGTATACATTTTGATTTGATGCATGAATGAAGCTAATCTGAGTAAATGAGATTAGAAGAAGTTAAAAGGATCCAAGTTTTTATGAAATATGGGAAGAAGCAACATCAACATTCCTAAGCGGGGTGGGGGAGGGGTCAGATAGTATGCAGTCTTACCCTGTGATAATAAGGAGGATGTTTCCGAATTGAGACAAGAGTGAAGCGAATGATGGTATGCATACTTTGTGTGGATTGAATGACTAATTACCTATTTGGCTAACAGGTCTGCACATTTACGTTGATTGTGAAAAATGCTGCTGATTTGCTAGATAAGATGGATCCTGTGAAGTTGGAAGCAGAATCCAGGCTGAGTTATCTCATAAGGCTTGTTTTTTCTTACTCTTTTATAGTACTAGTTTCAATTCGAGTAATTTCATCTCCGAAGATACTGAGTTCAAGAGAGTTTGAGATGCTTTTGATTGGTGATATGAGAAACAAATCAACTAGGTGTACTTAAATGAGTAAAACAGTACTAAATGAAGTACAGAACATGGATCATGAAATGTTGTTTTTTAACTCTTTTGTACTTCAATAGATCACTTAGAATATATTTGTTGTTTAGACATTTAGACACAGTTGAGATTGTTCATGTCAGTGATATACTCTTTCCAAGTGAGGTTTGAAGCGACGCCTTTTTTGCTGCAGGTCCTTTGGTTATCTATACAGCGCGATAGATGAAAATGTCGCCTCTAATAGGTACGAGTTGTCAAATTCTTCAATGCATTGCTTTCTGTTTTCCTGGAGTTCTTGTTCAGGAAAAAATCGACAATTTATTGCAAGCTATTTCCCCATTCTGTTTCCTACGCTTTCCAAATTTTCGTCTGGCCTGGTTTTTTGCTGCAGGCAGAAGGTTATGGATGCACTTATGGACACAATGTCATCCCTGAATAATTTTGAGAAAGGTGTGAGGGATTGCTTGGAGATATAGTGGCATTACTACATCAAAGAGACGAGAGGAAAAGGATGCACCATATGGATATTATGTTGATGGACTTCTTCTGAGAAAGTCTGAATTGCATCATCTTTAGTTACTTATTGTGGTATTGGTGCCTGTAAATTCATTTGTTGAGATATCATGAATTATGTATCATTGAGTCAATTAGCAATTTATGTAACTCGTCATGTAAATGTTTGCTCAATCACTCAATCCATCATATTCTTATAAAATAAAATAAAGTCAAACCACTCGTGTTAAAAATAGCCATTACTAAATTTTTTATGTTACTAATAAAGTAGAGCCGTAGAGTTACATATAGCAAATGTTTTTACATAACATCAATATGCTTGATGCTCAACAACTCTGAAGAGCCTCCACATAATATACACGAAATTTCTTTTAACGAGTGGAAAGTTTTCAATAACAATGCAAATATGCATGTATAAACTATAACTAGTTCTCAAGAACTAGAGTATGTTAAGCACACATACTTACACTATCAAATAAATTAAATTATTAATAAGTACACGTAGTTATTTATTCATTTGTGTAGTGTGCATGTGTTTATTGACTTACAAATCACAGCTCATAATTCATAGGTAATGTTGATGGAGAGTGGGCACTAGCTAAGCTAAGGCCCAGAAGGGAGTATGCTATCATAATTCACAGGTAATGCATGATTGTGATTTTTGAGAGAATTCTAAGCCTAGTATTGTTTATTGTTATCTTTTCTTTTCTTTTTGTAGTTTTCCTGTCCTTATATTTTATATTCAAGTTGTGGTTGAGATATTTTATTAGGAATTTATTTTTCTTTCTCCGGATTCAATCTTTTGAACTTTATGGTTGTAATGCAAAGAACAATTTTTATTATTTATGATAGAGTGCAAAATAAAATTAAGCAAGGAGAAAATTCACCGATTATCACGGGTTTTATTAAATCGAAGAGAATCGGTATCAATTATGGATTCTAGCGTTCTTGACGATTTGTGAGATGTCTGACACCTATGGCTTGAGAGCACCATTTGGGTGCTTGATAGAAGGCTTGATATGAGGCTTGATTTGATTTGAGCGAGTTTGAGTATGAGGCAGTTTGATTTGATTTGAAGCTTGATTTTATTTGATTTGGATAGAACGAGCGATTTGATTTGAATAGAAGTTAAGGCGAGGCTGGATAGTTGTCAAGTGCTTGATGAACTGAGGAAGCTGAGTGCAGGCATGTATAGTGCAGTAGGGGCGCTTCTGCGTAATACCGTGTTGGTTGTATGAACCTTTAATCTCGATCGACAGTTAACTGTAATTTGGATAAATTTCCTGGCCTTGATGGGGCTTTGGGATTTGATCTTGGCTTTTTGTGGTGGGGTATGTGGCTCGAAAGGTATACCGTTAGTGCGCTTGATATAACTTGATTTGATAGAGTTTAGTGCGTGATATGACTGACGATTTGGGATAGGAATTTCAGGAGTTCGGTGTATGGGTGATGGCAGCGAGTGTTGAGTAACGTTAACTACCCGACTTTATCTTCTGGCTTTGTTATTGTAGGGGGCTTGAGGATATATTGCGTGGAACTTAATTGAGATTTAGGCTTCAACGATTTAGGCTTTGAGATTCACGTCAACGAGTTTATTCACCTTTGACCTTATTTTATTATTATAGAGTGATGATCGAGTATGGAGGGTGGAGCATTCCGGCGCTGTTGATGATCTTACGTCAAGCTGGGCGCCAGGCGCTAGCGGCGTGTTTAAGTATCTAAAATCCGGAGATAAAAAATTTGAGCGTTCGGTTTATTGCTTATATTTGAGATTTGAGTCATCAAACACAGAAATTATCGGTGTTAAATCCAAGTTTTTTGAATAATCGAGAGTTCTTAGTTTAATCACGAATGATGACGTTTTGAGAAGCTTCATTCAGTTAAATTCGGTTACACAACCTTGAGCTTGAAGGATTATTGCGTTGTGCAATAATCCTTAATTTTAAAGTTCTTGTTTTGGTAAATACGGAGGTGTTTAGAAGTATGGTGTTTATTTAGTGATGCTTGAAAAATTTAAGCTTAGGAAATTCGGAGAAACGTTACAAGAATTTTTACCGGAGAGGTTTATTAATATTTTTGGATGAATGTGTATGAATTATGGATGATTTTGGTCGGTCAAATGGGGGTATTTATAGGTTTTACGGAAACCGAATCTTCCATTACGATTGACAGTTTGATTCGGTGTATCGTGATCTTGGCCAGTTGAGATTTTGAGGCGGAGATGCGGGCCGGATGGATGATTTTGAATTACTTGATGACCAAGTAATCCTTTTTGGGCGCCTATTTTAAGGTTTAGGAAGGTTAAAGGATTAACTTACAGGTAGAAGCGTATTTTCGTATTGTAGGACGCTTTTTGGGTATGATTTTGCGACACAACCACAGATCTTAATTTTGAAACCCCGTGATTTATAGATTGCCGTTTGTGCGTGGTTTTGAACGTCGTTTGATTAGACTTTTGATCGATAAAATTAGGGTTTCGGGCGCAATTTTATCTGGCACGTTAATCACGAAATTTGTTTTAAGGCACTATTTGAGTTCAAACTTAGGGTTAATTAATGTAAAGCCTTTATTCTTTGAGCGATTAACTCAGGGGCAGTTTACGAGGAGCCTCGTTCGTCAGGGTTTGTTGATTTGAATTTAGGATTTGTCGAGAATCACAATGTTAATGTGACATTTTTTTTAGTTGCTCGATCAGCAATTAAACGATTAGTCGACTTAATCAATTTAATTATTTTATGATAAAATTTCGATGTCTACAATGGTTTTGTTTCATGACATCTACATTGATTAATAAATTGGACGGCTAAAAAAAGTTAAAACTTCGTGACTTTATTTCATGAATTTCCAAACATGTAATAAAGCCGGAGTGAGTATTATTTATAGCATCTTCAATCTATTTTAATTGAATTTTTCATATATCGAGATAAATATTTGATCTTCAATTATTTTTTAATTATACTATTAAAATTTTAAAAATTAATATTATTAAAATATTTTAAAAGACGAATCAAATGATATAAATTTATATGTTTTAGAATAATTAATAATTGATGAATTGAAGTCGATTTGAAAAAATCAGCAGCAAATTATATTAGATTGGAGAGTATTGGAGTTTTAATCGTATGTCGTATTTTGTAAAGTTTAATTACATATTACACTTCATTAATATAAACAAAATATGTATTGTTACTGATATAATATGAGAAGAGAGTAAAATATGCAGTTCGTGAATCGAGATAAAATGAATAAATTAATTGATATAATTTATATTAATTTAGATAATATCACATATTCTACGTAACCAATAATATATTTACTATAATTACATTAAATCATAATAATATCAAATCGCAATAATATATTTAATACAATAACATCAATAATATTTAATAATATTTCTAATGTTTAATACTATTAAAATATAACACATAACACATAATAATATAATCCATATTCATTTACTATATTAGAATATTCTACATGCATGCATCACAAATTTACATAGTTTTGTCTCTATTCTTGTTTTGTTTGTAGTGAATTACAAAAAGTATTATTTTCTTACAAATTTTAATCTTTCAATGTTGAAGAGTTGTCTTTTGTCAGTGACACGTGTTAATCTATTGAATGCCTGCAGATTTGTTTTGATTGTGTACTAAGTACTTGAAAAAGTAGAGGTTTTTCAGTGTTTTTTCAAGAATATAAAATTTGGGTTATGTTTTGCTTGTGAATTGATACAAAAAGAGAAAAAAAAAAGGTTCCAAGTTTACATTAAATTGGATGTTGAACCAAGAAAGATCCCATCTTTTTGCTTAGTTTTTGAAGGTATGATAATTCTTGCATAATTTTTTGTTGTTTTGCTTTGCATTTTCTCAATATGGAAGTACTTATTTCATATGGAATTTGGTACTTGATTCTTGAGAAGTAGAATATTGTTACTGGTTGATTATTCGATCCATCTACTCGTCTTGCTTTTACTGTTATATCATCAACATTCCCCGATCTCTCTTCTCCTGATTACGCAATGATATCGAATAGTAGGCAACCGACATGAGAGAGGGTGTTTCTGAAATGACTCAACAATGAATTGTAAAAACTATCTAATATTTCACAAAAGATAAGAATCGCAGTTAGTAAGTAGTTGTGCATATTGTGGACCTTGTGATGTTCTTGCGCAATTATTTAGCTGTATTTCTGGCTCTATAATTAGTGTGAGGGAGTCAGGGAGAGAATATTGAGATTTTTTTAGTTTGTGGATTTTTGCAATACCTGGCAGCTTTCTCTTCTATATTGCATATTCTATTTTTTTCCTATTTTGAGCAGAGTGCAATTAGATTGAAGTTTTTGTTCTTATTTGTACTTGGGTTCCAAAATTATCTTGTTGGTAACATATTGGACTTGCAATCAATCTTTAAAAACTCTTTTGCTTAGTACTTTTGTATGAAAATTGTAATTGCAATTGTTTTTACAGCTGTAAATCAATGGATTCTGGATAATGAATAGTATAATTGTGTAGTGAATAGGTATGGTTCAAGGACCTTGGTGATTCACAAAATTATGATTCCATGATGTTGAAGGGGTCTTGTAAAGATTGAACTCTTGAAAAATGAGGAGTTCTTGTGAATCATTGGAGAACTGTGAACACAGAGTTGATTCAGGCCTTCAGAAAATAAGGCATTCTTCTTTTCCCCCCTCCTGCAACAAACCATCTTTGCCTTGGTTTGATATACGGGTTTTCTATGTTCGAGTCAGCAATTTCACCGTTGATGATACCACCCCACAGTCTCTTCTTCTCAACCATATTCCCTTGGGCCATGATACTATATTGGAGGTAAACGGGGCAAGATGTCAAATTTATTCTGATGGTGCTTCCTGTGTTCTTCGTAGAGATAGAGTTGATAAGAAATCTGAAGAGGCAATTTTTGTTAGCACAGCCAGTATAAGATCAACAGGGAGTGTGAAATTTGAAGTGTTCTATAAAGAAGATTTAGTCCTTACTGGAATATTGGAGATGTCAGGTAGTAATGGTATCATTGGGGAATCTAAGAATATTGAGAGGGGATGGAGCTTGAATTGTGAATCAATGATGAATTGTGGCACCGGATTTCTCAAGGCTAGACAAAGCATGAGCCCCGAAATGCTCTCGCCAATAGTAGAAGTTTTTGTCGCAGGTTGTTACTCAGGAACACCAATCATCTTAACAAAGACTCTGCAGCTGAATCATCGAAAGAAGCATACCAGAAAGGGGATGCTAGATGCAATCCCAGAATATGAAACTACTGCATCCCCGAAAGATGGTTCACCTAGACTTGATCTGCAGGTACATAATGTTTTTCCCCTGTGGATGCATCAATTAATATAAAGCCTATCTTTTACTGTATCCTGTAGGACAGTATTAACTAGAGGATAATGTATTATGCTTCTGGTTAGCTTTTCATGACATTGACGTCAACTGAACATGAACTAACCAATTATGAGCGATTTGATTGACTAGTGGAACTAAGCATTTCATTTAACATTTGAGTTCTTACAAACAGTCTATAGATTGACAAGTGGAACTAGGCATTTCAGTTACCTTATGCATATACTTTGGCTGAAACGTTTTCTCTTTTTCGGTCTGTATGTTAAACCTTTGATTTCTGTACGATGAAGAGATATACTGTTTGATTAGCAAAGCCAGCAAAATATGCACCAAAATGATGTAGCATCTCCTATCCTCCTTTCAGGTTTACTTTCTGAAATGTATATTTCTTTTATTGTAGATACCTGATTACAGCCATTATTATAAGCCAGACGGTGAGGAAGACTTCAATCACAGTTACTGGGGCCAAACAGACTACATGGAACACGAAGATGGAGATCTTTCCTTTTTTAATGCCGGTGTAAGGGTAGGTGTTGGTATTGGCCTTGGCATCTGCGTGGGCTTAGGAGTCGGAGTTGGTTTACTCGCTCGCACTTACAAGGCAACCACAGGGACTTTCAAGAGGCGGCTTTTCTAACTCTTTGTGACTTCTGTCCCGATTCAGCATTTCCTCACTATACCAGGTCCGCTAAAATGGTCCCTGTCATGATCTTGTCATCACTTAAATTTAGCATTAGAAGAGAACCGTCGTGCAAGTAGTTTCCTAGTGCGAATTTGCTGACTTTATTTTGTTGTAAACTCATAATCCTCCCCTCCCCGCCCCGCCTTTTTGTTCTCCCGGCAACAGTTGAAGCAACTTTGCAATCTAGATGAGTGCCAGCATAGGTTACATGAACATGACTGAGAGGTGGCATATATGATATATCTGCCAAGAATGTAAAAATACTTTTGCCTTGATAACTTTGTCCATATAATAATACCCTCCAGCTTCTAATTGCCAAGAATATATTTTTGTCTCACGATATAAAGGAAAAGAATCCGACTTGCTTCTATTGAATGATCATTCTCCCCTTTGTAGCTCAAAGCCTCAAACTATCTAGAGACTATATTCTTCTTCCTTAATTAGCTCAAACTGACGTGGAAATTTTATTACCTATAGCCAAAACAGTGTTGCAACTTGCAACTAAGTTCATTAGGGGTATCTTAGTCCAGTAAATATATTTGCTCCAATGACCTTTAAATATATGTCTATCTACTTCAGTGACATAAGTTTCAAGTATAATATTTGCTCCAATGACCTTTTTTAATTTGAAATTTCATTGTAAGTAATATTTTGTAAATACTAAACTAATCCTAAGGGTAATATTTGCTCCAATGACCCTATTTCAAATAACTTCTTGAATTTCCAACTGGAAAATATAATACAAATGAACTAGAAATAGAGAAACGACAAGGATCCAGGTGGAATGGAACCACCATCTAGCCACCATCTTCTCAAACAGAGCATTGAGAGCTCTTCCAATTATGCTATGGATCCATCAATTACAGGTATAAATTGCTCTGACAATTGGCTTGCATTCCCCTACACTCGACCACATCTGGTAATATCGAGATCAACATTTTTAGACTACAATGGTACTCCCTCCATCCTACAAAGATTATTCACTTTTTTTTTATAATTGTAACTTTTAAACTTTGACTTTAAATATATTTGTTTGTAATCAATGGAAATCGTTTGAAATATATTTTTAATTGATATAATTTTTATCAAGTATTATACAATATAAACAAAAATATCTACAATCAAAATTCATGAGATGAACAAAAAATCAAAAGCTGATAATCTTTGTGGGATGGAGGGAGTATCAGTTTATAGGGTAATGAATTCATATGTTGCATCCACCATATTATTCCTACTTAACTTCCTCGGCACAGTACGTGGGGATTGGAACATTTTTTTGAGCTATTTTAAAGGGAACTAATACCTCCATTTCAAATTAATTAGAAGTTTAGAACTAATTGACAATTTAGTTTTTTTTTAGACAAAACTTTAACCCAAAAATAATACTCCGTATAATAATATTGTGAAACTACTTCTAAAAACGTCTATTATTATTTTTTTGAATTGGTATAGAAGTAAAAACAGATTATGATTGGTAATTTGGTATAATAACTAATGAGTAAATTATATGTGAATCACCCTTCTGTAATAAATTCACTACTTTTCAAACTCATTAGTGAAGGAAGCAAACAGTTTGTAGCATATTGACTACTTTCCAACCATAATGATAAGTAAAGGAGATGTATTGTAAGGAAAAAATGAATACGAATTAATCATGTGTGTTCATCAGACTGGTTAGCCATTTGGAGAACCTTTGCTTGTGAAATGTCTAGGGTAGTAACAAGGATCGGGCATCACCTGCCAAAGTCGATAACGTATAATCTACAAAACTGCAAAGAAAAATAATAAAAACATCGGACCAGTTGAGTTGCCCTGAAAATTTTGAACTAGTGTCATCTACGATTATAAAACTATGATGCGCAACTTACACGACTAAGCTCGTAAACGTATATTTAAGTGATATACCACTTGCTTTTCACTCCAGTTGGACGAGATCCAAGACCACGAAACATATTATCGCATTTTCATCCACTGCGAATACAACTTGGTGCTCCTGAATATGGACTATCAGCTCTATGGCAAATGAAATAGAACATGGTCTGGATCTACTCAAGGCATAATCTGAATCCACAAATGGAATTCATGCTAAGAAATTAGATGCTAGGAAACTGTCAGATTTTTGGGAAGGCATTGGGTAGCACACAACAGACCACTATGAATTCCAAGTTCAAGGAGCACATAGCACACAACCCCAAAGAGCAACCGATTATGAAAGGCCGAGTGGCAGGGACCAATTATTCAGCATACTCATTTGTCCACACGAGCTTCAGCACAACCAATCTACCATCTTCATTTTAGAATCTCAGCAACGAGCCTAAACATAACTTCAAAGCAATCTTCTACATCTACAACACTAGTTCTACAACTGATACTACTATATGGTAAATATTAACCATCAGGACCATCAAACTACGTATCAGAACACTGTTACACAGTCTTGATAGATGTAAATATAAAACTCTAAGACAAACAAAATGATGAAAGAATGAAATTGTAAAGATACTGCATTTTGCAAATGAGGAAAGGTATATAGATCGTTGTATAAACAAGGCAGACGTTGGTCAGTTTGCCAGAAACAATAATGTAACACGAGTATTATCCATTTAGTTTCAACAGTTATAAACTCTACATATTTTTTTTGCAATAGAAGATGTCTATCATATAAATTGATTATGGTTCACCGATCCACGGATAAAATAATTAACAATTTTCTTATGTATCAAATGAGGTTAAATTGTAAGAGTAAGACGGTTCTAATTTCAAATGAAACTATTCTCATCATATCTTACTGGAGTAATCATTTACCCTCAAACTAGCTTAATTATACAGATTCAACATGAATGAGTTGCTATAATTTGCACGGAAAAGGGAGGGGGTGGGTTGGTTAGATTTGCTGATTAAAATTAGAAAACCTTATGCCTACAAACATGTGTTAGAATGTTGCCATATTTCATTTTCCAGTATAATTAATCCAACGTTGTTTAATCAGTTTGATAAACTTTAATTGGATCAAATTGTATACCAAGTCAGGAAGTACTAGAAATTGAAAACCAAATAGCATATAATACCTCATTGTCTGAGCATAAGATCGTTGCAGGCGGTGAACGAATTGCTTTCCGGTGGCAATCAATTGATTCTATCAAACACCTCTTGCTTGCCGATGAATGAGTAACCATCACAACAAACGAAAACTCATTCACCGACACAACAATGAGAGCGTTGTATCGCATTTTCACATCACTTTTCGTCTTTTGATGGGAACAAAAGGAGTAAGAAATGGACACAGAACACGCACACAGAGTGGGTGAAGAGCCGAGCAAATCCTCGTACCATCTCCACCCACACCACACAAAATCGACATTTTATTACCCTTTTTCGACCTGCCATGTGAGCGCACCCTACATGGCAAAGATCTCTTCACACACAACAAATCAATTCTCATCTCACATCTATCTAATTTTCCATCTATATCTACAAATGCATAAACTATGTAATAATCATATGTAATGCAAAATTAATCATATAATCAACGATTAATTATCGCTAAAACCTTCATAATCCATCTGATTTCCCGAAATCAACTGCATCAATTAATAGCCAGATCGAATAATCCGCTTCGTGATAATATATATCTGAAAGATATAAACTCCATCAATAACAATTCAATATAACTAGCAACAAAATGTTGTAAAATAATCAATCTAACCTCAATAAAATCCATCAATAATAATTTAATAAAATTAACAACAAAATGTTGTAAAATAATCAATCTAACCGCAATAATCTAAATCAATAACAATTCAATAAAATTAACAACAAAATGTTGTAAAATAATCAATCTAACCGCAATAATCTAAATCAATAATAATTCAATTAAATTAACATGTTGTAAAATAATCAATCTAACCGCAATAGTCTAAATGAATAACAATTCAATAAAATTAACAACAAAATGTTGTAAAATAATCAATTCTAACCTCAATAAACTCAATCAATAACAATTCAACAAAATTAATGTTGTAAAATAATCATTTCTGACCAATTAAATAAAATTAAAAATAAAATATTGTAAAATAACCGTTTCCTAACCGATTTGTTACGAACATTGTTAACGCTGCAGAAAGTCAACGACGTATTCCATAGATAGATCGACAAGTTATTATAGCAAATTTGTAATTGATTTTTGGAGATAAACATAAGTGAGAGAGAGAGAGAGAGAGAGGGGACCAGAAAAATGTTTGGTGAAAAAATGAGGAAACGATGGGGTATGGGCGTATGTTAGTCGCTCTTGAAAAACATATTTGTCAGTTATTTTTCAAAAAGTACTTTTTTGTTAGATAATATATATACGTTCTTCTGACACCTTGAGAAATTTCATGCGGTTGGTCAAGTATTTAATGTGGGGGAGGTTATCAGGATGTCATACATGTCTGGTCAAAGTGGCCGTCTGTGAGGAACTTGGTAAGCCCAGGAGTAGCACGGCAAGGCAGGTGCTGGATTCGTGATAATTGCTGCTGCTGAGGATCGAGCCGTCTTCGTCTTGTGGTAGCCATGAAGAGGCGACCCGATATTTTTAATAAGAAGGGAGTGAAAAATTCCACGAATTTTAAGCATAACAAAGGTAACATTCGATGGTCATACCTGAGAAACCACGAAATACCGATTCTTGTCTTTGTTGAAAATTATTTGTAATAGAACCATTTAGAATTGGTTGTGTCGATGATAGAAATAGTAGGAAGGATGTTATCTTTGAAACATTTTCAACACAATGCTTGTGATCTTTCAAAAACGATATTAATTTATTTAAATTTATGTTATTCGCGGCTCTTGAGTTTTTATATTTTATCAATATCGTATAAAGTTATTTGACCTCTTAAAAAATTGTGGTTCCCCCTCTAATTCGACGGCTAGAAATAGTAATTAGGAGGTGAGTTTGATATTTTGTACGGTGGGAGATGTATGGATGTAATTTCAGTTGGTAATGAAGATCGAGTTTGTTAGTTGGGTAAGAGATCCAACAACTGTTGTTGAGTAGTCTTCTTTGAGCTATGCGAGTTAGCTCATGGGGCCAGGAATCCGATTTTAGATAGTGCGGAATGATAAAGCGATTGTTTTATTTTATAAAGCGACTATTATTTTTTATGGGGAAAGCGACGTTTATAAGAAAATTAAAAATAGGGCCAAAATAACATTTCTTTTAAACCTTATATTTGCGTCACTATTAGCTGTCAACAAGTTTATACATTACTTTCTGATCCAGGAGAATTAATTCACTTATATTATTGATGCATGATCTAAATAAATCTCTGTAGACTACAATAATAATACAAATGACAAAACTAAACCAAAAAAATTAATATGCAAATTATTAAAGAAGATAACTTATGATTAACAAATTCCAAAATCAACAATCATTAAAGAAGATAATTAATAATTAATAATTAAATGAATAATTTAATTCCAATAAATTTTCAATTACAATCCTCTTTAAATCAATCTATAAAATTACAATCTTTTTTAGATAATATGAGCTTAGTATTGGAGAGATAAATATTTGTTATTTTGTGTCTAACTCTTCATTTGTCTATCATAATAATATATGGGTTGTGCAGATTTTCGTTTCCAAATAATTGCATATTTAGGTAAAAGAGAAAAATTAAGAATTTTAGTTTAATTGTAATCTCCCAACATTCAAAATTCATGTACACTAGCGAGTAGCCAGAAACTATAGGTAAATCTTGTTTGGGGAAAAAAATTTCAACCCAATAGTTAAATCTTATTTTGGAAAAAAAAATTGAGCCGAATAAATATTAGAACTGATTACCATACTTCTCTTTTTATCACTATAAATAGTCTAAAAGTAATACATTTTCCAACCCAAATAAAAATATGTGAAATCAGAAGCGTGTCATGCCCAGCCTTCATAACGTGTCGACAAAACAAAGCGCTAAATTGGTGAAAATTAATTAAAATTCTCTCAATAGCTCATACCAGAATCACTAAAGAAGTGCATTAAAACATACAACTATGCTTCATAAATGACATCATCTATGTCGATTTTTTTTTTTGAAAATTACAGTGCGGTCACATGACATCTTCAAGGTAGGTCAGGGTATGTAAGTTGAGGTGTAATTTGTGATGTATGGATAGAGGCCAATTAGCATTTCGCATATATTGTCGTATGTTTACTGTGGTGGCCAGGCTATCGGTTTGTTTAAGGGGTTAATTCACTGAAACTTTATAGTTTTAGGGTAAATTCGCTTATCTTTTTATCGTTTTAGGGCTGGTCGCAGACCGTTTTTCTGACAAAAATACGTTTTAGGTATAAAATGGTATTTTCTTTTGTGGCTAAGCTAAAATGTATATATCATATTTCACGTAATTAAAATAGAATCGGACTGACTTTAACAGCCTTTTTTCTGCCATCTCACTGCTTTCTTGTGACTTTCTGATAGTCTGACTTTTCTTAACATTGTATAATGCACTTTATTAATTTGGCACCATATCTCAATTAATTATCTTGGAGCGTTATTAAATAATCAGTATTAATTTATCGAGTTTCGAAAAAAGTAAAATAAAGTAGCATGGAGGCGTAAGTGAGCAATAACTTAGTATGGGCCAGATTCGTGCAATTGACACGGTGAGTTTTTAGACTAGAGTTGATAATTGAAAAAAATAAAGAAAAATAAAATTATTAATTTAGCACTTTTTATCAAGTCGGTAGGCCAAAATATTATTTTAAAAAATTTATTAAATAATCGAATATTAATTTATCGAGTTTAAAAAGCAAAAAAAAAGAAAGTGTATGGGCTGCCCATTTAACCACGCGATCCATCTTTTATATGTAACAACCGTTACGATTTTGTTGATGGTCGAAGTTTAACTGATTCAGGTTCAAGTAGATATTATTATTGTTGATTGTTAGCATAAAATGTTACTGGTTTTCAGTGTTGGTTTTTGTTCCAATTGCAAAGTAATCAACTGTTGAGATGGCCGAGTTGGTCTAAGGCGCCAGATTAAGGTTCTGGTCCGAAAGGGCGTGGGTTCAAATCCCACTCTCAACAATTTATGTTTTTATTTTTCTTTTCATCTTTGCAATTTGAGTTAGCAAGCTTTCAAGCTTCTCATTCATCTCAAACTTGTATTTACTATTGACTAGTAAGAACAAGTGAACACATAAATTTTTTAATGAATACTATAACATCATCTTTATAAATCAACCACCAAAGATTTTCGTCTCTAGTAGTTAACTAAATATGCATAAACTAATGAAAATGTTCTATGATGAAGATCAATTGGGCTATCAAAGCATACCAAAAATCTTGCTCTGAAAATGTTTGAAGATGAAGGTAGTAAAAAAGTTCGAATTTGTTTGCAATTTCGCATTAATATATAAGAGACAGCCAGACGGGGAGGGGTTTTAACAAGTAATGTACTTAGCCCGATATAGTCTTCTTCGTCTTTAGCTTTCGTAAATGTTGTGGGTGTCATTTAGAGTTGGTAGGGATTGATCGAGGGGCCTCGGCGTCATCGATCGGAGGTGTCAGCGTTGGCCGGTCGATATAAAAATTCATAAATGTATTAGGAGTACACTTGTACTACTGCATATAAATATGTAAATTACCAGCGTTAAGTATATATTTGTAATTATTTTTTATTCATAAATTTTATTACAAATGCATTTTATTACATTAAATATATTGAAAAAGCTTTAAAATAAATCGAAAAAAAAATGTTAAGCGGGTGTATTTATAAAGTGTTAGCACCGTAGAAGCATGGAGAGAGCTAATGGAGGAAGTTATTGTCAAGGCGAACAATATTTTGAGGCATCCTCTCGATATTGGTTATTTTGTAAATTTTTTTATCATGATGATTATAATTGTAGGATTAGTTTTAGTGTTACTTATGCAGAATAATTTCCTACTCATAATAACCTAAGGGCAAACAATGGTTATATTTAACTTATTTTCATCATAAAAGAAAAAAAGAGGTGTGTTATTTTTAAGGTCACAAACGATTCACAATTAAGCGATTCGATTATTGAAACTGTCGAAAATCCAAATTTGATGTCTAGGCAACAATTAGATTTGAATATAAGCAGTAGCTTATGATGAGCCCTAATTGATTAATTGACAATTGAAGCGATGCGAATCCGATGGTTTATGTTTGAGGTTCGAGGGTAATTCACTTTCTTGAATAGTTTATTAAAACTTGAATCAATCTGATCCGTCCCATTTCCAAACAATAAGTAGCTACAATGTCTAGCATATCGATTTCGTGGAGTGTTTGATAGATTCTGACACTGTTATGAATCTGAAACATTACAATCGCACTAGGAATGGGATCACAATCTTTAGCAACCGATTATCTAACGAATATGTCAGAATCCTCTCTTTCAGCCCATGTTCACCAATCTTGATAAGTGCTTGGTCAGATTCTTGATCATGCAACCGTAGCATGGTTGTGTTGTGTTAGTTCTGCAAACGCATGAGTGGAGAGTTGTGGTCTAAGACTTGGTCACTTGGGGAGTTGCATCCATCATCAATGGGGAAATGCTGTTGGCTGTTTGGTAGTAAGTTGCCAAGTTGGGGGTTGTTTTCGTCAGACGGAACTCTTGATTTTCGTGTAGATTTGGTTCTGAAATTATAAATGTTCGATATCGTAATAATATATGCTGGTGACTTTAAGGTATTGAAGTATATATTGACGGTCATTTTGGGTGGTTTATATGAGTCTTTGATTATTTTTGACTTTTGACTATTGATGTTATAAAATATCAATACTAATCGAGTTCGATTTCACCATAGCCGGTTTGACTTAAAAATATAATCGAATAGAATTGAAAATCGCTTCAAAATAAAATCGAGTTCGAAAGGTAAAGACTCAAATAGTATCGAATTTTAAAGGACACCATAGATTCGAAGTAGTGTGCACGTCTTTGCTTTTGGACACTGGAGGAACTAAGGGCCGAGCATGGAGGAGCAGTTGCCTCCTTTAAAATTTTGAAAAATTATATATTTACTATTAAAAAATGAAATTTTATCATTTATTTATTTAATTGTTCGCCCTCCTAAATTTTTATATATTTTTCTTCATTTATATAATTTTAATTACTCCACCTTCTCTATATATATAAAATTTCTGACTCCGCCACTACTTTATACGTTTGGTACCACAAAACGATTATGATGGAGAAGTAACCTCATCACCATTGAGAATCATGCTACATACTATGAATTTGTCTAAGTCAACAATCTTTAAAGAGTACAAACTAGAATGTTGAATATATAGATTTCACAATAATCTTAAAATTAGGGCGGCTGTTTTATCATCAATTTCTACTTTCTATGTAAGTTAAGCCATGTGAACTAGCTATACGAGCTGCATGATAATTTTGAATAATTCTTACTTCTAACTTCAATGTTATATTTGTCAACTCTTACCTTAGATCACTTGTCCACTATCCCAAGCCTTGCATGCATGCCTATAAGAGTATAGCCTCATCTAGTGATCTATCTCTCATTATATTAACATAAAACACATCTTCCTCCACCACCACCACCACCATGAACAAAGACAGTAACCCTCAAATCAATACAACTCATATCCAACCAACCAACAAACTCAGTTATGTTATTGAAAAATGTTATGATCAAGTAATTTCAAACTTGTTCATACTATGCTTAATACCAATCATGTTCTTCATATTACACCAAGCATTCCAAGTGAATCTTGATTTTATCGAACAATTATCGCTTTTCTTGAAAAAAAAAATTGTTATCACTATAATGTCATCACCAATCTTAGTTGGTTTCGGGTTAGTAGTCTATATGACCCGTCCACGTCACGTTTTCTTGGTCGATTTTTCGTGTTACAAAGCACCTAATCATTTAAAAGTCCCTTTGGAACGTTTCATGAATCATTCCAAGGCTACTTGTGAATTTGATGAGGAGTCTTTAGAGTTTCAACGCAAAATCTTGGAGCGTTCGGGGCTTGGGGACGAAACATGTGTCCCTCAGGCTCTGCTTTTAGTCCCTCCTCAACCCTCTATGCATGCTGCTAGAGAGGAGGCAGAGCAAGTTATGTTTGGTGCATTAGATAATTTGTTTGAGAATACTCATTTGAAGCCTAAAGAAATTGGTATTCTTGTTATTAATTGTAGCTTGTTTAGTCCTACACCATCTTTGTCTGCTATGATTATTAATAAGTATAAGTTGAGGAGTAACATTAGGAGTTTTAATTTGGGGGGTATGGGTTGTAGTGCTGGTTTGATATCAATTGATTTAGCAAAAGATTTGTTGCAAGTTCATAGGGATACATATGCAATTGTTGTTAGTACAGAGAATATAACCCAGAATTGGTATCTTGGGAATCAAAAATCGATGTTGATACCAAATTGTTTGTTTAGAGTTGGGGGTTCAGCTGTTTTATTGTCGAATAAAACAGCTGATAAGAGAAGGGCGAAGTATAGGCTCGTTCATGTGGTGAGGACTCATTGTGGCGCGGATGATAGCTCGTTTAGGTCTCTTTATCAGGTGCAAGATGGTAATGGGAAGTCAGGGGTTTCTCTGCCAAGAGATTTGAAGGCGATCATCGGTATGGCTCTCAAGACTAATATCTCAACACTGGGTCCTCTTGCAATGCCAATTAGTGAGCAAATAATTGCCCTCTCAAATGTTTTGCTCAACAAGTTGTACTATAAAAGGCAAGTGAAGACTTCCATTCAAGATTTCAAGTTGTGTTTTGATCATTTCTGCATACATGCTGGAGGGAGGGCTATTATCGACGAGCTTGAAAAGACTCTGCAATTGGCGCCTCTTCATGCTGAGGCATCACGAATGACACTCCATCGCTTTGGTAATACTTCATCGAGCTCAATATGGTATGAATTGGAGTACATTGAGGCGAAAGGGAGAATGAAGAGAGGTCAGAGAGTATGGCAGATTGGATTAGGAAGTGGTTTCAAGTGCAATAGTGCAGTGTGGCAAGCACTTTGTGATGTGAAGCCATCAATCCATAGCCCCTGGGAAGATTGCATTGACAAATATCCTGTTTCAGTGTCTCATATTTAGGAGAAACATATTCATTGAATACATATACTTAATTGATAAATAAGTTTTGCCCATTTAGATACTGTGTATTACTGAATGAAAACATAATATATTAAATAACTTTTAAAGACATCAGGAGTAAAAAAAAAAAGTCATAACAATAACTCTTAAAGAAGAATATACTGATATATATTCAAGAATACATTAATTGAGATAGTTGTTTATGAAACAGTCAAATGAGATAACGAATCGACATATTTCTTCTGCAAAGAGAGCACACCTAAACCCTCTAAATCTTCTTTTCCAGACCTTGTTCCTGTCACCTTTGATGCTGATTTCTGGCCTGGTACCAGCATGCTTCATTTCATCCATTTGGGAGTGAGTATGCTGAAACACTACTGAGGGACCTGATTCATTGAAATAGCTCGTTCAAGGAGTGTACCCTGCTATATCCGTCTGTTATCCGCAGTAGGTCAGAAGAAAAAATCTTGGTCCTAGATACACGGCAAAAATGGACAGCCTCTTGACTAGTGTTGCTTCTAAGAAATAATTTCCACTTCTCTGAGCTAGCCTCTACCACTCCAGGCTTTTCTCTATGCAGATTACAATGCCATGATAATCGTACAGTACTTCTTTCAAGAGTGAGAATGGTTATGGTGGATAGGCCTCAAATCCTTATGCAAGGTGCATATAACTCATGGGCAACTTTGTATCTCATAGGCTTTGTGAGTGTCAACTTCCCCATCGGAGTTTTAATGTCAACATATATTCCCTACAGCTAATGAATATATGAAAGCTATTGACAGATAACAGGAACTCTTGAATCAAGAATTTTGTACAAATCACCTTCTTCTTTTTGGCGAATGTCTGTACGTGGTATCATGGCTCAGCCACTGCTCATTAATAAATTGTTACCCACAAGACAATGCTCACAGTCCTCTATAAACAACTCAGTACCAACAGCAGAGTCTTCATCCTTCATAACTGTAGTCAAGTATTTCAAGAGTGAGTAGAGATCATCAGAAAATTGGTGTGATTCGTCACCAGCAACAAATATGTCTGTTTTTTGTCCAAGCGTGATCCAACTAGAACCAGGATACTTTTTGACCTCCTTTTGTTTCATCTCCCTCCGAACTGAATTGACACCATCCCAGTTCCCAGTTGCAGCATATATATTAGAAAGCAACACGTAAGGAGAAGAATTATGGGGATCTAACTGAATAAGCTTTTCAGCTGCAAACTGCCCTCTGACATCATTTCCATGTAATCTACAAGCTGCAAGGTATGATGCCCATACCATAGCATCAGGTTCAAAGTCTAAATTGTTAATAAAAGTTTCAGCCTCCTCTAGGAAGCCCCAGCGTCCAAGAAGATCAATCATGCAAGCACAATGATCCATTCGTGGCTGAATACCATACTGAGTAACCATGTCATCAAATACCTGGCGCCCTTTAGATACCATTCCTGCATGGCTGCATGCAGTGAGAACCCCGAGGAATGTGATTTCATCAGGCTTTACACATTTCTGCTTCATCTCATCAAAGATCTGCAGCACCTTATCTGCGAAACCATTCTTTGCATATCCTACTATCATGGAGTTCCACAAGATGACACCCTGTTTGTTATACATCTCAGCAAAAACTTGTGCAGAACTATCAACATCTCCACACTTAGCATACATGTCTACTAATGCACTCCCAGTCAATTCATCTTCGTTGAAACCAGTATGGAAAATAAGAGAATGAAGTTTCCTACCATCTTGAAAAGAAGCAGATACCGAGCAGGCCTTAAGGACACTAGCAAATGTAGCTTGGTCTGGCATGGCATTAAACTTCCTCATTTCTTGATACCATAACAATGCCTCCTCGCAGCAGTAGTTTTGGGCGAGCCCTGATATCACAGAGGTCCATATAACAGTGCTCTTGGGGTTAGGAACCTCAGAGAACAGAATATGTGTATCCGATACATTTTTGGTGGCAGCATACATCCCCAGGAGAGCTACAGCCAGAAACTCATCATCATATGGAAGACCAAGCTTCATAATAGAACAGTGAAGTTGTCGTCCAAGATTCAAACCACTCCAATGATTGCACGATTCTAGTAGGCTTGCAAAGGTAACTTCTGACGGTTTTAACCCACAAACCAACATAGACTTAAATACATCTACTGCATTCCCAACATCTCTTTTAGCATGGCCAGCAATCAATGCATTGAATGAGACCACACTCCTGTCCGGCATGAAACAGAAAACTTCTGTGGCAGCTGCAGTATCCCCACACTTACAGTACATATCAATTAGAGAACCAGCAGCATAGAGTCCTGTTTCTAGACCATATTTCACCAAGAAACAGTGAATTTGTTTTCCTTTTGCAAAAGCCTTTGTACCTGCACATGCACTAAGAATACTAGCTAAGGAGACCTCATCAGGAGCAATACCGTCTAACATCATTCTCTGGAACAATGAAAACGCTTCATCCTCTTCTGCTTCCTGTACATAACCAACTATAATCGCATTCCATGATATATGATCTCGAGTAGTTAGTAGTTCAAACTGCTGATTCGCATCATCTAGAGACCCACATTTGGCATACATATCTACTATTGCATTCCCAACATATAAGTTTGTGTCAAATTTGTTTTTGATGATAACTGCATGTACTTGGCACCCCACTTCTATATCTCTCAAACAAGCACAAGCGCTCAAGATGCTAGTATATGTGAAATCATTAGGCTCAAAACCAGAAAACCGCATATTCATAAATAGTTCCATGACATCATGAGCGTATCCATTCTGAGCAAGACCTCCAAGCAATGCATTCCAAGATACATTATTTTTTTCACCCATCACATCAAAGGCTTTCTTTGCAGCTTCTATTTCCTGGCATTTAGAGTACATACTAATCAAGGAACTGCCAACATACACATTATCGTCCAGTCCTTGTTTGATAGCCTGAGCATGAACTTGTAACCCATATTCAAGAGTTGCAATACGTGCAATAGCGCTAAGAACACTTCCTAATGTAGATCGTGAAGGTTGAATGCCAGTTCTTATCATGTGTTTGAAACTCTGAATTGCTTTCTCCTCATATCCTCTCTTGGCATGCCCGGAAATCATGACATTCCAAGCTACAACATTTGGATTATGCATCAAGGAGAAAAACCGGCTTGCATCATCAAGCCTTCCTTCTGCCGTACACGCATTTATTACAGTCACAAATGCCACCTGGTCGGGCATGCAACCTTTCATCAACATATCCTCGAAAACTTTCACTGCTTCGGCAAGTAGTCCAGCACTCACATACCCTGAAACCATAGCTGTCCAAGAAACCATATCAGGCTCAACAGCCTGATCATATACCCTCCTAGCATCATCTAAACTCGCACACTTAGCATACATATCAATCAATGCTCCCTCACAAAACGAATCAAACTCAAACCCCGTCTTTATCACATCACAATGTAGTTGTGCCCCAAAAACCAAATTCATCAACCTCCCGCAAGCCGATAACACTATAGCAAAGCTAAACTGATTCACCCTCACTCCACACTCCATCATTCCCCTAAACCTCTCTACAACACCTTCCAACAACCCACGTCTCGAATACAACGAAAGAATTGAATTCCAAGCCAATGTACTACCTTTCCATTCCAACCTCGAAAACGCCTTCTCAGCATACTCCAAATCCCCACATTTTCCATACAAATCCACAATGGCATCACCCAATTTCCCTTCTGATGAAAACCCAAGTTTCATACTCAAAGAATGGATTTTTTTGTTCAGTTTCAAAGAAAATAAAACTCTTTGAGGCATTTCGTCGAACAGGCGGCGAGATTGGATTTTCTTGCATTGGTTGAGGCATATTTCCAGAAGGTTTTTGTATAGAAGTTGAAGTTGTTGGGGTTCGTGTAATATTTGTTGTGGAAATGTTGAGAACTTGTGATGGTAATTACATGCTAAGTGGAGCTTCTTCAATGGAGCTCGATGAGACATTGATCAAGAATTGCTCCTGCATGACTTAGCTCAACTGTTATAGTGTTGCCCTTAGCTATCTGGGTGTGTGTATAGTGTTGCCCCTTAGCTGTCTATGGGCCTAAAGGTGGTACCTAAGTCAGCAATATTTGGGTGTGTCTATAATAGCTCAGCAACATTGTACATAATGACGTTATCGAGTAGGGTTCAATCAGGTATCATGTAATTCGATTGGGTAAATATTTTTCGAGTATGTTATTTACCGTGTTTTTCAAGTATTGATCAACCTTTTTAGTCGAGTCTGACTCGAATAGCTATTGAGCGAGTATGAAGTATGGTTTTTTGACCGAGTATCGAGTGGATAATGGGTGACCCGATAAATTTGTAATTTTGTACATGAAAATATGTAATAAAAAGCTACAAATGAGTCGCATTTTAATGAATATAGGTGCATATATTTTATCGAGTCTAGTAATTACCAGGTTGTTTCGATATCGAGCAATGTACTTTAACGAGTCGAGTAATTATTAATTGTTTCGAGTATCGAACAAATATCGTTTACTCGAGTCCGACTCGATAAGCGTTTAAATCAAGTAGGGATTTCAGGTCGAGTATCAATCAATTCTCATCCAGATTGAGTCACAAGATGAATTAATTTGAAATAAATTTTGATGCAATCTTTTGTAAAAATCATGCAAGAAATTCCCATGTAATTGTTTCACTTCAATATAGCCTGAATGAAGCCACCAAAGCAAACATGTGCAACTCAAATGGATGCAGTGCATCTTTTGCATCCTAATGTCTATATTGACACCTTCCTGCAATTGAATTGCTGCTTTTGAAACTATGAAATTATTTGTGAATGTAATCACTGAAAGACTTAATCATCAAGCACAGACTTCGTCGTATTTGGCAATCTCTGGCCACGAACAAAGTTACTGAAGAGGTGCAGAGCTCGTGCAGGCTGCGCGTAAGGTACCATATGCGCAGCTCCTCTTACTGTAGCAAAAGTTAGCAAGTTTCCATACTCAGTTGCCCAACCTCCCACCTTCGAAATTAGGCAATTACAATTACTACCGCGATATATTGTGCACAAGGGGGAAACCACATTGGTGAGCAAGAAAATGATGTAATGAATCAAATTATGTAAACCACAAAACAAATTAAAGTATATGCACCATGCTGTTAACTTATTGAAAGAAGTATCTTAATGTAACTGCATGTCGATTGAAGTTCTATATCTTAATTTAATCACGTGTGCATGTTTGCCTGCAATTTTCGATATTAAATTCATTCGAACCAAACAAAGTCTTCACCCATCAAGCGGCACCAGCTCAAAATGTGAAAAATCAAGAATAGTGCTAATCGTACACTATGTGCTATGAGTTTCAACATGCTATAGATAATTAATTGAGTTATGATGGGGCATTGAGCTATACCATGTGCAATGTGTGTCCTTGACTATTAGGAAAAATGATGTTCAGAAGAAAAGAAAATGATAATAGTACCTGCCCCTTGTGAAACCAAGCTCCATAAGGAACTGTAGCTTTGAACTGTAAATCATGAGCAAGCTCGCGAACAAGTGTCCTCGAACCAAGCAATGGCACGACAGAATCTTGATCTCCACTGCAGGTAATAAGCTTTGGGTTTGAGTTCACAAAATGATAAATTTACATTTTCTATGGAAAGAGCTAAAGACCAAAATTAAACTGGTTTTGCTCTTATGTGGAATTTTTAATGAATTTACCTGAAAATCCACACTGGAATCTGACTTTGCATGATCTGTTTGAGCAAGGGAAGAATGTTGATGTTCCCGTCCGTATCACTATAATTCACATTGCTGCAAGCAGAAAATAAATGTTTACTGTCATTTCATATGTGCCAATGTCAAACTATCAACACTACAAAAACTAGACAGAAGAACACTTGGGCCTTGATGACAAAAAAACTTGGCATAATAAGTCATGCCAATTAGGTTCATCTTGTTATCTTAATCTCGAGCAGAATGTTAACACGATTGCTCTCAGAAAGTTACTTTCTGTGGAGTTTTCCATGAGATAAAAGATTTACCTGCTGCACATTGACCAGCTATATGGCAAGTTGGTCCTATTTGCATGAAGAGCCTGTTGAACCTCAGGAAGGTTGAAATAGTACCTCCTTTCGTAGCTCATGCAAACATCGATACCAAGGCTAATCTTTGTAGCCTGCAATGATGATAATACACTTTTGGAATATAATTTTATGTGGTAAATAATCTAGAAAGAAAGATGTAATCTTACCATCTTCTTCAACCGCAACTCTTGCTCTACGATAGAAGGATAGCAAACATCAACGATCACATCATAATTGTTTATGTAATCACCAACAATTTTGTTTGCATCATATATTGCTTGGTTACATGCATCTGACTCATTGTGTGGGCTGGAGTAGGTATAATCTTCAAAATCACATTCATTCATGATAGCAAGCCCAATTTCATCAGAAATCATTCCGTGTGACCAGAAAAATTCATATGTTGATGGAACATCGCGATCTAGTCTGAGCAGTGGGTTACCAATCTGACATAACAAACATATGCCTGTCAAGGGAATATAAATTTAATTCTTGTAACAAAAACGATACGAAGTGGAAGGTTTTCTTACTGCAACTCCTTTGATATTGAACTTTGCCCCTGAGGACTTGTCATTGTGCTCCAGAAGAGCAACGGCTAATTGGGGAATATAATGACCTGTTGAAATGTAAGCCTATTAACCTTCAACTTCATGATTCTTGACTACTTGTAAGTTATATAGAAGATATACTGAAATCTAATCTGTATGACTAGACCTCTATGTTATTTGAATGACTGCATCAGAAATACAATTATTATGACCGGCATAACTTTCTCCGGCAAGAAATAAATCTCTAGACTGGAAAGCTGGGAACTTTTTGAACCATTCTGTCATGAAAATGTGCATATCCTTTGCTGGCAGAGTAAGCGAACGAATCTTTAACTGTGTAGAATACAAAAACAAAGATGCAATGGATTTTATCTAACATGGTCAAATTCCTTGCTGTGGAAGCATCGCCAGTTGTGTAATCCGTGCTTGTGTTTGAATATGACCATCCCACTCCAGCCGGAGACTCAACGAAGAGGAGATTTGATGCTGCAAAATATAGGAAATTTTACTTTGTAAGTGCCACAAGTGATTGACCATGAGGATAAGTTCATCATATTCAATCAACATTTCTCATCATTCAACTTCACTCATTCTTTCAAGATATACATTTGGGTTATTTATCAGTTTTTAGACCATAAACAGGCTCTATAAATTTGAATCAATGATAGATTTACCTTTGTTCCAGGATTTTGAATTTTTTCTAAGGGCTCGGCCATCGCCTCTAGGAAAGAAAGGACCCAACTCAGTGAAGGCACCCCCACCAACAGATGAGCAGCCAGGGCCTAATCGAATCAAACAACAATGACCCTCATAGTTACAAGAAAACAATAACACTTTACTGATATGTAAACATATTCTCACAAAACCATATCTTTACAGAAACCAATTAACATCAAATTGAGTTACAAAAACAACAATGTTCCTGTAAAACTAGCAATCATAATCATCTTATTTTCAATTACATAGCACACAAATTGAAGAAAACATTATATAATTCAGTTCAAGAAAAAAGCTTATGCTACTGAAGAGAAGATACAACAACGGCAACATGGAACAATGCCTTTGAAGAGTCTCTCGCCTAAGCAGGATAAGGAGGGTCAGATAGTATGCACCCTTAAACAGGGAGACTGTTTACAAATTAACCCAAGAGTGAAGTGCAAGAAAAATATTTAAGACGGTAAGACCACAGTATTTTCAAACCTCCATTGAGCCAAAGGGTAAGAGGTTTATGATCAGGGTCCACCTCTGCTTCCACAAAGTAATAGAACAAGCTCCTCCCAGCTTTCACATCAACATTAACATAACCTGCATCCAACCACTAGTGTTAGCCGATATTACTGGCAATGACGAGGTTCTGGTTTCGAGTCACTGCAATTAGAGTGCTGAATTTAAAGAAAGAAAAAGGAAAACCTGCATACTGCTTGAACCCAACTTTAGGCTGACCAGGTAAACTCTTCACTAAATCCTCCTCTGGGTATCCTTCACCACCATCAACCACCAATCCAAGCACAACCAACCACCCAAAAGACCACCAAAACATCCTCATTTCTCCAAAGAAACACATGCCTTTTCTCTTTCTAAAACAAACAAATAAAGAAACCTTTAGCTAAATTCTCTCTAACCTCTCTACAACATTCCTATGTATTTATAACAGTCAAAGTTTAAGGTGAAAACATTGTCTTTTTTGCTGCCATTATCATGAAATTCACACAAAAATTATATTTAATCCTTTAAAAAAATATTTAATTCTTTACATAAATATTAAATAATTAATAAAATTCATTCATCATTATTGCATTTGTAACCACCAATCAATTTAATGAGTTATAATTATTATGAATTAAAATACATAAATATAATTTTATCTTTTTTGTAACTCCCAAGTTGTGGAAATAATGAGTCACATAACTTCTAATTAAATTAATGAGTTATAATCATCGTAAATAAAATATATTAATATAATTATTTATTTTAAATAAAATAGCTTTTATTTGTAAAAAGGGTATTTTTGTCTTATGAAAAATGGAAAGAAATCGTTATGTGATAAAACTTTTAGAAGTATATAAACTATAGATATGGTATTGCATATCATTCTTCTACCATTAATAAAATCTCACTACAGTATAAATTAAAAAGTCGGACCAGGTGACACAATCTGCTGAGTGAGGTCACTATCAGTTCCAATAGTACAATCAGTGAACACTTCAAAATTCTTCTTGAAAAGGCCTGCCAACTTCAACAATGTTTCATTGTATGCATCCTTGTCACTCCACTGCAATTCAAAGAAAAACCACCAAAATCAATTTCAAGAAACATAAACTTGACACATTTGCAAAAATAGCATACAAGGAGTGTTCGTTTAAAGCGTTGAATCGAGTGAAAATTCGAGACTAGTTATGATAATTTGTCTCGTGTTTTTGTCGAACTTCATATCTCAAACAAGTTAATAAAACCTCCAAGTGTTATCGGGCTAAGGATTTGAGAAGGCACCCCTTCAACTTCAGAACGAATTTCCAGTCCAAAAATCTGAGTCTTCTCATAGTTAGCTTCCAAAAGAGCACCAGAATGAATGGCATCAATAATCTTCCTTGTATAAGCTAACTTAATTCTTGAACCTTTTCCATAACTGCATATGCAATACAAACATGTTATAAATTCAATCTATTTCAATTGTGATTACGTTGAATAAAAATTAAGATGTCCGATATACATACCTTCCACCGGACCAACCAGTATTTACAAGCCATCCAGTTGCCCCATGCTGCTGCATTTTCTCAGACAACATGGCAGCATATTTGGTAGGATGCAGCATTATAAATGCAGCACCAAAGCATGCTGAGAAAGTTGCCGTTGGTTCCTTTATGCCATCCTCGGTTCCAGCCACCACAGCAGTGTAACCACTGATGAAATGGTACATGGTCTGAGCCAGGTTCAATCTGCTCACTGGAGGGAGCACACCAAATGCGTCGCAGGAAAGAAGAATGGCATTCTTTGGATGAGGACCAACACATGGTATCTTTGCATTTGGGATGTACTCTATAGGATATGCAGCTCTAGTGTTTTCTGAATCACAAATCAGGATGCATTTATCATAAATGGATGGAAACAACTCATGTTCGAATATCAGATGAGCAAATGAATTGAATCTAACTTTAACACTTGATTTAACCACGTTGTACCTGTAACTGATTTGTCCATATAATCCACTTCTCAACTGTGCTCTTCGAAAACAATATTTTCAAGAACTGGAAGAGCAAATCAAAATGCAAACTTATTATTCCAAGACAAATGGCTATGTAGCTAGTTTTTAACAATGCAGAAACAAGTGATAAATTACATCAAAAGATAGAAGATAAAATATATACCAGTTCCAAACTTGATAGCATTCCAGATATCAGGTTCCTTTTCTTTTGCAAGATCAATGCACTTAGCATAACATCGACCCTCAATGTTAGACACCCCATTATCACTCCAGCAATGCTATCATCTCAATCAAGTATCTGTTATGATCTGTTGAAAGTGTAGGTAAGCACTTACAGTCCTAAATAAACATTACAAAATACTCAACACCTCCAAACCTCATCACTCGAGGCTAATTGGGCTGGGAAGGTTCTTAATAAGTCTAAACCATATGAACAATTCTTAAATTATTTTCTTAGCTATTATATTGATTTTGTAACCTGTAATACATAGTATCCGACTATCCATCCGTATGCTATACAGAAACAGTAATAAAACACACACACACACACACAATATAGGTTACCAAAATTAATATAGCGACCAAGAAAGTTCAAGAACCATTCCTATACTTCACCCTTTAGATCCTAATTCAAACTCGAGAGAATAAAAGGAATTATAACAACATCGAAAACTACCTGAAAGTCCAAAGAACAGTGCTACATCTCCATCTTTTCCCATGTTGCAACACCAGAGTGCAAGGAAAGGATCCCTCTTTTAGGCATGAGGTAATGCATAAGACCGAAAAGTCCCTTCTTCATTTCACCAGCATATTGAGTCCCCAAGATGACCATTTCCTTCCTTGCAAGATTGAGGTCAATGCTAGTCAAGGATGTCATGTAATGAGTGTAACGATTACACGGGAACTTCCCGGCATTGTATATCGTGAAATCAGGAGTACCAAAGTTCTCTAGCTCTTCCGCTGTTGGTCGGATACACATGATAATATATAAATCATGTATACAATGACTCTCTTGATCACTGCTAACAAGCTAATTTGTAGCCAGATTTGTAGTAGTAATTCTTACATATTTGTTCATGAATAATGCATGATAAGCTCTAGCGCAGAAACAGATTTCGAACTTTGATACGATGTTCAAGGATCCAATTCAAAAATTGATCGTTCACAAAAACCTGCAAATAGAGTCCATGAATATCACTTACAACAAAGTAGTTAGTACATGGTAAGATAATAAAACAAGCTTCTTCATATACTCCGTACATTTTATTGCTCATTGATCATGTAAGAAAAAATACCAACATCCTAAAAAGATTGTCACATTTGATTTTTAGTAATCAAAAGTAATAAATTTAGCATCTCTAAAATTGTTGTTTAGTTTTACAAACATTATATTATTATAATTAACATACCTTATCCAATGAGCACAAGTAATCCACAGCTCTTTCTCTGTTAACCAAGAAAGTATGCTCGTCCATTTCAATGTTAGGAGAGCCCCTGTCATTAGAACACAAATTTGTATACTTTAACATATAACGATTATATATACATTCTTAAGAAAGTACTCCGTATATTAAATGTATGAGTTCGGTCTTAAAATCAGTTAATATTAAAAGATTGGTTCGAGCTCATTCTACATCGTATACTTTAACATATTCAACGTAACATATTGGAGTTGGAATAATGCATCAACTTACTTTCCCCACCAAAGCTCCTCGGCAGTGGTTTCATCTTTGACAACCCTCTTGTCCTTCGGCGAACGCCCTGTTTTTGCTCCAGAGAGTGTCGCCAACGCGCCACTTGACGTTATGTAGGATCCATTCTCATACTTTATTGCTTGCTCATAAAGCTCTATTAAATAAATAATCATAAATCAATATCATTTCCAATGTAAAATCCATTCAATTTCGCTTCCTTGATTCACCTACGTTCACTACAATTCTAACGACCGGAAATTATGCATAAGATTTAGTTAATGTCTACATGCAACGTTCACTGGCAATCCCTCGATTCACCTACGTTCACCAGTCACCACAATTGTAACGACCGAAAATTAATCTCAAAGATTTTGATTGTGTTTACATGCAAAATTCATTGGTTTTCCCTCAATTCAACTACGTTCATTACAAGTTTTAATGGTTGAAATAATATCCATTAAGATTTCAATAATATTTACATGCAAAATTCATTGACCGTCCCTAAATTCACCTACGTTCACCACAATCCTAACACCCAAAAAACTAGTCATCAAGATTTCAATGATACTTACGTGCAAAATTCGTTAACTTTCGCTCGATTCACCTAGTTCACAAGTTCTAAAATAATGAACGAAAAGTTAAGTCATTAAGTTAGTCATTCATGTTTCGATAATTTTTTCATGCAAAATTAGTAGATTTTCCTCGATTCATCTACGTTCACCACAACTCTAACGACAGAAAAATTAGTCACTAGGATTTTAAAAATGTGTCACCTGCAGGGGAGAGATTGTAGAGAATATGTGTGAACTTGAGAGTACTGTCACTAGTGATCGTCGCTGCGATGGTGTGAGGCGACGGCACCACCGCTGGTTGCTCGGAGCTCGATGCGTCGGCCTTCTTCGCCGGATCTCCTCTCACCACCTTAGGTCCAGTCTCCCTCGTGAGAGACGCCAATGAGGAACTACACCATAATTAATCATCATATCAAACATGCATATTCATTTCTTCATTTTAAATTGCACTATCTAGTATCTACCCTTTTGTTTTTATGAAGTTTAGAACTAAGATTTCAAGGATCATATGATTTCTATCAAATTCTATCCTCACTAATTCAAATTAAATAATGTACTATTACTTAACGTTTTCGTTTTTCATAATATAATTATTGTATCACTTCTTTCAAATTTCTATTGGTGTCATAATTCATAAATAATGTTTTGAAGTTTATCTAACCAATGTACTCGTTCTGTATGTTAAGATGACCACATGTAACGAACGAAAAACAATAAATATTACTTCCTCCCTGCAAAAAAATTATTGTAATATGTTAGCGAAAAAATATCAAAATATGTAATTCTCGAGCTACTTTACTATATAATAATTTTAATTAAGATCAAAGTCGAGTGACAATTGTTACTGAAAAATTACCTGATAGATTGAAGTTGTTGTATCTGACGTTCCTTCTCTAAGGAGGCGAAGGCGGCTCCACCATGAATGCTGCCATTGAGTGGTGTCCCTGGTTGTGATTTCTTCATCTGAAGGGAGTGCAACTGATCAATAGTCTGAGCTTTCATCAGTTGGAGCTGTCATCGTGGCATAGGCAGGTATTGTCACCTTCTTCTTCTTCTTCTTCCATCTTTTGTGTCTCACTACTGTTAAGGGCCTCCCATTTTTTCCTTTTTCTTTATTATTATTAGTAATTTAGTACCACCATTAGTGTTGCTTGATGAGAAGCAAAATTCTCCATTTTGTACTCCGTTGTTGGTGGTGCCCATTTTTCTCGATCCTATAATTAAGCAATTATCATTGAAAAAATATTTGTTAGATAAAGAAGGCAATCCAACAATTACACGAACATATCCATTTTAGAAATATAATGGTTGAGTCAAAAAAAGCATTAGACAAAACAAATGATTTCATAATGGTAAGATTTTTAGATATCGATGAAGTCAAGTTTTTTCATATAATATACTCCGACGTAGTAGAATTGTAACCTAAAAATAATAATTTGGTGTCAAATATATATAACAAAATCGATCATTATTTTTAGATCTGGCTCCGCCACAGTAAAAGTTGATGAAGAAATAATAATAAAAGATGTACCTAAAATGCAAATCAAGTTTTTTTAAAAAAACTTTGAAAGGTAAAGGGCAAATCATAATTGACATAAATCTTACACTTTAATCCCCATTTTAACAGATGAGTTTTATTATGAACTATACTAATTATATGTTTGTAGGAGTAATTATATCATTCTTATCTATTAACATCCACTCATCACTATTGGAATTAGTCGTACATAGTTGAACTCCTCGTGTATTATCCGTTAGTTGTAGTTGATAATTACTAATATTAGATGAATAAATATTGTAGTAATTAAGTGTGTGAATAACTCTTGTACATCAGGTAATATAAATATACAGAACTCACACCATTGGAAGTGTTGAGAATTGTGAGTCATTAAATTGTGTTCATAACAAAAATAGACTAAATATCAGCATTTCCTCCCCTTGGTTTGTTTCTTCACCATCTTTGGTTGTTGTGTCATCTGGTTCCACACTACCTATCATAGACACGTCTCAACACTATCCTCCTACTTTCCCTCTATCCACTGCCCCTGCTTCCATTCTCAATTTCCTAGAACCATTCCGTCCATACAACACCATACCACCTTTTTCATCATGAATCTTTTGATTTCATTTATGTCTAACGAGACCTTGCCTCTTTTTAATTTGGAAAACCTTCGTCTCGTGTTGCTTTCATTTGGGATCATTTGTTAAAAGGTTGCGATAAGCTTCAATCCATCTTTCTCTAGTCATCATGCTCTCCAAGACAAACTCATTGGACTCAAGTAGAAAAACATGACCATTACTGAGTATTTAAATCATGCAAAATCTACTTATGATTCACTTGCGGCTATTGGTAAGCAACCACCTCATAAGATTTGAGGAACTACGGAATTATTTGGGCACTCATGAATTTGTGAATCCGGTGACTCATATTGTCTCTACTACTGTGTCCGATGAAGATTGCTGTTCTCCCATTGTTCCAGTATGCAGCTCGTGCTCCATTTTCGTCGCCACGAGGTAGAGGCCGATCCTCACGGGGCCGGTTTTAGTCGAACTCCAGGCCGTGGATCGCTCTGATAGGCGTTCGAATATTCAACATGCCTTGCTAATAATTGTCCTCACCGGAATAATGCTGCCTCCCCTCAAGCCTTTTAAGATGCACTACCAGCCAGCAATCACGGTTATATGCAACTTCTGGACAGCCCTTTAATTACTCACACTCGGCTGCCCCTTCATGTGGTGACTCCAGTACCTTAGCTTCTTCAATTCCAGACACCGGGGCTTCGCACCACATAACTCCTGATCTTGCCTCCATTCACCACCCGGAACCTTATCATGGTCCTGATCGTGTTCAGGTAACGAACGGGCAGCATTTAAATATTCACAATACATGTACCGTGTGTTTACGGTCTTCTTCCGGGCCTTTATTTTTGCATAATACTTTTCACGCTCCTAAAGCTCAAAGTTCTTTATTGTCTGTTCAAAAATTTTGTGCTGATAATCGTGTATATTTTGAGTTTCACCCATCTTATTTTGTTGTTAAGGATCCAGGTAGCACGCCGCCGCTTCTTATAGGACCGAGTAATCATGGCACTTATTTCCTTGACTGGCATTGGGAAGTCCTTTTTCTGCGGCTGATTTGAGAGAGAATTCGGCATCGATGAGTTTTTATTGAGTACAATTATTACTGTTTGGTGGCAGGATATATCTTGGCGTTGTGTTGCTTGGCGCATAATATGGGATGTTTTATGAGTTTTATTTATAAAATCGTAGATAGAGAATATTCATCTAGAATAATATTGGAGTCTTCAAATATTATTGAAAAACATAGTTTTATTCTTGAAGCTTAGAGTTTATCTTTGTTAACGATGAACTTTTAGTTTGAGATTTTTTCGGTGATAAGAAAATCTTGACATAGATTATAACTAGTGGTAGGGCTTGTAAGCGATCTTACAGTTTATTAATGGATTCTGCGGCGACAACAAGGCGTACCTTTCCTCAAATCGAAGGAACACATGTATAAAATTAACGTATGCATTTTATTTGGCATTTAAATTTACATGGATTCTTATTGATTCTTGGCTAAAGATTTAGGGGTCATAAATCTAACAATTTCTTATGCATCTTCAGAAGTGTTATCTCCTCAAATGCGATATTAGATACGTCTAGTTCAGTTTGGCATCATAGGTTAGGTCATTCGCATGATTGAGTTTTAAATTTGTTAAGTCCTAGTTTAAATAAAAATTCTAATATTTCGTTTAAGTCCATTGAGTCTTGTACTTCGTGCCCTATGGGTAGAAAAAACTTCACAGAGATTCGTCTCCATTTGAGTATTAAAAGAAGTTCTACCAAATCACTTGAGCTCTTGTTTTCTAATTTATGGGGAGTGCTTTGCTCCAATGTATCTAAAGTGTCGATACTTTATTATTCTTGTCGATGATTATTCGCGATATATATATGGTTTTACCCGTTAGCTAATAAGTCGGATGTTAATGTGTTTAAGAATTTGAGTGCAGTCGTCGATTTAATTAACATGAAATTCTTTCTATTCAAACGGATTGGGGAGGGGAGTTTCGCTCGTGCCATAAATTTTTTCGAGAACACGGTATTCTTCACAGAGTTTCATGTCCTCACTCACGAACAAAATGGAGTCGTGTAGAGGCTAATCTTCAGTGATTGTTGATATCGTCTTCACGATACTTGCACATGCTAAACTTGATTTAACTTATTGGCAATATGTGTTTGACACCTCTGTATATATTATTTAATCGTCTCCTAGTCATGTTAGCAAAATATATTTCGTTTGAGTTGTTTAAAAAGGGTGCGGTGCACCTGCCGTTCTTAAGTTTAGGATGTTTTGTATTATGCATATTCGTCCATATAATCGGCATTTTTTCTAGGCTATAGTTTCTTGCATAACGGTTATCCGTGTTTATCCCTTGATACTCATCGCTTGTATGTTGCTAAATTTGTTAAATTTTTTGAAATCATTTTCCTAAACATGTTCATACCCTTCTCCCTACTCCCCTGCACAGCACATCCCTTGTATTAGTTCGAGTATTTTTGCTTATACTTGCTTCCATAGACTACACCTGCTTTATCTACACCTATTAGTCAGCTATCTACTACGACGGCTCCCCTGCTCCAATCTTCAAGGCAATCCCTAAAAGGCCCACGCCAATACACCTCTTAACGAGGCGCTCCAATCAGCATCCCTCCACCAGCAAATACTCTCCCAAGTGCTATATCCGTTGGTTGTAGTTTGATGAATTGCTAATATTGAAACATTGGATAAATATTGCACAGTAGTTAAGGGTATTGTGAATAACTCTTTAAATGAACCAATATATATTACCAGAACTCACACAATTGGAGATGTTGAAAAGAATTGATGCCAGGGCATTGAGGGAAGGGGAGAGTATGGGGAGGTGCAATTTGTGAAGGAGGCTGCATTTTTTAGTATGATGGTTAGGATGTGATGAAGAAGAAATGTCTAAATGAAATTAAGAGAAACAATTGCAAGAGTGATTTTCGGAATTTAAATTTGACATCATTTGCTCTTCTAATTTTTCACTTTCTTTCGCTAATTCATTTTCTTTCTCAAAATTCGAGTTTCTGTTTCGTTTTCTTCTTTTTTAGCATTTTTTATAACCTCTTTTAATTTATTTCTTTTTATTTTTAATTTTTAAACATCCAATTTAAACTATATTAGTTGAAAAAAATAAGTCAATATATCTTTCATCAATTTCTATTTAGTTGATCGTATGAAAAATCATCTTTCATATTTCTTACGATGCGTATAAGATTTCATACAAAAATGCTTTATGTAATCTTTTTTCACTTTATAACTTGATAAAAGTTTTTTTGATAAAATACTTTTAGGTGTATTGGTAATATTATTCAACAAATTAATAGAAATATTTTTACTTACTTGTTCAAATCAAAATTGGGAAATGGATGGTACTAAATAGAATTAGTTACATGTGCATAAATATAGATTTCGCTTCGATTTTGATTGTTATTTGAATTCAAATTATATTTTAATTGCTTGATGCATTGGAAAACTGTTTTGATTGATTGATATGATGAAAATCTTAGATTAAAATGGCTTGTCACATTAGACTGAGTTTTGAAAAATTGAACAAAATGATGTTTTTTTTAAAAAAATTGTCTGCACTTATAGTTTGGACTCACATGTCAAAGCTGTGCATTGTTTCCATGTCATGTGGTGGTTATTATCTAAATTGGCTTCCCCATATTGTGATAAAGCCAAGACATAAACTGTCAAAGGTCTTCTTTATGGGTGCCAAGATTTGGAACAAAAGTGTATATAAAGGGATATGAATAATATGATGGAGAGTAAGTTCAAGCAAAGGGATGACTCTTTGAAAATCTAAGAATGTTTACCAGTGCATTCTGATTTCTGCTTATGATCTGTTTAGTTAGGTGATTAAATTCGTCGCATTTTGAGGTTATTTTTTACATTGTTAAATGGAGTTAGCATTAGTTTAAATGATTCTCATTCACCTAATTTTTTCATTAACCCCCAAATCGGGGTGTAATGTAGGTTGGTAGTATTTTGGTGCCCCAGCACACCTTTAAACCTAGATTTAAGCTTCGCGAGCAAAATATAATCCAAACAACGTTTTAAAAATTCACTAAGATTAACTTTCAGTTAACTTTCCACCTAGATAAGCTTTTAAGAGTTTTTATCCTCACCTAAATTCATCCCAATACAAAGCAGACAATCAAAATGTAACTTCATCCATTCCTCGATAATTGTCCAATTTGTTTTACTTGAGTTGACATAAACCAATATTTTATTTATTTATAAAACATCGAAGACACAAATAGTTGTTTCTACCTCTAGTGGTCACCCTTCCAAATTTGGAAATATTAATTGAACATGGACATACATAGAGGCGAAATGCTAGATGGTTTTCCTCTCTATATATTCTGCACATTTTTAGTAGTAGAGTTTTCGAAAAGCAATAGCCACTTAGTACTGTTTGTTAAAATTTGGCCAAAAATTGAACCATTTGAAATTGAATTATAATTGCCCCTTTAGAAGTTACCGAGGACAAATGCACAGTCTAAATAAAGCGTGAAAATCTTATGACAAAAGGGCATACCATCAAAAGTCCTCAATTTGGACTCGAATATGTTCTTTCAAAAGGATTCTAAATAAAGCGGATTAAAATGTCATCACATATCCGTAGTAGAAATCTTTACTCTTCTCACGGAAGGCAGAAAACCAGAAAGCAAAGGTATTATATAAATAAGGTACTTTAATTAATAATTTATTAATAATTTATAGAACAATAAATTAATAACATATCATTAATTTAATAACATATAATTAAGCTAATAATTGATAATTAGTAATAATAAATTATAGTAATATTAATTAATAATAATTGATTGAAAAAAATTGAACAATAAAACTTAACAAATCAATTTATATATCGCCGGCGTGAAGATACTGCGTATCTTTTGATTAACTTAACTGAACTTGCATTGGCCAATAGATTGGAATATTAAATGAGCATACACTACAAAAAATTGTAAACTTTTACCCAACCTGTGTTGTGTACGTTGGATTGAATTTCCACCATCGTTACTAATTTATTTGGAATAAATAAATAATATTGACTTCTTTAATGCAAAGATTTATACTTTCGTTTTTTTTATTTTTATCTTATTTGATATTGTCTTATAATAAAAATAGAGTATTTCCATTAATATAATTTTAATCAAATATTATACAACACAAACAAAAATATTTATGGTGAAAGTTCAAACTTATTTCAAGTAAAAAAATCAAAATGTCCCTATTATTTAGTAATAGATGGAGTAATATATGGAAATTATTTTGCAACTATAGTTTTATTAACAATAATTAATACTGGTATACTACCAAATTGAGGCCATGTTTGATTCTCAAAGGAATAGAGGGAAAAAAGCAACAATTCCCTCCTTGGAAGAGGGGGAAATATATAATTTTATTAATATTATCCTCATAGTTGTTTGGTAGAAGTTGGAAGACTTGTAAAGGACAACCATAGCTCAACGAAATAAATTTTGGCAGCCATCATAGTAATATCATGGAACTAAGTTATCAATGTAATCTGAACTCTGAAGCCATCCTTACAATTTTTTTCCTATTACATGTAGGGAGGAAATGATGAGAACTTCATTAGGAGGCAAGAAAATAGCCAAATAACATCCATGGTATAAACAATCAGAAGATGGGTGGTAATGTTACAGAAATGAAAATAACCTATTGAAGCGAAAACACTTGAGGCTGACAAGTATCTAGCAAGGTACTGTATTCACTTCCAAGGCTCGAAGAGGCAGGCCGCAAATGCACACTCCATAGTATGTATATCAATGACGCCTGCGACGATCCTCCCTTGATGAATAAGAGCTATAGTAATCACGATCTGCACAACAGGGAAAAAACTGAAACCCATGCAGTTAAATCAAGTTTAAGAGTAATGATAAATTTGGATAATTTTGTGTACCTCGCGATGAGTGATGTTTTGCCTTATCAATATAACCTGAATTAGATTAAAGGATATAATCAGATGAATTGTTATTAACTGCCATAAGCAAATGAAAGATGGTGATAAATATACCTGAATCCTTTCCTTTGTCCCTAGAGCGACCTCTATCCTTGATCTTATCTCTGTCCCTATCCACATCATCTCGCTCACGTTCCCTATCTGGTTTCCCCCTATCCCGATCCCGGGATTTATGTCTCTCCCTGCCTCTATCCCTATGGTTGTTCTTATCTCTGTCTTTGTCCTCCTTCCTTTCTGCTCCTGCCTCTCTGTGATCAGACATTGCTCTGGGTGCATTTTCTTCTCTCGGTTCTTCCCCAGCAGGATTATTTTTCGACTCACCTCCACTCTTTTTGGACTCCCTTGGTTTGTCAAAAGGAACTTCTTCATGCACATCCTTAGCAGAGTTCTCATTCAACATGGTAGAAGCTCCCTTCGGAATGCTTGTGCCATCTGTTCCACCACTCAGAGGATCTTCCTGAATGTATAGAATGAAAATAGAAAAGTTTTGAAAGGAATACAATATTTTACTTGACAAAAAAATGTTGCACAGTTTAACTGACAATGGAACACACAATACCCAAGAAATTAGACAATACGCATAAGCATTGACACAATTATAAGATACATATATAGAGAGGGAGGGAGAGACCTTCCTTTGGAGCACCCTGGGACGGTGAATCAAAAGTTCTATTAGACGTTGTAAATGAACCCCCGTCCTTGCACACTGGAACATATTGTGCTTTAGGAAGGCTGTAAAGGTGGGCAAGAGTCTTGCAGACTTCCTCTATTCCACTCCAGTCTGCATCAAATACTTCCCACCAGGGAGGATTCTCTGGCAGTGGGACGTGGAATCGACGAGCTGCAGCATAGACCACTCCACATGCCACAACCTCACTCTTGAATCTCACACACAAAGTAGTACGCAAGCTGTCAAGAAAATTACAGAAATCGTAAAGCAATGGATGGCACCAAAAGATAAAGTGTGTTCTCATTGTCATTATATTTGTTCTCTGTGGAGTTAGGAATGCCATGCCAAAAAAGGATTTTAATATTCATCTATACTCCCTCCAATCCATTTTAATTGACTTTCTCACATTTCGAGGTAAATCTTTGATCATCAATTACTCTTTAATTATATTACTAAAAATTTAAAAGGGTATGTGTGAAAGTATTTTTAAAAGGCAATTCAATTATATAAATTTTATATTTTTTAGAATAAAGAATAATTAATAATTGATGGTCAAAGTTCAATTTCAAAAAAGTCAAACGACAATTAAAATGGATTGGAGAATATAAAAAAACACCTATAATAAGCACATTAAAACACTTCAACAAAAAAACACACTACCACTCAATTTTTCATTTCAATTAAAATCCTAAACACAAGGATGAACATGACAGAACTCGTAATTGAATGAGGATTACCTATCATTTGCAAGGTTCCAGGCCTCTTGTCGTAGTTTTACAGGTGCTTCAAGAGTTGCAAGGTAGTTCGATATAAATTTATGAGGATGCTCGACGTGGCAGATAAAACCCATCTCTTTCAGGAGATGCCTCTCGGTTCTAATTAAGTCGGCCTTCAATTCTATATATTTCTGACATATAAGATGGGGAAGGAAACATAAGATAAAATGCCTTCATGTGAATAATTGCTAATACAAGGATTTAGCAGTACCAATTAGCTAAAAAAATTGTATGAAAAAGCATATAAAACTAGACCCCCTTTTGTGAACCAGACGATAGTTTCAATTAAAATAAGATCAAGTACACAGAACATGAAAGTCAATTAGGAGTCGAACCTTGTCAGCTGTATTCAAATGCTCGATCGGTAAGTTCTCCCTCCTACGTTCCATTCGGTGAAAAACAATGAGGACCTGCCGTGCCTTTCTGGGAGTTTCTTCAAGTTTAGAAGCAAGCCAAACACAACTAGCAGCTACCCTCTGTCAGACAAACCAAAAAGTTAATGAAGGACACAGGCCCAGAAAAAAGGAGCAACATACCAAGAAGTAAGTAGAAAGAAAACCTTCACATTGAAGCGAGCGAGAGACTTCTTACAATAAAAACGATGTAGTAAAACCTGTCCAGTAGCCATTGCTGCTTGAGGTCTAAAGAAAGTGATTAAGGACAGGACACTAAATAAAAACGTTGGCAGCACCAAGATATATGTATGTAATATTGTAAGCCAATTAGAAACTGATGTATGCTGGAAGTCTGGAATATATACTGTTAAAATATTTTAGACTTCAAAATGGTGTAATGCAACACACATAAGTGAGAAAAAGGAAAGAATTAATAGAAGGATACAGTCTCAGCAGGATGCCACTTTCTTGAATAAGTTCACACCCATATATTCTAAGGGTGTTTTCAGTGTCCTTGTCTATCCCATCTTTCCTCGATGGAGAGTTGTCCAGCTGCTCTTCTGTCAAGTAAAATGTATCGATCGCTGTATAAATCATGGCTGTTATTCACTGCATCTCAATCAACTGCATACAGGAATAGAGGAGAGCAAAAAATCAGAACCCCAGATATAAGCATAATAATAGTGATGCCAACCAACCAATACTCATATATTTAGTGAGATATGTCATAACATAACAATCACTCCGAATGTAGGATGTAAGAAGAGGATAGGAAACGGCATTCAAAAGTTTAAAACAGAATACTTGTCCTACTGTGAACTCCAACAAGGGAACATCGGTGGTATCCGCTTATGCTGCACATAAAATGGATAGAATAGCCAAACACACTACAAACATATAGAAGCCTCAAGTTCCACATACTTAAATATATCCAATTTGAAAATTTTCAAGCTTAGAATATAAACCTTCCTACTTCTGAGTTAATGACCTTAGGTTCACTCACACTGAAAATAATCATGGAACTGATGTTGGAAGCTAAAAACCTAATCAACTCCTTCAGCAAAATATGGCAAGCCTAAGATGTGAAATTCAACTCCACACATAACATCTTCAATACCCTTCACTCACAATACATAGCTAGCTATCCAACCCTAAGCAAGAAAAGTGACCACTTCAAGAACGACTACATAAGAGCTAATAGCATGTCAACATCAACGTCAACATTCCCCAATACCTCTGAAGACGCTCCCACCTAAGCAGAAGGGTAAGGGGAGGTCGAACATTACTTAGATTTTACCCCTGTGAAAATTGAGAAGTTCCCGAATTTACACGAGTGAAGTGCCAATTCACGAGCTTATGCACGTAATCATCATAAATTACCCAAATTTACTAAGACCCTGTTTGGATTAATTTCAGCTCCCAACTCCACATCTGATAGCTTGTCAAATAAATTTCCAAATATTGAAAACCAATTACCAAGAAATTGCGAAAATACTCAGCATACCACAACCCTAATAACTTCCAATACTCATCTCAATCAAACTGTAAATACATTGGCATATAAAACACTCCATAAATTAATAAACTATTTAAGATAATAACTTTTTCGATCCCGACATTAATAATCTCTTTCAATTAACACTCGGTAAATTAATAAATTTACTATTTGTAACAATTAAACGATCACAATATTATCAATTTCCAATAACAATAATTAAAAGTGAAAATTAAATGTTGCTTACTTGCCGCGAGAAGAAGCTCTTTTTTGGGTATTTCTTAACTAAAAGAAATTTATTCAAATCTTAGCTTAATATTGGATTTGACCCAAAGTCCAAAATACCCCTAGAACCTGAACTGTTATACACACACAAAACCATTACTTGTTTTGGGGTGAAATGAATTATTTGCTTTTTGTTGTAAGTGTAGTAATTCACGAGGAAATTATGCTTTCGTAGGTAAAATAGTCGTTTTAAATCTTAAAAAAGAAAAGCAGTATTTGGGTGTGTGTATATTCAGATCCCGAGTTTGACCGGGTGAAAAATCTACTTTTTTATTATTTAGATTCGAGGAAAATTCAAATTTTCATGATAAAAGGCAGAAAAAAATGGAAAAATAATAAGCTGAAATAGAGTTTTGCAGCCTTTTAAGCCCAATCGAGTTTTTTATGCTCTTTTTATAGTTTTTTTACACAGATTTGGGTTAAATGAGTTTTTGAAATATTTTTTACTTGACTAAACAATATTAAGAAGTTGGTTTTCATTTAACATTCAAGAGACAAGTTAGTTATATGAAACTCTCCATAAACTGCTTAAAGTTAAAACTCAACAAGTTTATTTTAATTTTGTAATTCTCTAACAACACAAGAAACTATTTTATCCCATATGGACCAAACATGATCGTTTATATACAATTGTCTATATATGTATCTACAATTGTCTTCTTTAGAGAACAAGTTAGATTTAGAAGAGTGGGTGTTTGTTAAACTCATTAAGTACTTAAACTTAATTAATTTAGCATTTAATTTATTAAGCTTGTTTGTTAATGAATTATTTTAAGTGTTTAATAAATTAAGTACTTAACAAAAGAGATAAGATTAAAATTCTAACTTAATTTTTCAAAATACTTAACAAAAATTAAGTTAAAATTCTAACTTATTTTTTTACCTCTTAATCGGAATAATTTACTAATTCTCCTCTTCTGATTCAACCCTAAAAGAAAACAACGTCTTAACTAACTGTAGCTGGCATTCTTAGCTACTCCAATTTTATTAAAAGGTTAATAATTTTTATCTCTTTCTATTCAATTTATAATACTCGGATGTGTTATTTTCAATTCCCAATTCTTTGTATTTTATTGATGTATTGTATTGTTAATATGAAGAGTCAATTATTTTTACATCGTTGTTTTTGTTAATTCTTTTGTATTTTCAATTTAATTCTTTTGTATTTTATTGATGTATTGTTATGCTTGTATTGTTAATACTCGAATTTGTTATCCTATTAACTAGAGAACCGAAGTGGTTGACATTTTCCAGCATGTTTTTTTGAACATGTGAGAATTCACGAGGCAATAATGGAGACTCTTCTAGCGATCAACATCAGTTTAATACAAGACGTGCATATCAAATATATATGATTAATCTATGGGATCAAATCGCTAACCAGTTTGTACTTGGAAGTTAATTCTGAGATAGCCCGAGCTAAAAATCATGTTCGTTTTTTAACAAGCGGGATGTCCTACCGTTACGAGGTTCAATGAAGGCGAGTGGATTTATTTTCTTATTAATTGAAATTTGTGGCTATTATTCAACTTTTGATATGTATGTGATCAATTTATTGAATTTTATATATATTTTTTTATAAATTTTAAATATTTATTTAATGATATTAGAATTTATTTATATTTTAATATTTATTTAATCAATTTATTATATTTATACTACTATTTATAATCTAATTAATAAGATTTATTATTTAATTATCTATTATAGTATTATTTATTTAATATATGATTCATATATAAGTAAATGAACTAAGGTAGGGGCAAAGTTGTCAAAACAACTCAATTTAAGTCTTTTCTTTGAATTGTTGCTCAAACTAGCACCAAATATTTTCGATATTGATTCGATCGCCAATTCATATTTAGTAATTCGATTTGATCATTCCGATTTTTAGGCTTGATTTCGATTTCAAAATTTATAGCTTAGCGTAAATTTATCGATGAATCGATGATATTTCAAATACCTAGTGTCCTAATAAGTAGGGGCGGATCTAGGTGAATCAGAGTGATGATTCGAAATATATATTAAAAACTTTCATTGTATTTGATAAGCAAATCAAGAATTCAAATGAAGAATATTATATCAGATGAACATTTAATAAGAAAATAAAATATTGTAAAAGTTGTACAATTTAGAAGATAAACAATTTAATAATCAAATGAAGTCATATAGATTCATAAATAGTAAAAAATTGAGAGTTTTTTAGCAACAAAAAAGAGCCTTAAAGGTTAAAAATTTGAAGTGCTCGAATTTGACAATTCAACCTACTTGGCATGAATTTCATTCTTAACTAATTGAAATTTAGCAATTTTGATAGTTATTTGAACAACCATAAACAATATCATATCCGCCCATGCCAATAAGATGAACTTCTCACAATCACTTGAGTCAATAACTTTTTATGGAATTTATAAGATTTGATCAGATACATCTTTAGAAACAACTAATTCCCTAGTAAACTAATTTTAAAGCACAACTTCATATGAAGATGAAAATACCATTTTTAGTAACAGAAGTAGTTCATCCAGAACATGAGGTAACTAAAATGCGAGCGGTACCATCTAATGAACAAAATTTGATAGTCGCTACGCATTCCATTGAAAAAAATCTACGTTAATACTATCCAAAAACATAAAATTTATTATAAACAAGTGAACATTATGATAAAACATTTCATGTCCTATATGACTATATGGAGACAAAGATTTATATTCGCTGGCTTTTGCATATAATATGATAAAATCTATTTGAATACAAAGTTGCATCGATAAACAATGTTGATTGCAAAAAGTAGACAACTCAGTAGCAAAAACATCTATTCTCCTGGAGCTGCAACACCTTTTGTTCAATCTTTCCTTGTTCAATTTCTTTTCCATTCTCCTGGAGTTTTCTGTGCAAAAATGTAGAACACATAATTGCCAATAAGGAATGTTAATACCATCCCCCCTGTAACAAGCAAGACGATCAAGCCAGGATTGAATCCACCAGCTTCAACGATATCGCCAACATTGACGCATCATATCAGCTTCAATCATATCTATCAAAAATGAAAAAACAAATCATCAAATAAAGCAATTGAATCAAAGATTGTGATATGTGTTGATTTAGATAGGAATAAAGCTGAGAAATGATATTAACTAAGGCTCTGTGGTTATCACCCGCCCCTCCATAGCAAGGAGGTCTTGGGAGTTTGAAATCCCACTTGCGAGGGTTTTATAAAACATTTTTATACTTAAAAAAGCTAGAAATGATATTAAGATGTTTGGGAGCAGAGATTGTGTCTTGTTTTTATTAAGAGGGTGTTTTAAAACATAAGTAACAATCTGGCTTATAGCTAGGTTATTTATAAGTTGTCAAACTTATTTTGACTTGTTTGGCTAACATAACTTATAATAATACATGTTTGGATAACAATAACTTATAAGTTGTAAAAATGGTAAAATGACTTATAAGGACATCACATTTATATATCACCTTTTTTTTATCTTTATGATATTAATAAATTAGTAATTTAATATTTGAAAGAATAAAAAATAATTATAAATAAAACTTATATTTTGTGACTAAAAATATAATATTTATTTATTTATTTATTAGTTTTTCAATAAAGAGTAAAATGTTAAAAAGTTGGTATAACTAAAAATTATAAATGAAGGATAAATAAGGTATAAAGTTAAACATTGATGGGTAATTAAGTAAATTACTTGGTCAAACCAATTTATAAGTTGGAGCAAAAAAAGTTGAAAAAAAAGGTTAGGATTTGCTACTTTTTTTATTTCAACTTATAAGTTACATATTGAAAGTGTTAGCCAAACACTTCATTTTATTAAATCGACTTATAAGTTGATTTTTTGACAAAAAAGCTTATTAACTTGACCTCTTAAAATTGATTTACTTCATTTAAAGTAATGGATGATTACCCTAATTTGGGAGGAATGCTTATCACCCTCAAATGGGGTAATTGAATTACTAAGGGAAAGGAATTTTTTTTGATAAATAATTCATAATGTTAAGTAAAAAAAACTTGTCTATACCCTTTACGGTTATTACATGAAGCATGATTACATGAGACCAAATTAAAAGTATTGATAACAACGTCTTTCAAATTTAGAAAGTAACCAACACTAGTTGGTAACCAAAAGATCGCCAGTGTCTTGTTTAACTTTCTTGAAGCATAGCTCCCAATCTTTATTGCACATGAGTTTTAGCGATCATTCTATACCTTATTTGTGAAAATAAACCATGAGTAAGGATATAAAGTGAATGAAAACTAAGGTCTTTGGTGAGGAGGAGTTCCGTGAAAATTGCTTCATTGAAATCGAGGAAAATGAAGTAGGAGCATCGCATGTCGGAGTTGCCATTGTATCGGAATTGAGAATAGGAGATCCTTCAATAGTTATTCGAACCTTTAGTGAAGATCGCAATGAGCCATTTAGGTATTTGTTCGTGAGATACCAAGATAAGTTGCGTATCTGCTTTTCGACGCGATCTATGGCATCACATTGGAAGATAAAGTAGAGATGATTAAAGAGGAAAAGAGTGTGTCGCTTTGAATCCTCGCGCAGGAAGAAGTCACCGCGCTAAGAGATGAGAGGCTAAGTTCTTGCAATGTTGAAGCCATTCATGTGCCAACTTTGAAGCTCGCCCAACTCCATTTATAGTCCGATGATCTTCATGATTAAAGGAAACTTCATTCTTGATAAGCCAAGTAACCCAAAGAGTACTGCCAAAAAGAAGGAGCTCATATATGTTGTTATGCTTCCAATTTTTTAAGAGAAGAAAGTTTTGAATAGAAGTAGAGGTCGGTAAAATGACTTCAGCGGGACCCGAATATCTGAATAATGAACATTAAAAAAAGATGTTAGTACTCTACCGTTATTTAAAGGAACACAAACAACAAGTGAATTGTTAATGTTAATTTTAGTTTTTACATGCTAAAGGTCAATGAGTGGTAATCTATTGAGTAGGAGTTTTCAAAGGGAAATACTTTAATTTTTGGGGAAGGAGAGTTTTTTAAAGTTTATTCAGTGCAGGGAATGGTTGGCAGAGAGTGGATGGAAGTTTCATGTCATTGATGGAGAATTGTGTGATCCGTTTGTAGGAGTCCTTGGATAAAGAGTATTTGGGCCATTTTTTCATCATTAAGCTCTTGTTGGACAAATTTTTAAGATACTTGAGAACAATTTAGGGGAGGAAAGATAATTGAGGGGAGATGTATTCCAGTAAGGAGGGATTTATTAGAGATTGAGGAACAAATATAGGAGGTAACTTAGACGTCTTTGAAGGGTTAAAAGAAAGCTTTAAGATTAGGGTAATCACTCCTTGGAAGCCAGGAATTATGCATTCCATATGTTGACGATGAACCATTTCCGGCCAGTCCGGCTCGTTGAATCACGATATACGCCGCGATGATACGGTGAAGGATTTTCCAAGTCGGGGGAAGAGTTTAATTTGATTGGGGCAGTAAAGGGAGAGTGTCAATAAAGTGTTTTTTGATTTGAGGTAGAAGACATGGGTGTGGGACGGTGAAGAATCGCTGACCATTACGGGCAAGGAGAGTAGGTTGAGTAGTGAAAATATTTGAAACAGAGACCACCTTTACTAGTCTCGGTGAAGAAACTCCCAATTAATCAGTGAATAGATGAAGATTGGGTTCCTCCCAAAGAAAGGAAGTTTGCTAGTATTCGATCAATATTTGAAGGAGCATGATAGGAAATTTAGCAGACACCCATTGGATAGACAAGGATGACTGAAATACCCGACTTAATTAGAGTGACATAGCTACAGCAAAGTTGAGGAGGCTGACTCAAGAAAGGATTTTTTTTTTGATTTTCTCAATTATGTTGGCAAAATTTTCTTTCTATTAGTAGTAATCTCGGGAGGATACGAGATAACTTCCCGAAATAGGGGTAAAAATGCCGAGGGGTTGTTAAATTTGAGTTTTTATTATTGAGGTGTGCATGGGTAGCCCAGTAATAATGGATTTAATGGGGAAACTAATGATTTGACAAAATCTTTCTGAGGAAAGGTGTTGAGGAAGTTGAGTGAAACGTGTTTAAGAGCTTTTATCAAGGTGGATAAAGAACTAGTATCATTTGCCAAGAGAAGGTAGGAAACTTGAGGCCCATTTTGCTGCAATAGAAACTCCTTTAAGATTTTTTGTATTTTGGTGGTGGAGAAGGGAAGAGGAGAGAGAGCTTTCATGCATAAATAAAAGAGTATGAGGGAGAGAGAGGATCCTTGTCTAAGGTCGCGTAGGCTTGAAGGGTTCGGAGAGTTTGACCATTGACTATTATGGAGTATTGTACAATAGCCACACATTCTTTAATCAATTGAATCCAATGGGGGGAAATTTGAGCTTTTGGAGGAGTTTGAGAAGAAAATCTCGTCTAGTGCATCGAAATGTTTTTACTAAATATCAATTTTGATGGCGGGAATTAAATCCATTCTTTTTACATTTGGAGGTTCTAATGGTGTGTGTAAGTTCTTGAGCCATGATGATGTTGTGTTGAGCCCTTCTACCATGCACAAAACCATTTTGAAAGGGGAAGATGAGGGAGTCCAAATGCGGTTTGAGATGTACGTGGTTTTGACGTCCACATAAATGGAATTACAAAGACTAATTGGTCGATAATCCCCAATCGAACCTGGAGAGTCGACTTTGGGAATCAGGGTGATGAGCGTGTTATTAATTTCCTTGAGGATATCTCCACTGTTCAAGAATTCAAGAGTTGCTTTGATGACATCTTTCCTAACCACATCCCAATTCTTCTAATAAAATTCTGCTGGGAAGCCATCTGGTCCAGGGGATTTGTAGTGGGACATTTGGAAGAGAGCCATTTTGATCTCCTCTTGGGAAAATGGGGTGTTAAGGTAGTCAATTTGTTGGGGTGTAAGAGTGTTGGTCATATGGATTAGGGATTCAAAAACCGAGTCTTGATTATTAGACACAGGGTTGAATAGGTCCACAAAGTAATTCTTACAGTGATCTCTAATGTCTTAACTTAGCACTGTGATGAGATTGCACGAGGTTCCTTGGGCTCAAGGATGGTATTAATCTTGGCTTGTATTTTGACATGGGAGTGAAAAAATTCGCATTTTGTACCACTCTGAAGTTGATGTGAGCTTAGATCCTTGTGGAAATCGATATTCTCTTATTTGATTTAAGTAAGAGATCAAGTTGATTTCGAAGATTGGTATCAACAGTAATATTTATTTGATGAATTTGATGGTTAGTTTTGAAGCCATTGATTAGTGTCTTTTGGATATATAGCGATTTGAAGAACATGTTTCCAATTTTGTCATTGTTTAACGACTTGATGACCTTTCTTGTGTTTGAGATTTTTGGACTAGATAGTGTGAAGAAGAGGAGGTGGGGTGATTATCAGGAGTGTTAAACCAAGAATATGCTATAAGATGGGGAAAGTCAGAAAGGAGGGTGAGGGAAGATTCAAGTTTGAAAGGTCTAGAAATGACGGGTTTATTTATCTTGGTGGAGATAATAAGGATAGGCCCGTAGTCGTCTTTGGATAAGGTAGACCACGACAAGATGAGGAGGAAAAGCGACCCGACCGTTTAAAGGTACTCGTTGCTCTATCAATTTTTCATATATATTAATATTAGCCTAATTTCCGACCAAGAGATTTGCAATGCATTAATGAGGAGATCTTGAGTCAGAATTCTAAGAGGAATTGAGTAAATGCAAGGATCCCGAGATGGTACTGGTTGGGGTTGGGTATTTTTCCGAGCTGAAGATAACTTAATTAAAATCTCCACATATAAGGATAGGTGATTGAGAAAGAGGCTTGAGATATTGAGATATGTAATTCCATGTTTCTTGTCTACATTGGTAGGATGACCGTAAATCACGAGGCAAGATATCGGGAGGAGTTGTGTTCCGTAGTAATCTCAAAAAGAAGGAGGTGCTTAGAAAGATGAATGGAATTTATTTTAATGTTGGAGGAAAAACCTACCCAAAGACCCCTTGATTTGATTCTGAGGAAACTAAAGAAGTAACGGGAAAAGTCTAGATAGCCGAGAGTGCATGCTTAATGGGAACTAATGGTTTCACTAAGAAAATAAATATCTGGTTTGAATTGCGCCACAAGAGGCCTTAGATAAGTGAGCGCAGAGGGCCCGTCAAGGCCTGAGTTCGAGATAAGATTTTCATGATGATATTTGGGGTTGTTGAGGAACAACCATCAAATCCGTTTTAGTGAAAGAAAAATAACGTTTTGGTAGAGAGAAAAATAATTTGACAAACATTTATGAATAAAAACAGAACAATCCTTGTTTTTGGTAAATCTAAGGGCTAGTTGGTTACCTGAGTTGTTCGAAAATTCAAAGATCACGTTGTTTGTCAAGTTTTTTCATCCGTTTGGTCTACCTCCATCAGTCCAATCACACTCATTGTCGATTGAGGTGATCTCATCCACATCCAAAGAATCCAAACTACTCCAATATCCATCGTCATCATCATCATTAACTAAACTTGGAGCTCCTCCGATAACACACTGACTCAGATCCATTAAAGGAGTTGCCTCTAGCTCCATGCTCGAACTAGAACTTGTTTGTTGAGCTGCCAATGCCATTCTCCCCTCCAGCTTCATTGTGTTAATGTTGCTTGCGGAACCAAACTCCAAATTAATTTGCCAATGTTTCTTGATTTCGATAACTTCTCCCTCAATAAGTTTTTTCTTCATATTTGGATAGTCATCGTGTTATTCTGACATAGAGGGTTGTCCCAAACAAACCATCTTCCTTTTGGTACCTTTTTTATTGTTTTCATTAATTTAAAAAATGGCGATTTCCTTATTTGCTAGAGGTAGCTCTTCTTCATTTGCTTGCTTTCCAAGATTTGTATCTAGAGGTCTCATCTCAAAATCACTCATATGAGTAGCAACATTCATATTATTAACACCAACATACTCCTGGAAGCCATTAGTTGTCCGATTTTTCTTGGATGGAATAAGAGATTGAATGATTTTCAAGTTAATCTTAATTATTTTCGAAGAGCCATTTTTACGGAAGGAGACCAATCTGGGCAAATCATCTCTAAGTTCAACCATTTTTTCAGTCATTTAATTTCAGAAACTTGATTGAAATAAAATGATCAGATTTTGCATATAATATTTTTGAGTGATAGCGATAACCTTGACCTTGAACTGTGGATGGAGGAGATGAGATTGGGCGACAAAACCTTCTATTATCATCATGAACTTCAAATTGATTGTCAAGAATGAGCTTGCTATGTCAGGATGAACAAGACTTTATAATCTTGTTTTTCTTGGAGAAAGTTTTGGTTGGGTACTGTGAAAGAAAACTTCTTCGATGGTGGAAGTTGTGGTGTTTAGATGACATGGTGGCTGCCGGAGTAGGTAAAATACCTTCAAAATGATATGGTCGGAGGCCGGTGCCGCCAGTAGGGAGAGATGAGTAGGCCGGAAGAAACCATGGTGAATAGTTGGAGCACCGCCGACAGAATGTTTACATTTGGCGGTTGTGGAGGGTGGTGGTGGTGGAAGTATTTTTCTTTGGTGGATGAGAACCTTCTTTCCTTTCCATTTCGTGTCTTCAAACTTTTTGATTTGCTTTTGTTTTGGTGGGTGCCACATGTTACAGAAATTTGGAAGGATTGGCAATAGTGTTCATCATCAAAAAATGACCGCCGGTGTGATTCCGGCAATTTTTTATTGATTGGCGTTGCTTAGCCTTGAGGCTACAGAGATGAATTTGTTGACTTTCTTGCATGAAGTATAAGGCAAAAGGTAACCCAACGTAAATACTCATACTCAAAGTACTAGGGAGTAATACATAGGTAATATATAATTAGTTACAAATATATTATTTATATATACTTAATAATTTAATAATTTATGCATTTAAAATCGTCCAAAACCAAATTCCAAAACGCTAAAATCGAACCTCATAATTTAGATATTGAATATTTAAAACCGTCTATATGGAGTCGATTTGAAAATATATAAAAAAATTGCCCAAATCAAATCATATACATCCCTATAAAAATAACATATTTTTAATTTATCATCTTATACTTTGATCTTCTCAATTTTCCCCCTCCCCAACTCACACACAGAGTCATGTGATTTGTTGAAACAATTTCGGGTTCAATCGATTATTTGACCTTGTTGATGTTGTCAACGTCACTATCAACTCAATAAAGTTGTTGAATTCCCGAATCCCGAAAGATATGGTGCACAAAAGTTAAACAGTCACTGCTAATCTGAGTTGTTAATATATCTCAGGTCAAAACTAAATTAGTCTTCTGGATTAGTAGTAGCACTGGGAGATATCGGAGCATAATTTGACAAATTAAGTTGGCTTATCAATAAGAACAAATTTTCATTAAAAATGGCAACATCATAAGCCAATACCACATATTAATACCTATGATAATATTAGAAAACAAACTTATACTAATAACACTACTTTAGCATTACATAAAATTAATTTGCTCCAACATCCTCATATTAGTATTTACATTATTTATATTACTTTACACCATAAACCAACACTTTATATATATTTACAGTATTATAACACTATATTTTTCAATTTTTTTAAAACTATGATTACCCTTCCTAATATATCTACTCAATCTCATCTAAAATTATTATCTAAATATATCCTAGAAGCCATACTTCTTAGTATCATAAGCTTCAAAAATACTACACCTATTACTATTTTTATAGTTTTGGATTCATTGATATAAATGACCTGAGTACTCTCTAAATTGCTGTCATGGATTTTTGAATAGTCTTTATTTGGAGCAACTTTTTTAGCACGCGTGAATGAAAATTGCAATGTTTTCTTACTACTCTCCACTGTAATTAGTTTTGATAGGTTATTTCATAGCCATCCGCCATTTAGATCCAATTTTATTACCCATTAGGGCTTTTGTTCGGATCTAAATGTAATAGGACATAATTAGTCCTTAACCTTCATAGCATTCTGGATTATATTACCTAATACTTTGTTTGTAATGTTAATTATGTAAATTATCAAAAAAAAAGTTGTCTCTGTATTCTCTATTGATTAATTGTAATAGTATTTATTTGGGCACAATCAATAATTGTGCATCGTAATAATTATTAAATAAAAATTCTAATTTTAATAATTCTAAGAAAATATTAATTATTATATATCATATGAAAATATTCAAATAATTAATGGTCTATAAATTTTTTATTACAATAATGGCATGTCATAATTTTAATTGAAAATTTTAATCGAATAATAATAAATGAATTTGATGATAAATGTCAAATATATAAATGAGTCGAGTGTCAAATTAAAAAAATCACCATGCATTAAAAATAGCTTCCACTTTATTAAAGCGGCCCAGCATGACATGTTTTAGATTTGAAGCGTTTAAGGGCACCACCGTACTCCCAACTTTGCCAAAGAGTATGGTATAGATGTCTCAATTATATCAATTAAATAGCAACACTAGATCGACTCTAACAATAAGCAAATATAACAAACTAAAAACTAATACTTCCTCCAATTTATTTACTTGTCCTCTTAAACTTTTAATGCAACAATAAAACATAATTGCATTTTTTAAGGATTTTTGGCTAACCTTATTTTTGGTCATGTGGCCAAAAATAAGTTCAAAGAAGTGTTTGACTAATTATAATTTATAAGTTGGAACTTAAAAAAGTAATAAATCCTAATTTTTTTTCAACTTATAAATTGATTTGATCAAGTAATTTATTACATTGCCCCTCAATATTTAACTCTATACCTTACTAATCTTTCATTTAATATTCATAACGATATAAATTTTTAGTTATATCAACTTTTTAGCATTTTTACTCTTTATTGAAAAAAATAATATATTTTTAATTATAAAATACAATCTTTAGTTATAATTATTATTTTTCTTTCAAATGTTAAATTACTAATTTATTTATATCATAAAAATTAAAAAAGTGATATAAATGAAATGTAATTATAAGTCAATTTATATTTCTGCAACTCAAAAAAATTCTCTATCAACTTATAAGTTATTGTTATCCAAACATGTAAAAAAAATCTCATTATAAACTACGTTAGCCAAATAAGTCAAAATAAATTTGACATTTTATAAGTGATCTACTTATTAGTTACATTATCACTTATAAGTTTTTAAAAAATAAACTTAGCCAAACGGCCCCTATGTGTATAGCCTTACTTACAATATGAATAAACAACACAATCTAAAATTTCAAGACAAAAGATGGTTCATGTTATTTAATGCCAAGGGATATAATAGAAAATTAAAAAAATATTTTGGAATCATAAAATGATAAGTAAATAATTTTTGATGACTATCAAGTCGAAAGCGTGAAAAGTTTCAGGAGGCTCTGAATCATTTGCCAAAATTTTTGTTTGGGAGTGGCATGATGCAATTTCATCATATACTCCTGATGAATGAAATTTTAAATGGCTAAAGATGGAGAAAGACAATGCCAAAAAGCCTTCACTTTTAACTTAAGTGAAGGATACGTGGCTTGTTCCTTTTTAAGGAGAAGATTGAGTCCGTGTGGGTTGATCAATTCATGCACTTTGGCCTAATATTAACAGGTTCCAATGTTTTGAAAAAACTCCCACTTAAACAGAATAAGGAGAAGTCGGACAGTACACAACACTGTGACAACAACCGAAAGTGATCATATGTAGGATTACAGTACTTCTCATGCATTCAATGAGAGGCAAGTATCCACAACTCCCAATTTGAAGAATAAATAACATTACATTGTCCAGCTACAAAATGGGGATTTAAGATGGATTTTCCAATCTCCATGAGTCCATGGTCCCACAATTTTCAGCACAATACAGGCTTCAATTGATAAAACACTCTATGACATAAAATCTGAAAGCTACAACACTGATCAACTTCTTCTTTAAATGGTAAGGAAGTGTTAGTCATACAATTCCAAGGATTTTTCAGCAAGATATTAGGATGTGAGGGGGAGGGGGGTTAGCATTTATGAATATGAGTTCATTTCAGATTTACTTCTTCTTTTCGACTATATAAAAACATTATGAAGTCCAAGGAAGGGCTCCTGGATATGTTGTTACCCCACAATATTTGAATAAACCTCTAATTTCAGGACATCCATTTGGATAGGGGATGGACCGATGAAAGGGATCACGTCCTAATTTCTTGCGACGAAGTGCGCCTATACATCCATAAGGATCTTCTTGAAATTGAGCTTTTACCAGTGTTTCCCCCGTCATAGCTGCTTCTATTGACGTTTGGGAGGATGGTGTGCCTGAATAGAAAAACCTTGTTGCTGGGAATTTGATTGCAGATCGGTGAAGACGAACAAATCTATCTTCTTTAAAGTCATATCCAACCACCTGAAAATTAAATATTCTAATATGAGACGAAAGAGTATTTGAGCATCATTAAGAATCAAGCAATTAGAGTGGGTTAGTACTAAGGATGTAGTACTGTTTAGCAACTGCATAAAGAAATGATTCAGTAACTTGGGGAGCTAAACAAGATGGCCTTACTGTAATATTTTCTGGGTACAAGCCTGTAAGCTCTCGAAACCGGCAAACACTAAAGAGCAAATTCTCAAAGCTGTCCCTTGCATGCTCCTCTGTAAGAGCCCTCTGCCTCACAGTTTCTTGGTTTCCTGCGTGAAGTTTAAGGCATCGATCAATCATAATGAAGTGTTGAAATCATGCAGAGTGAATAGGGATGCATATGGAAATGAGACGAGAAAAACGTAAATGTCTCCAACAAGAACTAATTGTTATCCCCTTCTCATTATAATTTCTAATGTTAGTAGTTAGTACCATTCATACACGTAAACATCAGCGTCCAAGACAATGAAGAGTTGAAGACTATCCTTTAATGAAACTCCAGGACACTGATCTCCTAGATCCAGAATCTATTTTGCATCTAAGATACTTTCAATCGACGAGACTGGATCCAACAATTTTGTAACTTATTTCCAATCATCTGGAAATGGGTATTAACATCAGTATGCAACTGTTACCGGTCTATACTGGAGATAGTTCAAACGTGAGAAACTCCAAGGTAACCATCTGTATAATCTCTTCCTTTGGGTGTTCTGTTAGAGGCTCAGCTAAGTTAGCATACTGATGGGGGAAACACTGGTAAAAGCTTGTATGCTGATTAGTGAACAAGAATGAGGATGCTCGATAGGAAGACATTATTCTAAACAATCACTACTATAATGCTAAAGGTCAGAGTTTAAACTTACAATGGTGAAATTAAGAAAATGCAAGACTTACCAAACCATCCTTTAGCTTCAGCAACAGTCCAATAACTCTGAGCTTCACTACGAGGACCAGCATTTTTCCGTGTCTCACCACCACTAAATAAAAGCAACGCCTCATCATCATTTTCCGCTAACTCAACTCCCTTCTCAATATGTTCTACAAAAGTTGCAGCTTGGCCAGGATGCTTCTGATACGGCTCTAAATACCAAGCATCCTCCTTATCAACTTTTTCACACCTACTACTCGTATAAACAGAATGCCCAGCAACCATAACTAGATTCTTTAGCTTAGGAAACGGATACTCATCCGAACTTCTATCAAATCTCTTAAAACTACCCATCATTCGATACCGGTTTTCATAGCTAGATCCTACAAATATAATTATGATTCCAACTAATAACAATATCGAAAACAGCCTAACCGGATACACATTGTAATAATATCGAACACGACTACCTAATGATTTCAACATTCTGATGGGATAAAAATCTGAACTTTTTGATTTTCTTGATCTTTTAATGGTCCCTGATTCCAAATCAAAGTCACCCCTTCTAGAGGACCCAAAATAATAATTCAACTTCATAGAACTAGATCAAGCTAACTAGAGCCTGAAAATTAGCTAAACCTTATTAATAAAAAACCCAACTTTATTTATCAAATTTGAAGAAATTTCAATAGGAAATTTATCAAGAAAAAGAAAATGGCAACATTGAACATTGATTTAAATGGGAATTAAACATACCCAACAAGAAATTAGTGAAAATAAATATAATCAAAGCATGAAATATTTACATATTTATTATAAACATAATTGATTATAAAATCAAATGAATCATACCATTTTTCTGTGGAAGATTAAATTTGGAGCTTGCCAAAAAAGTGGAATTAAAAAAAAAATTGTCATTATTAGTTGTTTAAATTAAATTTTATGAATATTCACTTGCTAGATATTCAAAGAAGAAGAGGAAATCGATGCAAAGAAGATGGGTGTGTGTACAGTGTTGCCCCTAATTAACCAATTAAAAAAAGTTCGGAAATTATTTAATTGATAGATTTACATGAGCAACAACTACGCTTTAGAATAATACTTTTAGTGAAATGATAATTTTAGCATGTGAAGCTTATGCAACTGACTTGCATAGGGGAAGAGAGCGAAATAATGTTCATCGGCCATTATTTGGATGTGTGTATAGCGGCCGATTTTTTATTCAATAAAAAATAAATATAATTTTAATATCACGATTTTAGAAACTCAAAGATAATAAATATTATAAGAATACAGTTAAGAAATAATATAAAATTTTAAAATAATGAAATATATTTGTATTAATATAGATATCATAACAAATTTAAATATTCAATATTATTAATTAAATTAAAAGTAAAAGAAAATATTTTGAAATCAATGTTATGCAATTTAAATTGTTTAGAAAAATATTTTAATAAAATTTGAAATTAAATAAAATATTCTCATAATAGTATTATTTGGAAACTATCTAAAAATTAACTCGGTTAAGACAATTGTAATTATCTCACATGTCGAAGAATTTTCGAAAGTCACAATATAAGGAAACTTCTATCCAGTAGAAGATATATTATCAAAACAACAAATTTTAATCTATTTAATCTCAAAATGATATACAACAATATCTATATTATTTATCTCCCTAATTTTGAAATTATGCTTAAGTTTTTTGTATCGGTTTGAAGATGGTGATGTCTTGTGAATCCTTATACAAGAATGACTTGGCTAAATATAAACAAATAATTATTAGAGATGAAATTCTCATGGTGAGTGGTAATGAGAAGGATGAAAATATTGGAGGTTAGAGATGAAATTATAACTACGAGGGAAAATTTCTTCCTCTTGCTTAGCGCATAAAATACATACTTTTTAGCAATCTTGACTTGGATTTACCATCTTGTATGATTGAATCCTTGTCTTGTTCTACTCGCGTTACTTTCTCTTTTGAATCAATGAAAGAGCATTTTTGGAACCAAACCGATGAGTTTATTTAGTGTTAGTGTTTAGGATCTTCCACGGCCATGGGTTGCTCAGGGGAACTTTTGCTTCTCGATATGCCGTCTTCAGCCCCAAATGATTTGATGGTTGATGGTTCTTCGTGAACCCCCACTTTGCTTTTTCCGGTGTGTTTTTGGTTTTTCACTGCATATTTCATCTCGGCCTTGTTGTTTTATTTGGAAGATGGATGGTAGTAACTCGGTGGTTGGGGGAGCGATGGGAAGACCAGCGGTTGGGAGTTGAGCAGTTGGAAAGCGAAAGAGGTGGAAGGTGAGCAGTTGTCTTTCTTGAGCTTTTAGGTTAGCACCATTTGGCAAGACCGCTTCATAGTCCCACTTTGGCAGTTGACTTAGCAGATTGGCTCGTGACTCGCAGCTTAGCCAGCGCCTTAGCTCGCCCAACCCGGCTTCGCTTGAATTTACGCAATACCCGGCGATGCTCAAGACTTGACCGAGATTTAATGAACTTGGAAGCAATTTAGCCATTTGAACTTGGTCCTTGTAAAGAGGCAAATTATCCCATATTTGATTTTTGTATTTCAATGCGAGGAATTTATCCTTTGTAATATGTTTGGGGGCACGAGAGTCTCCATTCGAATGATTTGTATCTTTGAATTTATTTTAATAAAATGCTTTAAAAAAAAAAAAAATGACAATGGGCATTATATATATATATATATTAGGCTTAATGGCGAGAAAGGCATATCTTATGGTTTTTGAGTATACATGTAGCCACATGCTATTTCCTGAGTATGCAGGCGCTTTGAACTTTTCTCAAGGCGGGGGCCCTTGTCTTATTTTTGAGTGTCTATCGCTTTTTGACTTCCATCACTAATTAAAATGACTATATTCTTGGCCAAAATCTGGCATTTGGAGTCCGCGATGGAAATGGCTATTTTGTCACAACACTAAAGTATAGGATGTGAAATAAACTATTTTTGCCTCCCCTATTTGCAAGTGTAGTAGTTAGGAAGTTTCGTTAAGGGCAAATTGTCATTTCACTAAAAAGTGTATAGTATTTGGCACCTGCCTCCGCTTCCCCACCCACTGCCCAGTTCCCACTACATGCAATCCCTCATTGCCTCACCCCTATGATGTGAAATGACTATTTGCCTCATTCTGAGTGTAGTAGTTAGGAGTTTCATTAAGGAGGCAAAATTGTCATTTCCTTCTCAGACTCAATTATTTAGCTCTTTTCAAAACTTAAATATTGATTAAAATAAAAAAACTAAAATAAAAATATAGTAGCAAGCCCGCTACCACCCCCTACCACCCTGCCACTTCGCCGCCGCATCGCTAACGGCGGATTTTGATCTGACCAGCCCGGCAATCTGACTCCTTGTACCCCAATAAAAGCATCCTCCACGTCAATTGGCTTCCCAATTAAGTTCAAACCCGGATAAGAAAGAAATCAAATCTAATTAAATTAAAATCATACCTAATTAAATTACATTAAATTAATTGAATTCAAAACTTAAGAAATCAAAAGCGAAGTTCTGCGGGGAGGTAGGTGGGAGTGAATTTCGGTGATGAATAATGCAGTGTGATTCCACAGCACAGCAGGGATTTATGGACGAGGAGGTGGGGGAAGATGGTCTAGCTTATGGGCGCGGAGAGTAATTTGGAGAAGAAGGTCACAGAAGGTTGGATTACAGTGCAGGTTCGTGGCACCTAATTTGATGCTTCGTGCGGAACTGCCAAATTTCCGTTAAGGTGCCTTAGATGGAACTTAGCGTCGGAGTTGGTGAGGATCTCTTTTTGCAAGGATTTGTATTCAAGGACTTGTGCTCGAGAAAATTATATTTGCTAATATTTTGAAGCTTTGGTAGATCAAAATCATAGTGATTTGGAGGGAGAGGGAGCTGAATGTAGTGTGGAAAAGTAGTAAGCAAAAGCGGCAAAATGTAAAAGGCAAAGTTTGAATGAGGGAAGAAAAATCAATTGAATGGAGGTAGTAAACTGACCGGTTGAGGCGAGGGGCAGGAGGTAAGAGGGTGGAAGCAGTAGAGGGGGTAGAGCGTATGCTCATTTTAATTGAAATGACATTTTGCCCTTAATGAAACTTCCCACAACCTCTGCGCAAATAGGGGAGGGGCAAAATAGTCATTCACATCTATACTTTAGTGTTAAGGGACAAAACCGCCATTTTACTGTGACTCAATGTGTATTTTAAGGAGTAATATGATCACATTTCACTAATGAAAATTCAGGTGTGTAAATTCGGTGTGTATGAATGCTAAAAAAGTACGAGGAAACATAGCAGGATTAAATTCGTGGTGTGCCCCAGGGGCAATTTAAAAATAATGCAAAGGAAGCGCGTATGGAAGCCAGCTAAAAGCTGTGAAATCTCTGACTGCCAAAAACCTATATATTATGGACGGAGTTCCGATAAATTTAAATGATGACTACCTAAGGATTGTTCAATTTTTGAATATTGCTATTGGAGTCTTCACCTGACTGTTATACATACATCCAAATAGTGTTGAGCTTGGGTGTGAAATGAAGCTATTTCTTACCCCCTATTTTAGCAAAAATTAGTAATTAGGAAGTTTAAAATTTAAAGGGCAAAATTGTAATTCGTTAAAAATTCTTATTACGATGTATGTATAGTGTTGCTGAATCTTGACAATAGAGTTATGGTTTACGGCTTAAAGTCGGATTCTTGAGAAAGAGTGATAATTGTCCTCATTATGTCGGTGGTATAAGTTCACAGTGTCTGAACGCAGCTTATGGATATCCTAAAGCAGATTTATTGTAGATGTGCTCGAGCGGTTATAAAAGGGACATTGAAGACAATGAAAGTTATGAGTCATTAAAAAATGACCTTGTATTTTATCAGGTTCAAGCTAATGCTCGTTAAAATATGCTCCAACTCGATTGTATTGGAAATATGAGATGTTATATCTCGTAGAAATATATTTCCGTTGAGCAAATTAAATTGCTTTTAGTGATTATTATATTATTTAAATAATAATAAGTTAGGACATATATATTGTTAATTGTTGGACAATTAATATATTAGAAGTTATCGATTGACATTAGGGGTTGCGGCTAATTTCTTAGAGTGCATTTCATGAATTTATATATTAATATGTTAGGTTAAACATGATTAATATATTGCTAATTTCGATCGAGGCTAAGAGTTAAACACAACAAGTAAAAGCAGCTATAATCACGATTTATAAGCTTGAGGTTTAAAATACAAGCTAGCTGTTGGGCCAATTTCAATTGGGTGGAAATCACCCAAAATAATTCGACCATAATGTTGTAATAATAAGTGGTGTTAGAATCTTTATTTGTAAGAATGCGTTATTGAATATTAACACATACTAATATGTTTTTATTTTAGGGATAAGAGTGAGAAGATTAAGAAACATTTGAAATAGCATACCGTTACTTTTTGGCAGATTTTTTGTATTTATATATAAGCCCAATGATTTAAGCCCAGAAATCGAGCATCTGGGTCTTTTCAGCTTTTGAAGTTTAAAATTCTCTCCCCCCTTTCTGAAGTCGAAAGGTAAGTAGGTGGATAAATTTAGATTTGAATTTTTTAGCGCAGCTACGGGTTTAATATTTTAAAACAAAGTAAAAGCGTAGGGGTTTTGTTCGTACATTGGTGTGTCTTGTGCTTATAGTTGATTGTTAAGTCTCACCGAGACATATTAAATTTAGTCACCGAAGAGAAGATGCAATGCACATACAATATTTTTTATTATATTAAGTAAAATTTTGATTACAAGTTTTTATAATTTTGTTTTTAATTCGTATTAAAACCCTGAAAGCTTTGAAAAGTTGTTTTCGACCTTAAAAGACATTGGAAAAGGTTATCAATTAATTATTCCAATGAGACTAAAAGCTGCAACGATATCTAACAAAGGATGGTGGCCAATTAAATATTGTTAAACCTCAGCCAGAGTCTAGCGGGGCAAAAAAATAGTTATTGCTATTTTGGTTGTTATAATTTTGTAGGGCTTGATGAACTTAAATAAAAACTTCTTCTTCAATGTCGGAGTCCGTATAGGGGCGGAGTTGGTGAATATATAGTAAAATTATAGCATGCGTGAACAAATATAGTGTAGCTCAATGATATTAGTTCTTAAAATACTTCAAGGACATCAACGTTTAACTCCTATAGGAATCAAGTTTTAATGGGAAAAAAAATGAAATAATTCTCAAACATTCGACTGAAATTCAAGTTTCGTCACTACCTTCTCCAACCTCAGGATATGTGAGTGGAAATTATGTCATAGAAAATTCACCATTAAAACTAGGCGAATGACACCAAAGATCACTAATATTTGATAATTTTTTCACTTCGACCATCCTATTTTGATAATGACCGTTTTGAATCACTCACATTCGAGATTTAAGTGATTTTTGGTAACCTCGAGTTTTTCAACCATTGACCGGAGTTTTTTTGACATTTTAATGAGGGTATTTTAGTCTTTTTTTATAATTCATTTCATTGCATAAAACAACAGATTATACATATATTACAAACAAGCCTATATGGCTAAAAGACAGTCCAATAAATGAAACTTGGCAAAAACATACATAATATATAAAAATTTAGACTGAAGACGTGAAGATGTAATATCCGAAGTTTGACAAGAATCCTCTGCCAAAGATCTAAGCTTCATGTGAATAAAATAAACCCAAACAATACTCATAAGTCATAACAACAAATATTAATTCATGTTTAAAATCACCTTGCTTCCTTGAAAATATATAAAGTAGAAACAGAATATGATAGATTTGAGAAAGAAGAGAAATGGATGTAGAATTTTGACATGAGCAGAAGAGAAACTCAAGGTTCTCTTGGTCAATGTTATTGGTGAAATTTTTTTCAATGTTTGTGGATCGACTAGATAAAATATTAAGTAACCAAATGGAAGTAGAGTTTTGACATGAACAGAAGGGAAGCGCAAAGCTCTCTTGGTCAATGTCAAAGGTGGATATTTTTTCAAATCGACTAGATTGGAAATCCTTAAAAAAGTCTAATAAGGAGAAGATCCATTAAAGTTTTGATTCTTATATGAAATAAATACATAAAAGTGATTATAAAATGAATTAATATTTGAAGCATTATAGAAACAACAGTAAATGTTACCAAAATTATTATGACTCCCTGGATTATCTTGTTGAATTGAAGAGTCAAATTTGGCGGCTGAGAAAACTTGAACCGGGAAGAGGTGGGACCTCCCAATAAAATAATAAAATGGGAATCCCGGCCTTAAGAGGCGTTTTTGAGTCAGCGATTTCGCCGGGACTTTTGGTCGACCTTGCTCCGGCGGAGTTGGGGATAACATTTTTGAGGCGATTTGACAACTTGAAGCGAGGAAGCACTATCTTTGGTAGGTTTGTTTAGCTATAAATGCTCCATGATGTTTATATGAGTTTTATTTTATCACACAAATACATAAAATGAGAGAATATTCATCCGAGGCAAATATTAGGTCTTTAATATTATTTAAGAATATAGTTTTTATTAACTTGAAGGCTTGCAGGGAGTTATCTTTGTTGTTAACCGATAGGCTTTGTAGTTGAGATTTTTAGATGATAAGAAAATACTCAGCATAGATTATAAATTTAGTGGTAGGGCTTATAGCGATGTTACGGTTTATTAGTGGATTACTGCGGCGGCGGCCAACCCAGGGGCGTACCTTTCACGTTGAGACGTATAAAATTCTTGTGTACATTTATTTCCATGACTTAAATTTACATCCATTTCTTATTGATTGCTTAAATTTACATCGTTCTTATTGACGTACCTTTCATCAATGTTTATTTCGCACTTAAATCTAACAGGTGGTATCGAGCCGGGGTTATGCAGGCTTGGTTGTGAGTTTGTTTAAGAATCGATAGGTAAGCGAAGGTGTGATACTCACGGTAGAAGTCGATGGAATTGATTTTCCCAGGAAGATGTATATAGAGGATTATGCATGCGGGGAATAAGTGAAAAACCACTAGGGGAGGAAACTGAAGATGGATGAGGATGAATGGATGGGTGGATAGGGCGAGGTCTTGGGTATGATGGGGACACATGCATCCAGGGAGCGTGGTGCACATTGCTAAGAGACCACTGCCAAAGGGGGCGATGAAGGCTTTATGCGATCTGAATAAGAAACCTTACGCAAATAATAAGGTACTTTTCATGAAAAAAATTGAACTGACTTAAGATGTCGAGAAAAGTACACCCACGTAAGCGAGACACCTTAATGATTTAAATAGCATTAGTAATCAATGTCGGCGTTAGATGTTAATATTTGATGATGAGATCTGAGACCAATTTTTATTGGCTTTGTTACGAAAGTTGGGAGCGATGAGGCGTGATTGTATCTTTTTGTAGGTACTAACAAGGTTGAACTTAAGGTGGTTGTAGAGGCGTATCTTGTCGAAGGAGAGTAAAACGTAAGCAAGTATGAAGTGAAAGTGCTAAGGAGTCTTCGTTAAATTGTAGGAAGAGGAAGAGCCGGGAGACGAGGGGGGTTTTGGAAATAGTGGGAGATCGGCGTAGGAGAGAATGGTTCTTTAGGCCGACTAAGGTGAGGTGTGTTCGAAATTAGGGAAGGGGATTTCCAATTTTAGGGGTGAGTCAATTTGGATGGTGATGGTTATCGAACTACTTTCGAAATTGTAAGCTGAGTTGTTAGGGAGCAATGCTAATAGCAAAAGGGCGGAAGTCGGGTACTCATGGAAATTTGAAGATTATCGAAGAGGTTCGAGGATACAGGTGCGGGAGAAAGCATGTGAGATTTGACATGGGAATTTCTGAAGATAGAAAGCAAAGTTTCTAGAGTTGCTTAATCTTTTTACTTTGCTAGTTGCATCTACTGCCCCTTCCAAAGAACTATCTATTTTTCTTTTATGTCATTTGATACAACTTTTTTTCATAGAAGAAAGTAGAAAAGTTCTATCGTATTTAATCCAGTGTCGAAATGTCGAAAACAAATCTGAGACTTATCTTTTGGTATCGAATGAGTAAATTATCCTAAAGTAGACTCTAATAGAATTTATTTGATTTTCTACATCTAAACTGGAAAAATCCATATTTTCCTATAAGAGCCTTTGAAATCTTTTCACTAATTTGAATAGGAGAGGATTTGACAAAAAGATATTCACCCGATTTAGCAAAAATAATTCTTTGGGAGATTTTGTGATCAGTTTGTTCATGGTCAAAGAGGCAGTGAACTTTGGACCTTATCGATATTGATGTAGAGGAAGCCTTTGTCTTATCATCATCGGATTCGGAGGAGAACGATGATGAATCACCATGGTCGGAACCTTTTTTCGCAGATTGTGTAGGTTGTCGTTGAATTTGAAGCCCTTTACTATGCTTCATCAACAAAATATCCTCCCTTTTATTTTTCCGGATCTCACTCAGTTGATTTTCTCTCCTCCGTTTACTTTCAACAATATCGGCCACCATATTGTATTTGTGCTACACGCGCCCGACAGGGGCTGTAAAGCTCTTGTTTGGGGCGACTTGTAGCGTTCTGGTTTGATGTTTTTTTTTAATAGAATAATTCAAGAATTATTCAATAACTCTTTAAAAATCAACAAACAATTTTATCCTATCAATTATCTCCTATTGTATACAAATATCTCTCCAAATACTCTATATTGGAGATGATCTAAAACTATGATCAAAAGTAATCTTTTATGTAAGTACTTTGAATATTGCACTTGCTCACGGATGGTCTTGATTGACCAATTTCACCCACATATCGGCCACATTTTATTGACAAAGCCACCGTCACCAAAGGTATCACCTGCCGAATTCATTCGCTCATAAGCTCATAGTAATTGAACTTATTTGTTATAGAGAATTCGTCTTATAAATATGCGGCTATTGTACTAAATATAAAATAATGTCCTTTTTAATAACAATAAAAATAAACTAATCATAGCAAAATACTTAAATCGGTTATATAGGCTATTAAATTTGAAAAGTTATGTTAAGCGAAAGTAAAACAATTCATTTGAAAATTGAAATTCTCCGACATTTGCTTTGAAGCAAAATCATCAATCGATTCTTTTAGCCATTTCAGGCACTGCTCAAAAACTATTCTAGGTGCTATCTACGCCCAGCCCATTAAGTCTTTCACAGGACATTGGAAGAATACGAGGTAGGATTTCAACAGCAGGTTTTTGAAAAGCTTTCCGTGCCGGATCTGACGATAACAGAATGATCAACAATATTTTTATAAGCAAATTAATTTCGCGTGGAAGCCAAACAATCTAATTGTTTCAAAAATTTCAGAATGTCAATTGGCCTCGTACTTGAACTTCGCGAGACAATAATTCTCTAAGCAATTTAACTCCACACGCAATTCATCTCCATCAATATGATTGACCACTTAATCACCAATTATGAAGATTAGTCTGATGGTCTTTTTAGACTTTTTATCCTCACAAAGATTTCAACTTATCGATGTGAACAAGAAATCAAAAATATTTTCGCCATTCTTGATATTGCTCAATCCTTTTATTAAGTGAAATAATTTGCTTGATCATGACCGCAGAGAAAATGATTTAACTTTCTGAATGATTCCTTAGTAGCCAGTAAGTGATGTAATAAATTAACTTTCGCATGAAAATATTTTTTCTTCGTTCTCTTCCTGCAGGAAAAACTGAATGAGCATCATTAACAATAGGATTATAAACATCATTCAAGAGTTAATTTCATCATCGACAACGGGATTATCCTTCAAATCGGACATTCGTAAACCAATTGGTTATCAACGTCGTTCATAAGCCAATTAGACAATGAAGTTTTTCAGCATCATTGTCACATATCATTTTCAATATCAACATTATTAAAGTAGACGCTTTGAGATTCTTTTTAACAGCAAACTTATAGAGCTCCTTTTGAGATTTTTGTAAGCTGCTTGATCCTTTTTTTAACGTTTTTAAATATTACGATCATATTTTAATTAAAATCTAATAATGATAAATGGTAGATAATAGATGAAACAACCTACCAAAAATATTGTCCTTCAAATAATAAATACTTTTAAATTAATTCTTCTTCCTAATAAAAAAGTAAATGGATAAAATATTTATTTAGTAGTAAAAAATCACAGAATTTAATTAATTAATATATGAGGATCATATAATTGTATGAAATATGAAATAATTTGTAGAATCTACAAAAAAGAAATTTAATTAATTGAAAAAGAAAATATTCCTATCTAAAGTTGTCACATTTGACTTTTGACATAATAGTTAGCTTTTTGTGTAGATATTTTGTTGTCTTTTTATAATATTTTATGAAAAACATATCAGCCAAAAATACAGTTCCAATTTCTTTCATTATGTTTTTTTTAAAATTCGTTATTATCTGGCGCAGCAAAAATATTTATGGTCAATTGTGATAAAAGGCTAATAAAAAAGTCAATGTGGATGAGGAGGCCTTATGAGAATTGGTATTGTCTATTGGGAGACAGTGAATTAGAATAAAAAGAGGCACAGCTTGACAATCACATAAGGATTAAAAGGCTTATCAAAATTAATAAGAGGAGGTGGTAATTTAGCTTGAAAGTATTTTGATTTATTCGTATCTTTTCTTTGTTAAATATATGAATACCACAAAACTTTCCGGCAAACTCTTTTTAGTTGTATATACGAAATTTTAGCATGCATTCGTATGTTTTGCGCTAAATTTATTTTTTAATTTTTTTTTTTTAAAATGGGGCGCATGCGATAAATACAATGGGCTACGCAAAGGCGACACTGCTTTATATTCCCACCAAAATAGTAAAATGAGGGAGTGAAATTACGTATTTGTCCCAACAACCACTCTATTTGTTAATAAGGTAACCAACGAGTTCTGGACCGTTAGTGAGCGAGGTACTGACAGATGCTAGGGGCTCTTTGCATGCATAACAATATCAATACTCACATACATTCTATAAAATTTCGTTGTATTTACATTGAACGAGTGACATATCACATATCACAAGGTTACACGAAAGTGGAGTGAAAAGAGAAGAATATCATATCGGGTTCTTTATGCATCTCCCCTTCATCTTCAAATTGATTTTAATTTGTCCAATTGATAACATCTCTGCATGACAAATCAAAAAATGAGAAATAATGAAGAGAACTTAGAACTTAATCTTGACTATAGATTCAGTGATGAAATAATATTAGTGATTAAGATAAAAAAAAATGCAAGACTATAGATATTGAACCAATAAAGTTACCAAAATAGTATGTATTTCTTCTAATTCAGGCGAAAATAATGACATGAGTAAATGCAATTCTTCTTTGAGCATATTATTATCCTTTTCATATGTGGGCATAAGAACATCTACCAGACTTCTGTTGTCAGGCACAAGCTTCATTGCCACCTACAATATACACATATTAATAATAAGAAAGTATGTTGGATATATTGGTGGCTCGATTTAAAAGGAATTAAACGAGTAGGGAATTGAGCCAAATGACAAACAAGAAAAAGGGTTTAAGTAGAAAAACTATTGTGCAAGCAAGAGCACTTCAACAGTAGTACATTAATTTTTTTTTTTAATCTCCCATTCAACTTAATATACAAAGACGACAACTAATGGCATAAATGATTCTCAATAATAATGCAAAAACTAGACCTTGGTCCTCTTAAATTACAGAAGGTTGTAAATGCCTAGGATGATCTTCAATAATGAACAAATTGGATGTTTTTCAACATGAAATTTATGAAGACTCGAGAAAATAAATAAGTAGATAAATTTGGTTTTGATTACCTTATAGGCGGCAGCAGAAATCCAGCCATGCCATGGTTTGAGAGTGATCTTATAAGATTCTTCAACTGCCTTCTCCATATTTCTTTCCAAGTTTTCTTCTAATAATTTTAACAATTCTACACTAAAATCCAGGGATCTGCAAATTTAAAACTACAATATTAAATACAATCATCATTTCACCACAAATAATTTAGTTAAAAATGTAATGTAAGTGTATATTTTCAATAATTAGACAAATAATTACTTTGGTGGTCCAAGCAAACGAGATCAAATAATATATTACCTAGTAAGCCAAACAAATGATTTGCTACAGGTTGGACCCTTTTTGGCTTTGCCTTGGCTTGTTTCTCTTTTCAATATCTCCACCACATTTGAATAAACCACTGGGTTGGTTTCGCAGAACTTCTCCAATCTCTATGTGATCATGGATATAAATGATTTGTTCATTCAAATAAAAATAAAAGTGGTTCAATATAAAATTTGATTATATTATAGTGTATATCAAAGTATAAATAGTTATAACAATGAAGTTAGAGATGAACCGGAAGATCAATGATTCATCTCGAACCGTAAAGTCAATTGTTTGACATTTAGAATCATTAAGGGAAAGTGAATAACCACTATTAATCCTCTCAATTAAAAAATGTCAAATTGATGCATAAGAGTGAAGTGTACGAAAATTTAGGAAAAAAATGTGTACTAATAATAATCCAATAATGGAGGGAAAATATAAATGATCAATAATTGATGAATAAGAGTCAACTCACAAGTGTATTGAAAATTTAGGCATGTATTAACTTGACGTTTTGTTTAGACAAATACTCCTGGTGGGGCCGAGGAGTGTGTTAAGCACGTAGCATGATAATGACATGAGTTTTATCTAATTAAAAAAAAAATGGCAAAAAACTTATAAAGGAAAAATACGTCTGGAATTGGACTGGTCAATTTTAATTGTTTAAATTGCAGCTTAGACTTTATTGAGAATGCTTGGTCTATTTTGATAACCATGAACGACTATTACTCATGTTTAAAGTAAAATATAAAACAAATAAATGTTGTAAAATATCGGTAAGAACATTTCATTCCTTTATGAACATCGTTTAGGATCTTCATCTTTATATTATTGTATATCATTATATTTTATAAATTAAAGAGATATCGAAAGAGACACAAAAATGAGGAAGATGATGATTTCTAGTAAAACATGAGAGGGGGAGGATCAAGCTGAGAACTTGCATTGAAAAGTATGCACACATACACACCTGAATGTTTTGATGTATGTCTTGTCTCATCACAGCCATTGTTGGCCCTATCTTATCTGCAAAACAACCACAAGACACACAAAAACACAAACTCAATAATTCAGATGAAGAATTAAAAGTGTGGATGTGTTATGTGCAGGAGATGAAGGATAGTCACCAAGAACTTGAGTGACCAAATTGCAAATAGCAAGAAAAGGCCTAAGGGGGAAATATGAAATCTTCTGCATGGCTTCATCTCCATCATCATCAAGAATACTATCTTCTTCGCTTTTAATTGCTTTGACCACTTTGATTATAGAAAGCTCTTCAACTAAAGACCTAATTATCTCTGACCCCATCATCTCCAATCCTCTCTTCCTCTTCATATTCATTTCTGTTGATAGTTGATGCCCTTTTCAATTATACCCTTCTTGCAATTTATGGACAATTGTAATGAGACAGAATTTGAAAAATATTTGAAGATGTCACAGTGTTGACTTGATGCTTAACCACAACTTATATTATCACAATTCATCTAAGAAAGATGCTGAAGATTGGTTTTCATTGGTTAAGTAATTAATTTATTTGAGTTCCAAGAATTTGGTCACTTAATTTTTTGTATCTTATCATAATTATTTAAACAGTACAAGCAATTGTAATTTAGTGAACATGATGTGACGACTTCGCTTCTTCTATATATATTTAACATTATTGTTCTTAGCAGTTCGTAGTTATCTTAAACTAGTAGAAAATGTTTTGTGTTTCGCGAAGAAAAACATGTTTAGTATTTATTGTACGGAATATATATTTGGATTGACCAATTCTTACCCATTTACTTTTAGATTCTAGAGTACGTTTTTTTTTTTACCATCAAAAGCTTCGCATTTACTAGCACCTATGGTAAACAAAAATAACAAAGGACTTTGAGATCTTTAAACAAAATTATACTATAGGTTTAAATGCCATTCAAAGTCTTATAATTTTCTTTTCTAATAAAGTCAACTCTAACTCTTGATTTAGGTTCATGAACATTCCAATTATTACAATAAATAATTTGTGATATAGTTCGACTGTGTTTGAGTGGCCTCAGTTCATCATGCACATATTCGTTTTCTTAAAGAGAGGTTAGAGAGCAATTGCTTCAAAATCATATCAGAATTGGGTATATGATTTTTTTATGTAAAAGACTTGGCTCGAAAATACTCTGCCTTATTCCTAATGGTTCAAAGAACTGGACTTCTTGATCCAAGTGGACACCCATATAATTGTGAATTTGTGATGGATGTTAATATGTTATTATATATGTTATAATGTTAATATAGTGCTTAGTTTGGCCCATCCATCCACCATACATGGGCACATACTCGAACATCCGCCCTCTCGTGATATTGGCTATATTTTGATTGTTGATATTTAAATTTTGAACGTAATTTTTAAACTTTAAAATTTATGTATCTATCTAAGTAATATGTTACATAATATTTAATCAAAAGATATGAATTAATATCAATGACATCTAGCTTAATGTTATCTACTTGAACCTTCTCTAGAAGATGTTATATGTTCAAATCCTCTAAAAAAATTATATCTACTCAATTTGCATCCATGCTTTCCCAAAGAAAAAAAAATTCTATTGCTAATTAAAAAAAACATGAATTAATAGAATTTCAATGTCATGTCCATAATTTATGTAATTTATTAATCCATTGATTGATATGAAATCTAGCTAGAGAGTGGAAATGTGAACTATATATATGCTTTCACATATGAAATTCTAACAAGATCAAATGTCTTGAATTTTGACTAATGTCCTCTTTTCTTTCCTCTCTATTTAATTTGGGTGTTTTTTATTCAAACGCCGTATGCCATATTACAAATGGCTGAGAGGGGCATATAATGAAACACATTAAGGAAGTATACCGTATCATTACAGTGTCGCAGGGTGTAATTAATTGTACACTATAAAGATGATGAAGAAGCTACAATATAATATCGTTATGTATTATATAGATACATATAATAGGAACATGAAGGAAGTAGAAGATCCGATATAACATCATTATGTATTATATAAATACATATAATAGGAACATGAAGGAAGTAGAAGATCCGATCATCCCAAGTGTTTGAATCAACACTTTGGAACGGTCCCATCCGTTAAATATGATTGTCATATAGTTTGGCACTTTGGCTGAAAATGGAGCTCTCATTTTTTTCTTTTCCCTTGAATAATCGCCAGTTTTTTCCTCTGCAAAATGGGGACAATTGGACAAGTGAACGAGAGCGAGAGATAGAGAGTGAGCGAGTTGTTGAACCAATAAATGGTAATTTTGACTTATTTGATTGAGAAAATGGAACCATGAACTTTCATGCAAGGAAATTCATATATGGGCTAATCAGCAACCCTCGTGACTTCGAAAAATCACCGATGCACTTATTATTTGGTACGGAATACTACTTTCAAGTTTCTTCCCATAAAAATTGTATTTTTTTTTCTTTTTTTAAAAATAAATACCTATCATTGTAAGGATTCGATCACTAAACTTCGTTATTACAAGAAATATCCTGTAACCATTAGTCAATTATTAAAATCAATAAACCTGTCATTATAAGGACTCGATCGCTAAACCTCGTCATTACGAGTAATATCCCGTGACTATTAATCAATTATTAAAATCAATAAACTTTACAATCTTAACTAATGCACACAAAACAAAAGAAGGCAGTAACATCCTAAGGGCATCAATTTTTATGTCAATTCAGTTTGAATAAAAAAGATAAAAATGCATTTATGTAACCATGTGGAATCATTCTAACAATTAAGTTTTCTAAACCCTAGCACAAAACATTTTTCAATATCAATCAAACATAATTAAATGAGTTTCATGGATGTGAACCTATATAAACGAGAACTTAGGATATGCAATTCCATAACAAAGAAAATCATTTAATTGGTAGCAAAATATGGGTACATACACCAAGGGGTCATCAAGAATGGCCTCTCTGGTCAGTACTCTTCTAGTTTTGGCTATAGCCTTCCGCATTCCATCAGAAACTTCTGCAAATTACAACTACTCCTCACCACCACCACCACCACCACCAACACCGCCCCCTACTTACCACTACAAATCGCCTCCACCTCCGAGTTACTCCCCTCCACCATCTAAACATCACTACATGTCACCACCTCCACCTCCACTTGTTTATAAGCACAAGTCTCCACCACCACCGTTGTATAAGTCCCCACCGCCCAATAAGAAGCCCTACAAGTACAAATCCCCACCACCACCTCCAACTAAGAAGACCTACAAGCACAAGCCCCCTCCACCTCCACCAATTTACAAGTCACCGCCACCTCCTCCAATGTACAAGTCTCCACCACCAGTTCTCAAGCCATCAGCTCACTACCCCGGCAAATATTCTCCACCACCACCAAACCCAGTGGTACCTTATTTTCCCTTCCACTACTACTATCCGCCACCTCCTCATCACTACTACGTATTTACTTAAGGTAATGTAACTATTATTTACATACGTGATACAAAACTATCCTTTTAATAAACTTTACTTTTTATATTAGGAAACCAAGTTAATCGTAAATATTATTCACATGTGATTGCAGATAAGGAAAGTAATAAATAGCGAGCGTTGCCTGGCAAATGCTACTCATTTGGACACGAGCACGGATAAATAAAATTGCCTAAATGTTTTTATTTAATTATGATATCAAGTAAATTCAATGTAATACAGTTAGTTGTGTGCATGTATGTACTGCTTCTATTCGAGTTTACATACATTGTTTTACTTTGCATGTAGATGTATCTAATGGGACATCCAGACCATCCCAAGTTTGACCAAATAAATAAAATTATAAATAATCAAAATGTCAAAATTCAACAGGTACGCAAAAATGAGAGAATTAAAGGATGAAAAATAGAGTAAATCTGCAAACACTGCCCCTATCATTGTGTAAACTATCAATGACTAAATCTACGATACTAGCGCTAACTGAGACCAAATTGCATGTCACGTTGGGACCAAATTACCAATTAACTCAAACCACAAAGTTGGGATGGAAGAACGCACCTCGGCAACTATTTATCTCCTCGGCCTCTTTCTTTAAAAAAAAAAACCAATCTTATTCCTTAGGTTTGAACTGCTATGGATCTTCTCCACTACCAGATCTTTCAAGAATTTTAATAAGAAAATGTAGATACAAGTGTATAACACAACCAAAGAGTCGTTTACCAGAAAAGTAAAAGCGTACAAGTTTAATTCCCAATTTCATTGATCACAAACAAACAAATTTGTTAGACATACTTACTGCTAAATTCCAAGCTACTTCAATGTCAACGGAGTCGCGCAAGATAACATGTGGGAGAAGCACAGAAAGAAGAAACTATGAAGTCTTCTTGTCCATCATATGTATACTCCAGAAGCCTTGGGAAAATCGGAGTTGTACGTGATATACAATTTCATATCCTCTAGCTGTTACTTTCAGAACCCGTTCATTTCTATCCAAGTGCAACTCTATATTATGAGGGAACTGTGCAACATATCAGATAAAAATTGGAGCTCTTGCAATTGTGTCCAGTATGCGTGGAAAAGCATTCGAGCAATGCTGAGGTACCATTGGATGATTTCCCCTGCAAGATATGTTTTGTTTCTTCATCCAACTGGTTTTAATAGCCAATAGAACCGTATTTGTAGGCATTATCCATTTTTCTTGACTGGATTTTCTCAAAGAGTTCTTCAAGTTCAGTTTTGATGACAGAAAACGATGGCCGATTGCTTGGAGCGGCATCCCAACATATCTGCATCAACTCCACCAGTTTGGGGTGAGCATTCTCCGGAAGCTGTGGTCGAAGTCCCTCTACAGAGTAATCAATTGTGAATCAACATTATTATGTGATAACAGAAGGACGCATTCTTGCTTTTCTACTTAGTACTACCCCATTCACATCTACTTCAAATGGAAGAAAAAAACACACAACACTACTCTTTATCAGACAAGACACAGAGAAGGTAGAACAGATTCAAATTCATGGTTGCATGGTTTTTTTGATTGATTCTGCAAAAGTGATTTGGGTGAAGCTTCATTTTCTCCGAATGATGGTTTATTGCGTTAATGCAATTACCTAATAAGATAGCAACAGAGATTAATTACTAATACAGAAGGAACAGTTCAAACCTGCCTCTCCTACGGCAGCCTGTAAAGGAGTCTTGGAGTCGTACGGAACCTGCAACCCGAACATAGAGAGATCAATATTGGGAAACCAACAATATATCGATTAGAAACCTGAGTAGCAAAAGTATGGAATGTAGAAAGGATTACCTTCGCTGTAAAGTTCAATGGCGAAACTGAACACCTCAATCTTGTTATCATATGGTCGATGACCTTTCAGAAAGTCAAAAGATGAGAATTAGTTGTTGGAATTACATATAAATTTATTGACGATTTAAATGACCCAACCCGATAAATTGATTCCATCCAAAGATGCAACAATAACGGTCAGTCAAGATGATACAATCTTAATTCGGATAGCAATGATAGAAAAAAAATAATGCGGAAGTGCTTTACTTTGAGAATGATACACCATCAGCGATTGATGTGTCGATGCTTGACTCAAATATCCCAGAAACAAAGATCTCTGATTGGATGTTTTCTCATAGATAGCAAAGAAAATCTCAATCCTGAGTCTCTCGTATGAATTTTTTTTGAATCTTTCGCTGATTTACCATTTTTAATACTACTTTAAGGTGGTGTTTACATAAGCTAAGAGACCTAGGTCTAAAACCTAAAAGAGAATTGGAAATCATGGACCAAAACCACAAAAATCGCATCAAAATAGCTACATACGGACCCAGCATCGGGACGGCGGAGGTAGGACTTTAGGCTTATCGACTTGCTCTAAAAGCATTTCTCCGAGGTGGGACACAGGCCGGGACATAGGAGGTCCCGACCTCCTCCTATTTTGCCAGCTAAATTTTCACTTGAACCTGAGTTCAATTCACATGTCCACATGATTAAATCAAGTACCGAATAATTGTGGTATTTGTTGCTTGTCTTTTATTATGCGTGACCATCTTGATGACTTATGAAAGAAAATGTGTTTACAAATTTTATAACACTATGTTACCACAAGTTTTATGGATTTCTCCTTAACTTGTTTTTATATCACATAATAAAGTTATGTTTTTAACGCAATTAACGATGAATAAACAGGTAAATTCAGTGTGCGATCATAAAAGAAATATCTGTCATGGAATGAATCTGAGTTTAAAACATCTAACATATTAAAATGAATTAAAAATATTATACCCGTACTTGAATCCCACCAAAAATGTACAAGGTATCAAAGATCGGCGTAGTTGGAATACGACAGCAATCAGCTGCATGCATTTTGAATCGGCATTGCCAATGGTAGATTAACTAATCAATTGTGTACCTCGGCCGCAACTCTTGGGTATTGCGCTCTAACAGTGCTACCGTGATGTATCACCGAGCCAGCAGCACGTTAGTGGAAATCACCGGTTAAGCCACCGATTAAACCAGTGCGTTAGTTTGGAATGATCATGCGAAAGCGCGACATTGGTAAAATCACTTCAACATGATCGGTGTAAAATTTTTTGTCATGGCTTGCTTGATCTGTTGCCGTCGCGTGGCCGATAGTTGTGATAAGTTTCTGTTTTAAAATTGGTTTGATCGTGTTTTAAATTTTAGTGATGAGATTAACTATTATTTGTTATTATTTAACATGTCATATAGGACATGCTAGAGCTAATATGCATCATGAAAATAAGACAAATAATACACATTCGAGAATATGATATGACCCTAAAAATAAAATAGACCTATTCACGGCGCTTTACAAGTGCAACTCACAACACTTAAGGCCTATTTGACATTTTGCAAAATGCAATCTTGTATTTTCAGTTACGAAAACTTTCAAATTTATAGCAAATGTCGTGCGGTGAAGCACCATCTTGATACTTAACGGCGATGCGTTTATTCTTAGCAAAACTAAGGCGGCAGGCTTGTGGGTAAAAATAAAATAAATAAAAATAAATGAAATACGGCTTCATTTGGTCGTTTATATGAAATAAGCGGTTCGCGGCGAGGCGCTTATTTAAAACAAAATACAAAGCTAAAATTAAATATCGATGTATCATCTTTCCATTCTCATTACAATCTATAATGCAATAATTAAATCACATAAAATATGTATTTAATTAATACATTAAATGGTATGGAATAAATGACTCATAAAGTCAAATGAAACACCATCAATGCAATTAAGTGAATGCAATAAGTATGCAATAAACATGCAATCAACACATAATAAATATGCACTTAATATTCAATAAATATGCAACTAATACATAATAAAATGTACTTAATATCACGATAAGCACTAATTATGAGGTTGAGGCAGGTTACTCTCAATTAAATTCCAAATTTTAAATATATGATTGATAATCATATATTTCATTTTTGATTTTACAAATCAAAATAAATCACATGAATATACAATTTAAAGTAATGATTGGAATTTAAATTCAAATTTGAATCTACGTAATTAAATCCATAAAATATATATAGTGCTTGCATTAATTAACATACATTTTGTGTTCAATAGTTATTACAATAACTATTTCATATATATCTGATTAGATAATAATTATTAAAATAATTATTTCATATAAATATAATAATAAGATAAAAGGCTTTGCAGTAATTATCTACATTATATTTATATTTATTGGGTTCGATCGGTGATGGCGAACGTCCGTTTGGCCAGCGGGCCCAGCATGGAAACCTCTGCCAGTCGCGCCTCCATTTCACTTAATTTCGATTTTTCGATTCAATTCAATTTTTTGGAAAAAAACGATTTGAAGGCTTTAAACTCATCAAAAATTTAAATTCAACCTTAAAACATTCCACACACAATTTTATTGACATTTTCTAATTGGAATTTTTGTAAAAATACGTTTTCGATAATTAAATATACAATAAACATTTGAGAAATAAAATTGTTTTGGGACACTTAAAAGCTATCAAAAATTATGTTTTTTTTTGGAGATAGTCCTTATCCCACACTTTAGATTCGAGAAACAAATTGGTAGAATTTTGGTATACTTTAAAGCCTCAAATCAATAAAGAAATTTATGCTGAATCAAAACATGTTTTAAAACCCTTTCAATTCATGAAACATAAATCTAAATTCAAATCATCAAAATTAATAATATGATGAACTTGAATAATATATAATACACATATAAATCCATGGATCAATTTTCATAACATATATTCATTGACAAGAATACATAAACATGAAAATTGGTATAAAATATGTTCCTACAACAAATTTTATAAAATATAATAAAAAAATATACAATTTAAAAGCGTGCTCGTAACACGTATTTGGAAAAATAAGTAACTTGTTTATATTTTAAAACATAAACAAATGCAACCAAGATCGAATAAATATATTAAATCGAATTACTACAAAATACATATATACATATATGTGTATAAATCGAGTGCTACAAGCGTGAGTGGAATTTACGTATGCTCGCGAAGCCTCGGATTCTGAATTACTTAGCTTTTAGCGCCTAAAGGTAGATGCCTCAAATTAGTCCATACGAGGAGGCGGTTAAACCACGCGATTGGACTTGCTAGAATCACGAATCGGTGGAGGGAACAAATTGGAGTCAAAGAAAGTTTGACTCGGTGGCTATGGAAGAGGAGGCGGCTTTAGGAGAAGGAGGAAGATGAAAGAAAGAAAAAATTCTTGGGTTTTTTAAATGCTTCTAAATCTCTTATATAGTCTCTTCAATTTGTTTAACCGAATAGCTCGACTCGTTAACCAATGAGCCAACTCGTTAAAATTGTTAACTAACAGAATGCTAACGAGTGAGTAACTATCAAATCCTTTAATGAGCTTCTGCTTGTTAAACCGTCAATTGAAAGAACTGGCTAAGTTAATTGATTGAGTTTCGTCCAATTGTATTTTCATTATGAATGTAAGCTACCGATTGGGTATCTAGATTTGATTTTAATCGACTCCCGATTTAGCAATCACGATTTAATTTCATACATGAAATAAAACTCAACCTCACTCATGTGTGTGACCTTTTTAGGCTCGAATAATGCTCGATTGTATAATAATAAATTGACCATTTTGTATTATTATAATAATTATACATGAGATCTAGAAATGCGACATAACCATGATATTATCATGAGTTCCTATTTAATAATTATAATTACTATTTATTCGGGCTCTTTTAGTTTAGGTAATTTTATTTAACTAAAACTAGTAAATGAATTGTTACAACAATTATACTTAATGAGCATAATTAAAGAAATCAATATACAGATTTCCACTTGAGGATCAGCAAGGGAAGAGGGGGGAGTAGTTGATGCGAGTTTTGTTAAGGGGAAATTTGGTGTAGGATCGATGAGGAGGAGGGTGGGGCTAGTTGTTGAAGCTTGGGGAGACTTCCGGGGGAGGGGGTAGAGCAGTCATCAGGAGGGAGGAGGGAGGAAGTTGCTCGGAGGCGGGTAGAATCGGTAGGTATTTTAAAAATGTCATATAAGTACAATGTTTAAGGAAGTTATAAATAGGGGTTAAATAGTCAATCACATTTTTATAATGAATTTGTATCTTATCAAATGTGAAATTATTGTTGAGGGAACATTTGAGACAAGATAAATTATATAGAGAGCATTTGAGACAAGAAAAATAGTTTTAGGGGTAAAGCGGAACCAAAAAGAAAAATATAAAGAAGCGAAGGCAGGATAAGAGCTAGCTATAGGAGGCGGTGAAAATAAACTACCGTATTATAAAGGGAGTAAAATATTAAATTAACCTTTTTGAGAATTGAAAGGAATACGATTATCTCCTTCAACTTTTAGTTCCACCATTTTATATAAATGTCGAGTCACATCCAAGCTACATCTTTAATTATTATAGAGGTTACTGTCAATTTATTAGTATATGAAGCCAAGCTAACAACACTATTCAAGTAAATTTTAAAGTAGAACAAAAAATCTATCAATTAAATTGAAAGAGTAATGCTTAGAAACATTACGATAATAAGCAAATACTAATGGATTTATGAAACCAACATAACTTTACATACTACTCTTCGTCTATTCTAACTAAAGAAACACTATCTTCCTAATTTCCTAGCTACTGGTCTATATAAACAACAATTAATCAGCTGACAATAGCAGATGAAATTAATTAATAACTTTCTAATGAGGACAATAATGGTAAACCGACCATATGTGTGGACTTAACCAATAGTCCCACTTTCAATAAACATTCATGGAATTGTAGAAAATAAGGACGATACGAAGAAGAAGATGTTTGGTACTGGGAGGTCCCCAGCCAGCAACACTACTATTTCTTTAGATATTCAGTCGAACATCAAAATATTTTAGAAATAAAAAATGACTTTTAAAATAATGTATTTTAACTATATTTCTCACATCAGAAAATAACATTAATATAAGATTGTCTAAAAAAATTAGAAATAAATTCAGGCACCCACTATAAATGTTCTTAATTAATCCAGGTACCCCTGATTGTATTATATCCAAAAGATGTAGACATTGAAACGATGTAAAAAGAGATGTTTCACATAAAAGAATTTATAGAATGCAAGCATCATTTCTTTAGGGAAGCAATGAAATAAAGCTTTTTATAATTGTGTGGTCATCCCAAGGCCTCTATAAGCAAATGAAGACAAATGTTTTTGACCAGTAAGAGAAGAAAATATGAAGAAATTGGAAATTAGTGTATGACTTTGAATACTTTAACACTCCAGTAGGATTTCTACTATTGAGTAAATAGTATCCATAATTGTCATTGAAAGCTACTCTAAAGATTTGAGCTAATCCAAATAAAACTCTACTAATCTTTCATATTGGAAAGAGAATTTTTCAGGTTGGCAACGAAGCTATCTATCTTCGCTACACAATGTGAATAGAATCCGAAAATTTGGAGGTTGGCAGCAAAACATTGATATATACCGTAAAGGCGACCGAAATTGCAGCTGAAATTACAACAAATTCCAGCTCATCAGTCGATTAGATTAGCCTTGTCCATCTTCTGATCATTCTCAGTTTGCTATATGGAATGAATGCATTGAAAGTCGCTCAAAGTTGGATCATTGCCACCCTTTCCAAGTCCACTCTTAAGACTCTACTAAACTATGATTGAAAAGGATATATTTCCTTACAAATCTTTTGATTCTGTTTTTCATGACCCAAATTCCCTCATTTTCCCTTCAAATTTTGACTTCACTGCCTCCCACTCATACTTTTTGAAGCCACCCATGTCTCCCTCTAATCACCAGGTGTCATTGTGTCCACCTGTATCCATATTACCTTCCATTCTTCCGACTCATATATCCTCAAACTCACTTGTTTCATCCTCTCCTCCTATTCCTATAGAGCATAATCCTCCTATTTGTAGTTCTCCCTTACCATCCACTCCTCTGATATCATCATCATCACCCTCACCATTAAACTCTTATTCAGGCTCACCTCCAATTCGTCCACCATCCTTCCCACCTCATGTTATACAAACTTGATCAAAAAATGGTATCTTTAAACCTAAGGTGCTTCCATCACTCATTGCTGCCGAGGTCACTTGGGTTCAACACCTTCTCAAAGGCTTTCTGTCACAACATAGATGCAGCTTACTTGAATTTGGCTTTGTAAAATTCATGTTATTTTATCTCCTGTTAATTAGTTTGTTTGTATTTCAAATATTGAAGTTATTTGCCAACCCAAAATACGATCAGATCACAACAACTTCATCTTATCATTGCCAATCTGTATTCATATAAATAGAGCAGTAATCTCTATGAAGAGATTTTCTTTTCCTCTCATTGTTTCGCCTTCACAATGTGCTCCATTTTTCAGTCAAAGCAGTTTGATTAGTGCTGGAGGAACTGAGGCGTAGGGGCTAATCGCCCCTCACAATTTTTTGAAAAATAATTTTATTATTAAAAATAAATTTTATAAATTCGTTATTTAAAATTGATAGTTCCGCCAGCGGTTTCGATCTTTGAGGGAGTGACTTCTATGTAAATATACACTAAAGGTCACATTTCTATGTACTTCTGCATGATTTTACTGTTGTCCATAAGCTTTAGAAGTATCAATATTTCTGCTGATTGCTTCTTTGTTATATTTATTGCTAGTTGGATATATACATATTCTTACTTTCTTAGGACTAAAGATCATATTTCTCCTATCCAACCAAAGATTGACAGGCTGATGTATTATATTTTCTTTAATCCAGTTTAATAGGAAACAGATGATGACAATCAAAAGGGACAACAAGCTTTGTTAATGTCATTTATCAGTTCAACAAGAATATTTCCTTTTAAAAAGATTGTAAATACATTACCTTGTGAGCCATGACTTTAATGCCACACTTCATAGTTTAAGTATGCATGTAATATAGGATTTTCATATAATTGTCTCACAAATTACTACGAGTCTCGAGTCTCGACACTCTAATTCACAGACGCTTAACTTTGAGGTTTATGATAATCTCCTCAGGTTATGGAGTTCCATATCAAAGAAAATCACAAGAATTCAGATGATCATCAACAACGGGAAAATGTATTTCAACGCCTGCCACAAGAAGTGCTCATTGACATATTATCTAGACTACCAGCAACTTCTCTCATCCAGTTCAGGTTTGTCTGTAAGACCTTTCAAAACTCAGCATATGACAGAGACTTGATTCAAATGCACCTTTCCAGGGCAAAGCAGAACAACCCTTGCCTCATTTTACACTGTGACTATCCACTAAATAATGAGATTTACTTTGTGGAATTCCCTGATAAAGAAAACCAGGAGAGAGTGAAAAGAATTCAAACCCCTTTCTCAGCTGATATGCCAGAATTCAGTGTAATAGGTTCCTGTGATGGGATATTATGCTTAGTTAATTCACTCTTCAGTGATCAAATATACATATATAATCCTTTCACAAGGATGTATAGTAAACTCCCAAAATCTGTAGTGTTCCAGAATCAGAAATTGCTATTTGGATTCGGGTGTCACCCGGTTTCGAAGGACTACAAAATAATCAAGATAATCTACTGGCCAGATCCGCGTAGAAGAACTAGTGGGGGCGTATGGGAGGATTCGCCATGGGGTTTTGGTAGACTCGGTGGAAGAAGATTTATGCGGTCAGAGGTTCAAGTATTTAGTTTAGGTGGGGAAAAATGGAGAAGTATTGGAGCTATACCTTACAATCTAGACCAACTTACTGGGGTAGTTTTAGTTAATGGAAGACTACATTGGGTGGATCATGAAATTGTATTCCGCGGGCTAATTGTATCATTTGACATCTCAGACGAGGAATTCAGGGAGATTCGTATGCCTGATCAGAACCAGTGTGTTACCAGAGGCGATTATCACCTTGCAGCTCTAAGAGGGTGCTTATCAGTTTGTATACCGGCTTTTACAGGACTCGGTGGTGGGTTAGATATCTGGATCATGAAAGAATACGATGTGAAGGAGTCTTGGGTGAAGCAGTTTAAGGTTGGAAACTATCTTCCAAACATAATTTCTCAAGAGATAATAAGTCAGGCACATAGCATCTGGAGAAATGTATTGGATAGGAGACCTGTTCGAGTTCTTCGCATTCAAGACAATGGTGATATCTTGCTGGAGTATAAAGGAGGTACTCTTGCTTCTTATGATCCAGATAAGGAAACTTTCAAGGATGTCATTTTTCCAGGATTGCCTAGTTTGTTTCAGACAATTGTTCATGTTGGTAGCATCAATTGGATAGAGTGAAAAGATCCTATGGTTTTGACAAGACTAAATGTAATGCATATGTTGCTGTGAATGTTATCAGAAAACAGATAACAAAATGAAGCTTGAATTAGATGGAATCTTGATGAATTAATGAATTACCAGAGTGCATATTGTTTTGCCTGAACATAGCTAACTACCATCGAGATATTATCCATGTTCAGTGTCATAGTTGTCTATTATTAGTTCATTCATCATCCTTATATAAAATTTATGATTTCGCCATAAATTCAAAAAAAGTACTCCTAGCTATTTGTTCATATTAGCATTGAGGAGTGACCTCTACATACCCAACCCATGGAAGTATGAATGTTTATTTGAGTCCTTAATTCAATCAAAACAAGGAAACAATTTCTCCAAAAAGTGACAACTACAGAACTACTAATAATTAATCAAACGTGAGTCCCTCATAAGTCTTTGGTTTCAGAATCTTTCTAAAATGCCCTTTAAGAATGGAGTTCTTAAGACAATGAAGTCGGTCGGGTAGAAAGGAGAAGAAAGCTCTCCTCTTATGTGCACAAATAATGCATGTTTGATCGCTCTTGTAACTAAATTAGAAAATTCACAAACGGAGGCTTCTATAGCCTAATGATTATCATCCAAGCCTCATATGAAAGGTTTTGGGTTGGATCCACAGAGGGGTCTTATAAAATATTCTCCCTCTGAAAAAAAAAATCACATTCAAAATATCATATATGATGAAATGTCACCTAAAAATTCTTTATATATTGTTTAATTGTTACCAGTTTTACAAAAACAGTGAAACCGTCACACTAGCGGCCCCTCGATGTCCATGTCTTAGAATTACCACAGAAGAGTTAATTGCGGGATGTATTTTAATTGATCAGGGGACTTCCTTTTAACCACTTCAATACAAGGTTACTCCTTATGAGAGTCGAACCCACACTGCATGAAGAGGAGAGGGTGCCGGTACTTAACACTCTAATTCTTTATCAGTTGAGCTATGCCCCGAGACATCTATCCGAAAAAATTTATAAGCTAAAATGAACCCGAAAGATCATGTTAAATCTCTAGATCTTCAAACAAATTTAAATTTGTTCAAAAGATATTGAAATATATGATTACATTCCATTTTTGGCCATCATTTCTATTTATAGTAATAAATGCACATTTAAATAAGCTTATTTTTATTCCGAAACTTTTCCTTTTGGCCATCATTTATATTTATAGTAATGAATGCACATTTAAATAAGCTTATTTTTATTCCGAAACTTTTCCTTTTGGCCAAAAGAAAAAATGAAGAAAATATACTCCAAAAAAATAGTGATTGGTGGTGCGAAATAAATTGAATGGTGTTGGGAGTGAAGAGATTTTGAAGGCCACTATCGTGACCTCCATCGTGACCACAGGGGAGGTCGCGATGAGCTGATGGAGCTCACGATGGGAATGCTGTCATGACCTCCATCGTGATCTATGGTCACGACTGACAGGTCACGATGAGAGCGCGGATCAGGCGATAAATAAGGTTTGAACACCATTTTATCATTATTCATTCAACACAAATTAGGTCTAGCTCTTCTATATTTCTCAAGAGACTTTCTCTGTCAGTTTTTCATCACAAAGTTATCATCCTAAACTATATCTTGAGAGAAGATTTGTAATTGAGAATACTGTGTTATAAAGTATTGCTCAACTGAGAGTTTAGCTTGATAGGAACTTTGTAACAATCTTCCAGATTTGGATTTTAGTGGATTCTGCAGCTACAACAGGACATACCTACTCACACCTGTATAAAGATCTGTGTGTCTGGTTTATTTCCGCATTTCATTTATGTCGTTACTATTATTTTGTTCAGATCTATAGGTTTAGGTGATTAATTGGCCACTAATCATCCCAACAAAAGGGTCAACTCACATGGACACATACATGAGTAGGGCTGTAAACGAGCCGAATCAAAATGAAACCCTCAAGCCTTAAAAATTAAGGTTCTTCTCGAGTTCGATGCCATGTTTTGGGTACTATTCGGCTCGATTCGGTTCGAACTAGCTCGGTTCGGTGATGATAAAATAATACTCCAAAATAATTGAACCAAAATAGTAAATAAAATCTGATATTGAACCAAAAATACAATTGAATATCAAATTCAAAACCTAATAAAATTGAAAAATCAAAAATAACAAATTAAAATATCAATTCAAACCTTAAGTTTTACATGTATGTCTAAAATCTCATAAAAATCAGTATGACACCATCGAAGTCTTCATTGTAGGAGCTTACGGTGGTTTTGCTTACTAAGCGGCAGAGGGAGTATAAGTGGGGACTGCTTGGGATTGGAGGTTCAGGGAGGATTGGTATTGTGGAGCTTTTGGAGAACAGAGGTTAGATTATGGATGAACAAGGGAGTGTCCGATTTGGAGGGGCGGAAATGTATGAGAATTGATTTGGGAGAGAGAGAGTTTGATTTTGGGAAGGGAGGAGGCCTATGTGAAAGAATGAATAGATTTTGGCTTTTAACATATATTTAATTCACCCAAATAAGACAATGGACTAAAAGGGTTTTTATCATATTTACTTGACCAAATAAGACTGGACTAAAGGTGAGGTAAAAGGTTATTAACGTACCTTTCGGGTCATACATTTAATTCGATCGTGGAAGCCGAGAGCTTATTGGACCAAAAGTCCATATATTTATATCGATCAAACAAATGAACTGAAATGGAAATGATTAACCGGCTATTGTTTCCTACGAATAACATTTTAAGGTTCGACTCCTACGCTTTCAACTCCGGTACCAACATCAACCGAATCCATTTCGGATCCGAATATTCTAATCAAACCGAACTTTCTGCGCCATTTACAACCCTATACGAGTGTTTAATTTATAGCCATATCACCACATGCTTACCATGTTCCATTAAATCTTTATGTCCATTTAACATTTTTATGTATGACTCACCACTATTTTTTTTATCACACATAGAAGATAGACATTTACGATAACCTTCCTTTTTAAGCCCTTCGGTAACAGTCATTAATGACTGTGAAAGTGTAATCATGATGATAATTTGTATTGGTTATGGATGGAGTTGTTAATGAATCGAGCGATTTGAAATTTTTTTAAGTATTAGTGAAACATATGAGAGAAAAGTCATTAATTATACTTTTTGGTATCAATCATAAATTATTATTAAGCTATATTTTCAAAAAATATAAAAAATAATATTATGAAACTATTTTTTTTAAAAACACTAATAATTATATAAATTATATATGTATTAGAATAATGAATACTTCGTAATAAATGTTGTGTTCAATTTCGTGACTTAATAATTACATACGGAGTATATATTAGCCTTCGTGGGTCTCTTTTGATGTTAATCTATTCTTCAAGTCAATATTTATTATACTGTCAATAACTTTTCATCTTTATTATACTTGACTATAACAAATAACAACTCTTCACAATTTATTATTGTCTTTAATTTTTTTTTTATCAAAGTTCAAAAGTTATTCCATAATTAGTCACAAATTAAATAAAAAGGCAGTTAATATAACTAAATTTACCTTTTGAATACAGCAAATAGTATGTCACTTATTAATTAATGATATAAAGATGAATGTTATTATTTCTTTAATTAATAACGTAGAATTTGCAATGAAGAGTTCAAATTACCACATGAACCAAAAGAGCAATTCAAACAACAATTTTATAAATAGTCCAATGTTAAAATCGGTCTTTATAAATGCACAATGATAACTACTCAAGAAATAACTATGGAAGCAAGAAAAACAGCTCACTGTCATATGTCTTATTTCATTGTTATTGTATTTTCGTTTATTCAATTATGTCCACCGCCTTTTCAATTATAAGAAGAAACAAAAATTAAATTTTAATTTCGAATGTTGTAAAGTAAGGAGGGGTTAAATGGGTAATACATGACACTATGATACATTTATTTTACTTCATTCTTATTTGAAGGAAAAATAAAAACATTAACTAATGTGACCATCAATATAAAAAACAAAGAAATCCAATCGATATATATTCCGCGATTAATTAATGTGACGATTTCACATATTTTAACAAAGGAAATCATATACCGACAATCTGATTATTGCACATTAAAAAAGAAAGTGCTAAAAATAAATGGGCTAAAGGTGATCCAATCTTCACTTTAAGATTTAATTATTGATTTGGTCCTAAAAAATGGGACTAACTTACATTTTATTATTCGATACACTACTAGAATATAGAGCAATAGCGACGCCCGATACCATCTCCACACCGACGCTATTCTCCATTTAGCCTCGGTTGGGCGACGGTAACGAACCGACACGTTTTGGGCGTCGCTAATTCCCCACCGTCGCCACACCGACTACACATTAGGCCCGTAAAATTTTGGACTTACTCGACGTCATACCGTCTTCACATCTTGGTCAAACTTTAAGTACAAACCGACGCCAAACCTTATTTGATATCTTTTTTATTTAATTAAAACCGACTCCACACCGATGCCAACATTTTAATTAATTTCTTTTAAATTTATTTATACCCAACGCCATACCGCCTCTATCACTATGTAAAGAACTTTTCACCCTGACGCCAAACCAACTCTAACATTATATAAAATATCTTTTTCACCTCGACGCCAAACTGACTCTAATGAATAAATAATTTCTTTTTTAAGTTAGCAAAAACCGACGCTATACCGACGCAAAAACTTTCAACCAGTTGACGCCTGCATTCTGTCCGTTCTCAATTCATTCAAATCTTACAAATAAATATAAAACATTAATTCATATAAACATCAAACATATTAAACATTGAATTCATATAAACATCAAACATGTTAAACATCCAATTCATATAAACATCAAACATTAATTAATATAAACATCAAACATTAAAAAAATATAAAAAAACCAAATTACCTTTTCGAAACTTAAATGTATATTTCGCTACAACAAAAGAAACAAAAATAAATTACATATATTCATCAAACTACATTATTAAAGATAATAACAAAAATAAAAAATATAATAATTACCTTTTTAAAGTGTTTGATTTAACCACTTTCTACAAAAACAAGATAATAAAAAATATATATTAGAAATTACCTCTTTGAATTTATTACCTACAAAATAATGCAATCTTATATGCTTTTCTTCTTGCTGGACTCTGAACTTTTGAACAGCCATTGGTGGAGACTGATTGTGCATGTTACGTTCGCTCTTTTATTACTTGATCACAGCTTTATTATGTCGTTCTAACCAATTTATAGTTGTCTTTCTTGTTCATACAATGTGTTCCTGTGTACCCTGCAACATTAATGCTTTCTCCTTGTAGTTTCTCATTTGTGTTCAGACCGACTTTTATTTGGCTGATGATTATGATACTTGCATGTTGGTTATGATGAGCTTTCCGTGACATCTTCATTCCATCGAGAATGTATGGAGATTTCCTGTGGAGGCATATTTTAACACCTCTTTGAAACTTAAGATAGATGCCCACACCTTCCCTCTTTAATATATCCTTCCGACTCTAATACAATGTACCAAAATGCAGGGGAACACCATAGCAGCGGTAGTATATGGATCTTGGAAACATCTTCAACTTGCATAGTGTGTACAACATATCTAATGCTTTGATTAAAGAAGCCACGCTGTCCCATAATGTACAAGACTACCCTTCAGCATGACCAGCAGCCCGTGCTTCTTTATTTCCTTGACGGTGTAATCCCGAGGATATAATTGGTGAGATGCTATCTATGTATTTGTGTTTTATTAACCTATTTTAGTTTTGGATGTGCTACATTTATTATGCTCTTTATATGCTTGCAATTTACATTTTATTTAAATGACAACTTGGTAGACATCTGGGGATCCTGATAAAGGTGGACAATGCTAAATCCGTAACAACCAGGTTCGGAGAAGGAAGTGTGCAACGATTCACGCTTGTGGACACGGAGTTAACAACTTCCCCGCTTTATTCGATTTGTGATGTGTATATCCATCACCAGATCTTCCCTTTTTGACCTGTAAACAAGAGGAAACCAATAACACTCAGCATATGGGACCAACAGGTTGAACATCAAGGACTTATACTCACTGCGGCTGCTGCCACCTATTCCGTTGAAAGCTAAGATATATCATGGTATGGCTTCATAATATATACATATTCTTTTAGCTTGCGTTTATTATAAAATCGATACCCCTAATGCTAATTACCACCGTAGGTGTCTCTTTGTCAGCCAGCAACTCGACCTCCTTTACGATTGATGCACTTAAATTGTGGTATGTTATTATGACACATCTCTGCTATTGGCTTTCCATTATACAGCAAGCTGATTAAATATGAGATGTGAACTACACATGACTATGTAGGTTTGATTCTGTCCGTGAAATGGAGCTTCCTAGTTTACTCGACGATTACTCTATTGCTTTTGCTAAGGACCTTGTTGATCGTAACCTCGTTAGAAGGTACTCCATTGGTGACATACTAGCTGCTGAACAGGTGGGTATTCATTACACTTTCCTGGTTTATTAGTCAGAATATTATCCTCTGAACTGGTCTGCTTCGATTGGTGCTCGGTGTAGGGACTTCTGGACACGTTCGTTCCTGCAGCTGACCCCTTGGGAACAACGCTTGTACTATGTAGGATGTAGCAACTGCTACACCAAGGTTAATGCACGTTCCGGTACTGAGTAACATTGCATACTGCGCGACAAGGATGTGATAGCCAGAATTAGGTAAATACGTTTTACTAAGTCTTCGTAAGGACAAATGTATACTCTATCGTTCAGTCAGTTTACCCAATTACCATTCCTTTTATAGGCCTCTTGTATCAATGGATGTCTTTCACCACAGTGGTCATATCACGGTGGGAGCAATTGAATCCGTGGCTGAGCAGACACTTCGCTGCGACGTGTCCGAGCTGAGACGTTCTATTATTAAGGTATTGTCAGTTTGCATTCTATATTACTGCTATCATTAATATTCACGCCGACACTCATCATAACTGACACATTTTCAGGGTACTGGCTACGACCTTGATCCCTTGAAAACCAACTTCGATGACAAAATGTATCTCCTTTTGGTCACGCAGAAACATCTCCTTTTGGTTGCTTACTTTGACAATACTGTGTTCTCGGAATCAGAAGATGCTACTCAACACTCCAACCCCGATTTACCACCTGCCACAATTGCCAACACTTCCGAAGGCACACTGAAGGTGTCTCCCCTCAAACGTCTAATGGATAATATCTCCATCCAGACAGGTTGTCCTATCATTACTGCTAAGATACTCTACCTATCTCCGCAAATATAATTTTTATTTGTACTTATTTTAATATTACATATGCCACTTTTTTTACTCAGATAGCCCAGTGAAGAAAGCATTATTCCAGGATGCTACTAAAGAGTTCTCTAACACAACTTCCGGAATCCCGGCCACTCAGGATGAACCGGCATCATCCGCCACTACTTGAACATCGACCCGTTCGACTTTTGAAATGTTGTTGTTTGTGCACCTCTACCTATGAACTTAGTGGAACTTAGTGGTTTATGGAACAAACAATTGTGATTTCTTATGAATGTTGCAACCTTATTTTGTATTCCTCTCAGTTGTTGTTTGGGCACCTCTACCTCTGAACTTAGCGACTTGCGAAACATACAATTAGGCCTTTTTGTGATGATGTATTTCAATAAGGTGCATAGCTTGATATTAAACATGATGCTATCTTATTTTTAAATAGTCTTGAATTTATGTGATGCCGTAATTGAGCCCTGAACTCATGAAACATTATGTGAGTTATTCTACAAATGTTCCTGATGATCCTATTGATATACATATGGATCAAAGGCTCGCAAAATATTGTCACTCGTAATCGAGCGATTGTAATAGTTACGAGCCTTATAAGTCTCCGAAGGTCTAATACTTGTAGTATGCACGATGGGTATCTATGATGGATTTCATTCAGTTGTCTTTCTGGGCATACCGAAATTACTCTGTGGGTATCTATGATGAATCGTCTTCTTACTACAATTTAGACGATAACTTATTCCTTTACCAATCATTCATTATTATACTGTACATAATGAATATTGCAATCGAATAACTTAATTGAGCCTTCCTCGAGTAGTTGTATATGAGGATTCTGAGCAAAAAGTTACTATAACATATTCACTTAATTTAATTGAGCATTCCTCCTAACTTACTTGAGCTTATTGCAAACGTATTAAAGGCTTCATATTTGAATCAATATAAGGTAATTATATGGAACATAGATTTGTGAACATTTAGTTGACCTTCTAGGAATTCCGAACGTACTTTATTTGTATCTATGATGAATTGTATTCTTAATACCACTTAGACGATAACTTATTCCTATGCCATTCGTTAACTAAATTGCTATTGAATATATGCAAAAGTGTAATAACTAAGTCATGTAAGGTGCGAATGCTAAGGTTGAACAACATGATATAAAAGATGCAATATGTCGAGAAAGTAGTGGTTACTGCTGGTGTTGTAAGATGTGAATGCTAAGGTTCTAATCGAGCTATAACATGCTTTATAATCAACATACTTATTGTTTGTGATACTCCTTTGTGCTTAAGACAGGATATTTAAATATTGCTCGAGTAATAGATGTTTAACGCAATCAGTCCGAACAAGCAGGCCCCTTACTAAAACACCATTACAAAATCACAATTCGATAGCAAAACAGCTATAGTCTTGAACTGCTACTTAACAACAACAAAAAAAAAGATGGAAAGAACATCCTAAGAATATACTAATCCGAACGATGACACATGAGCAACGTTACTACGCTATCCCATTGGGGGTCATCGGAATACAAAATCTACGTCCTTGACGAATATGACCCACTATACAAGCTTGTAGTAAGCACGAGCTATCTACACTGCCTCCAGATTTTGAAACCAATGGTAATCATTTCAACTCATCGGCTTGATTGTTAAAGAAGAATATCTTGAACCCGACCTCCAAACTGCAAATTCGAACCAGAACGACCAACGGTTACCCTTCTGAGATACCTAAGTGCGACATCTATCCCTTCGAACACTCGATCTCCACTATGAATGCTTCATAAACGCTGCCCTCGATCGAAGTTGTTGCGGCAGATTATACGGCATCCTCTACTCTATGAAAACAATATTGTCGTACTTCGTATTTGTATATATGTGAAACATGATATAATATTGACACCATATAAACATAAAAAACTATAAGCATACGATGGCATAATAGTTTGATTGCTTGAAACGCAAACGCCACTGGCACGAGCAAAAAAAGGGACGTGTCGAGGAAATATCATGGCGTATGTTTCGGCTATCTGAGGTATGACATCTTCCGGTAGCTCCCCGTCTTCGATCATCTCGGAATCTATGCTGAATATGTCCACGTTCATGTCCCACGCTGACTTGACCCCCATTCCTCTCTTGAATTTCAGAATTGATATTATCCGACCACCGCTATATGTACCAGAAACCACATGTCCATGCCTGATGAACGTCTTCCAGCCCAAACGAAGTTCGTGCCCACAAACGATCACAAGAATCCTCTTGCCTCTGTACCTGATTGTAACCGTTCCATCACCGTTTTCGTTTAGCCCACCGGTGAATTTATCGGGAAGGCTCTGTGACAACAATATGTGACTTAAAGGACGTATAGACATAATAAACAATTAAAACATTATCATAACCATGTTATCGTTACCTTGAATCCAACAGCATAGTCCAGCGTGAAATAGCAAATGCCCCATTCATATACAGAAAAAACGATGTTAGAAATAAGTATACCATATCAATTACGTTATGAATGTTATAAAATATGAACCATGAATAATCAACTTGATGCAGGTTTATCCTTGAAAATTTTATGAGCTTGTAATATCATCACTATCAATTTATAGCGTAAAATTGCCACTGTAGCTAGAATCGACAACACATATTCTGAAACGACCCATCCTCGCAGCCGTATTACGATTACCCTCTGCTCGTGGATACGCTGCTATGGCTTAATGTCTCGAGGATTTTATAATAATTTTTATCTCTATAAATGGAAATATTTAATGCGTGTGGAGTGTAGCATGTGAAGTTGTTGTACGAGTTAGTTTTCACTACTTTTCTTTTTATGATATAAGTATCTTTGCTGTCCGGATTGACCGCAAATTCTAATTCGTGACCTGCAACTATGTTAGATTAAAGCCCCGCCGTTAGACGGAAGTGTGTGCAACTAATTAACACATAACAAATACAAAGTACCAAACACAACTACGAAGTATTCAAATACAAATATATTATCCTAAAACAAAGTACCAAATACAACAAAGTACAAAATACGCAGTATCAAATACAAAATACTAATCAAGTCCGGTAATATCATCCTCGACGGGGTCAATGCATCGGCAATGGACGCTGCCGCACGGCCCGGGGTCTCGGCCGTAGACGCGGTAAATGGGCGGCGCTGCATTGGGTCGAGCGCCGCGACGACCTTACTCAAGCCAAGAAACCGGTCGCCGCGAGCCTTCCCGCTATGGAGATCATGGTTAACGGTACGCCTCCAATCGGAAGCCGGCCCCGCCGCTAGCTTCATAAAGATAAGCAATTTCTAAATGCACCGCCCACATTCGAGACCTTCTTTCTGACTATTTGTCGCTTCACCTCAACTCGCGAATTAACCTCGTAAAGGGATTTATTTCTCTCCTCCCCCTCGCACCTCCGCCCTGCCTCCTCCTCCATCACATCAACAAATAATGGCGCGCTGCACGCAACCGATCATCAACAAGCACCAAGAAGAATCCGAGCTACAACCAGCACCGAAAAACCCGACCTCATAATCATTTCACGGGTCCGGCCGAGGTCCACAACGATTTCACCAAATGATACCGTAACGGATCTCTACCCCTCTCCCCGTACATCTCTATGGAATTTGAGGTCAGACCGATCCTCAATTTGAACACATTCACAATAAGGGCATAAGTTTTAAAAAATAAATAATAAACAAACAAACTACTTTTTTATAAACTAAATATACTTACATAGGCATCGACCAACTTCTGGTCGTAAACTTCGCCTGTCTCCTCACCGGTTTCCTTGTCTTTCTTCTTGTTTAGCTCCATAAGAATACCCAACGGTGAAGCCTTCTTCCTAGTCCTTTTCTCCTGAAACACAAATAAAGAAAACTTTAATTAGGATTTCAACAAAATATTTGAATTAAATAAAAATAGTAAAATTTAAAAGAGAAAATTTCTTACCTCCTCCGCCATCCGAGTAAGCATCGATTTCATCTCTTACGCCGACGCACCGCCATCTTGCCATCCGAGCGCCCTCGAAGCTAGTGATTCTGACTACCAGACGAGATCCACGCTGTTTCTGGATCTGTCTAACGCCGGATGTACTCTTCCCCAATGGCCTATATGTACACTACCGCTTCGGCTGCTCCAAGAGTAGAGCAAGCCGCTCTCTTTACCTTCGGTAGAGCCTTCTTCTTCGTCGTGCTAAGCAGTTTCCCTCCACTTCTTCTGGCAATCTCTCTCAAACAAAGGTCAGCTACCGAGCGCAGATCCCATTCACAATATTATATCTCCTGGAAAAGACAAATAAAACAAAATTGAATTAGACGTTTATTTACTAAAAACATTTAAACAAATTTTAAACCCAACCAAATTTTATATACTTACTGTGAATGATTTCCAGATTTCATCCTTCACATCTGGATCGATCGACCCATACGACGGCCAATACTTGATAGCATTTGCTCAGTTGAAAACTCGCACCATGGCCGACCACCCTAACGAACAAAAAGTAAAAAGTTAGATAACATAAATAAAAAAATATAACTAATTCAATCAATTTAGACAATATTAACAGACTTGCGTGTTGAGGAAGATCTTCGCCTCCAACTTTTCATCACCGGGGAAAGCTGGCCGAAATGAAGGTCATCTCCCCTCGCATAAAGACGCGGCGCCACTAGCTATCCCTCTAACAAATGTCCGACTCGATCCCGCCACCTCCGAGTCATCCAAATGAGTAGGAATAGGGTCGTATTGTCCCTGTGGAGTCTCTCTGAAAACATTACCACTACCGTAGTAAAACCGCTCGACGTTTGATCGCGGTACGGACGATGAACCGCTGCCCGCCCCCGAGTGTAACAAACTCACGTCGAGGTGGGAGGGGGGGAGAGCCACGCTTATGTGAGGATGCGTAACCCTCGGCCTTTTGTAGCACGAGGTGCACCATCCTTCGCCGGGCCTTCCTCGATTTACCACCACGAGTCATCTGTACAATCAAATTAGGAAAATTTTATCAGATATACAAAACATTCATAACAACATTTCGACATAATCCAAACTAAAATCTAATTACTAATTCAAATGATCAATTCAAACAGTCAACATATAACTAATTCAAACATTCAATGTGTATAACTAATTCAAACTATCAATTTAAAATAATGGTTCAAACTTCGACAAATTATAAATTCAAACTAAATGAAAAGTTCAATCTTAAAGTTCAATTTTAAAAGTTCAATATTAAATTCAAACTATCAATCAATTATATAATTGAATCTTGAAGTTTATATATCCTAAACTAATTCAATTCTAAAACTAAATTAAACCAATTTAAAAGACTAAATTCAAATTATCAATTCAAAGTAATGATTCAAACTTCAACAGACTATCAATTCCAACTCACTCACTCAAAGTATATAAATAATTCAAACACAATCAATTATATAATTTAATCTTATAACTAACTAATTCAATTCAAAGTTCAAACTTCGACAAATTATAAATCCAAACTAAAAAAACTCTAATTATCAATAATTACCAAACTCTAATTCAAAACAGGACAATCTTTCCGAAACGGAGAGAGTAATTCAAACATTTCAACAAAACCAAACAATTTCACTCCAAACTCGAATTCTCTTAAGAAACACAACATAATCATCTCATATCAAACACAACACTAAATCCTAAACAAACACGTAACAACAAAATTCAAAACCACTCCCTTATTGTACCTTAATTATTACTTCACTCAACCAATGCAACATAACACACAATACAAAATCAATAATCAAATAATCTAATTACTAATTTAAACTTAATAAATAATCTAATTAATAATTCAAACTAAATAAACAATCTAATTAATTAATAATAATTCAAAATCAATAAAAAACTAATTAATAACTAATAATAGCAAACATTTAAATTAAATAAAAAATTAGAAAAAAAAACTAACCTTATTATCATCAAGTGAGTGTAGCCTGACTAACAAGGGAGTGGATTCGGGAGATAGTTAGTCAATCAGGAGGACAGGGGCCATCAATTATGAGAGGAGGGGACCGACGACCGAGGAGAGCGAGGGGCTGTGGTTAAGGCCAACGGCTATGAGTGGAAAAATGATTGGGCGGTCAGCGGGAAGCGGAGTAGTTAATGGAATATGAAACGTTTTAGCAAGTGGGTCGCTTCAATTAAACTGCTTAAAATGCATGACGGTGACACGTCGGGACGTATATTTTTATTTTTATTTTGTAATTTTTTTAATAGGTAATATATTAAAATCAACCTTGAAGCCTAACTGATGCCTAAAGTCAAAGATAACGAAAATGTAGATGCGGTTTGGTGTCGAGGTTTATTTTATTTCATATTTTAATTTAATTTTCTACAATATTTTTTCTACAATTTATTTGATTTCATATTTTAATTTAAAATCATAAATTTAAACAATTCTAAGCAATATTATCCCCTACATCTTACCGTAGCATTACCGAAAGCTAAAAGCTTGGCGCTTTGGCCCGAACTCCCTGGCCGCTTTGCTCTGTATTCTAGTAGATAGTTATATTGTTGTAGATTAGTCTTTAAAATTAAAGTAGCAAATATCAGAGTACGATGATCACCGACGCTTGAAAAACGTAGTTGAGGCTTGGAGATCATATATAATATTATAATATTTGTGTCACTTTCAATGCATGGACTAAAAACTGCAATAGTGTAACTAACATTTATGCCAAAAGTAACTCCTAATGTTATTTTAAATTTGTCGCCTGAATCCAACAAGTCCGCTTTGTGGGGTCGCTACGCCGAAACATTTATCACTTTCTGACTAATCAGCAACAATATAACTAACGTTTATTCAAAAGTAACCCAAATGTTATTTTGCCGTTGAACTAACGTTGTCATGTGACCATGCTGAAAGATTTGAGCCACTTTTAGAGGTTAATTTTAATCGCCAGAATTCAATGTTTGTGCAAAAACGTAAATCTCTAATGTTAGTTTGTCTTCTGAATCTAACATTTTCGCTAGTTGGGGACCATGCTGAAACACCTATGCCATTTTCTACTAATCGCAATAATATAACTACGCTTTTGGTATTTAAACTGCAAATCTAGCCCAACTATTCGATGACCAAATAACCAATTAGCTTTAAATAACACAAGTCAATATGATATTCCCTTAATTTTTATTATTTGAACTAATAAAAAATTAAAAACATTTACAAACTCCGACCATCAATATTTAAAAGAAATAGCTCCATGTAAGATAAATAATCGGGTAAAAAGAAGCTCAAAAGCAAGCACGGACCCTGCACTCTTCACGTGTGGGTTCTAGTAATGCAAAGGGCGCATCTCATAATACCGTTTAAAGTGGGATACTCAAGTCCTCTGACTACTGGCAGACATCCCGCGATTTATCCCTCTAAAATATGTCTCTCGTGGCAAGAGCTTCGTGGTCGCTACTGTGGCCAAGCTTTCATGTATAACTGTCCGCGCTGTATATGCTCGGTGTTTTTATTAAAATTTATTAATAATATATCTTCCCCACAGATAATAAAAACTAAGTAACCACATAAAATATAAAAATCAGTTTCATTCAATAGATTATTTCGAACTTTTATTGAAAGTTTTGTTGCAAAAAATAAAACTCTTTGTCTTCCCTTTATACTCCCTCCATTTTTGAGTTGTCGTTTTACCCATTTACACTTAGATTAAGGAAAAGAAATAGTCCAAAAGTATTAAAGTACATTAAAAACATGTAATCTATACTAATCAAACTATATCATCGACGGCCGAGTAATTTAAAGATAAAAAGAATCAAAAATACATCAAAATATAAATTATAATTTGAAGATATATACTAAAGCAATAACTATTTTAAAAAGAGAGCTAAAATGACAATTAAAAAAAAAAAGAAGACTGAAACTTTTTTAAAGTGGACCTCTTTTGAAGTAGAGCCCCTCTGCATACTAAGTCGCCCCACATGATTCCGGATTCATCGTTAACAAAGGAAATAATATAGTGGCAATCCCCACTTTAAATGTTACTGCCCTAAATCCATCATTACTTCTCAATTCTCATCTCCATATGTAAAACCCTCATATTTCACCTCCCTTTTATATTCTTTCTAGTTAGACCATATTTTATATTTCATCATATGTAATTGTCCCCAAGAGGCAATAGTTTAATATAGAGAGAGGCTCCACTTCCTATATTTCACCCCATCTTCACCATATCATATATATCATCATGGTAGGTATTCCCACTATTATTACTCATGCAGCTACTCCTACTTCTACTTCCGCTGATGTGGGAGCTATGGTGGCGGATGCTGAAGCTCAACAACAAGATGGTGGTGGTGTATTTGTCGGCGGAGCGGCGGACGGGGGACAAAGAGCATTAGCTAGAGGAGGTAAGAGGTGGCCACGCCAAGAAACAATGGCTCTCTTGAAAATAAGGTCGGAGATGGATGGAGCCTTTCGAGATTCATGTCTTAAAGGTCCCCTTTGGGATGAAGTTTGCAGGTCTAGTTAATTTCCAAAATTATTTCGTCCGTCTAGTATATTTTTATGATTTTATGTTTCATATAAATTAAATTCATATGTCTGCATCAATAAATGTATAAAAATTTCGATTCCATCAGAACTAATCTAATTCTACTGTCGGAACTTGGAGAGCCGTTTTGAGTCAATCCGCACCTAATTTATTGAAAAATAAATGTCCGTTATTGAAAAATAGTGTTTAATATAATTCTTTTCAAAAAAAATTGATTCGTCCCTTTATTTTTATATTTTTTACTTGTTTTTTTTGTATTCATTACTTCATCATCTTTACAATAAAAAATTCTGATTACGTTACCGGCTAATTCTCAAGATTTTATTTATCTTTTGCATCTTTTTCGCTTTTAAATAATAAAAGAATATGGATATTCATTAAGATTCAATTGTTTTTTTATTTTCTTGAACAAATAAAGGGTGGATATTTATTTTTTGAGAACTCATTTTAGTTAAATTCAGTAGTTTTTACGGAACTCAAATGATAGAATCTGAGATGAGGTGAAAAATAGTTGTTTGACTCAATCTTATTGTCTCACTCAAATTCCGGGTTTATTTTGCCATATGGTTGTGATTTAATTTGACATTTTTTTACTAAATGTAGAAATAAATTTTGATGCCTCGATATTGCTGAACTGTTAATAAAATTAGAGTGTTAACTATCAAGATTATCAAGTTTATTTACGTAGCCATGGCTTCGACTCTCATAAAAATGCACTAGACAAGCTAAGAAAGTTTCTGTACCATCAATCGGAGTGACATTCCGCGATTAACTCATCTCGCGATGTTCCATTTATTAAAACCTCGAAGTGTCAAGTAATAAGGATTGCTTTCAATACTTTAAATAAATTTTTGATGAATTTGATTTATCATTTTAGGAAAGTGTTTAAATTTCTCTTCATGCTTATTTCATTTGAACTTTTCAACTTAAATGGATGCTAGTAAGTCATTACACATACATGCCTAATATATACGGAGTATTGGAGTATTTATTAGGTCAATAGTAATTAATAGATGCATGCAACGTATAATTGGTTCATAGTATAATATCAGTACTTGATCAATACTATAATTAAAGAAAGATGAATCTATTAATAACAATTCAATTTTTTCTTATCTTTTCAGGAAGATGGTGGAACTTGGTTACTACAGAAATGCCAAGAAATGCAGGGAAAAATTTGAGAATGTATTTAAGTACCATAGAAGAACAAAGGAAGGCAAAACCTACGAATTCTTTCATCAATTAGTAGCACTTGAGGATAATGTTACACCGCCATCTCAATCACCAGTTCACCTTTTGCCACCTCCACCGCCGCCCCATCCACCGGAGGCACAAATGCTTGCTGTCCATGCAGATCCAAGAGCAACAACACCGTCCAACAATGGAACGGCTCCACAACCATCTCAGCATTCTCATCATAATAATAATAATAATAATCAAAATTACATTGCCTCTTCCTCTACATCATTTTATGATGATATGGAGAGGAAGAGGAAGGAGGAATATCATTATTTCATGGAAGTAATAATGAAGAGTGTGATTGAAAAACAACACGAGTTTCACAAGAAGATTATGGAAACATTGGAGAAGAATGAGAGGGAGAGAATGATAAGGGAAGAAGCATGGAGAAATCAAGAAATAACGGAGAGGATAAAAAGAGAGTATGATCTATTAGCCCAAGAAAGAGCAAAAGTAGAAACAACACATTCAACATTGCTTTCTTTATTAGAAAATATAACTCATCAACAAAACCCAAAAAATCCAAGTAGTGAAACTAATAATAATACTACTCAATTTCAACCACCAATTCCGCCGCCGCCACCGGTGATGCTTCCTTCATCATTTGCTGATGTCCAACAGCTTGAGTTTACATTGACACAACCAGCAGCACCACCACCACCACTTTTTGCTGCACCACTAGAAGGGTCTCATTATTCACAAGTGATGTTGGCACTACCAGTAACACTACCTCAGGTAAGATATCAATGATGATAGCAATATAATAATATAATCATTAGTCTAGAATTAAATTGAATTCTGATATCATTGATTTTTCACCTCATCTTATTTTGAATTGAATAATATGATTGTTCGTTGGACCACTAGAAGACATGCCGTTAAAAACTGCTGATTGTTTTTTTTTTTTTTGGAACAGATTACAGTCAAAATTCTTGAAACATTACTTTTTTGTTCATGCATGCAGATTCATAAAAATTCTCATCATCTTCATCAGGATGGAAATGATGATGGTGGGGAGAGTTCCATGCCAACAACATCATCATCAACATGGCCAAAAGCTGAAATAGAAGCATTGATCAAGATCAAAACCAGCCTGGACAGCAAAGTATATCAAGAAAATGGACCCAAATGGCCTTTATGGGAAGAAGTTTCTACACAACTGAAAAAGCTGGGGTACAATAAAAACTCAAAGAGATGTAAGCAGAAATGGGAGAATATCAACAAATACTTCAAGAAAGTTAAAGACAATAATACCAAGAAGAGATCTGAAGCTTCAAGGACTTGTTCATATTTCCAACAGCTTGATGCTTTGTATAAAGAGAAAGCTAAAGGTAGTGATAGTAGTAATAATAATACTACTTCTGATGATATTAATTATTTGAATTCTGCAAATGCAGTGAAGCCAAATAGCCCGATGATACCCATCATGATGAGTCGAATGGAAGAGGATCTTGAGATGGAGAATGTTGATTATTATGAGGAAGTAAGGGCATGAGTGAAGAGGCATCATAATTAATTCATAAGCTTGTTCAAAGAGGAAAGTAAAACTAAAAATATCTTGCAAATTAAGCTAATAGGTAGGAATTATTAAAATCAGATGTATTGGTGGAGTACTAAGTATTGATTTCGTCAAACTCGAATCTTTGTCTATTGTCTCTTTTTTTAGTAGTGATGTGCATTGCCAATATCAGTGGTGGATTACTTCATACTATATTTATAATAAAAGATATAAAAATTTAGAGAACGAATAATAAAACGTTTTAAAAAATAATTATAATTTTTGAAAATATTTAATAAAATATTTTTTGGAAAATTAGGGAGAGTCATCGTTTCCCTATGCCCCTAGTTCCTCCACTAGCATTTTGATCTGGCGTGAGGACCAACCTAGCGTTGCTATCATCATTTACGACAATTCTACATAAAAAAAAAAATAAATAATGCATTAACTATTCGATAACTCCTTATGTATGCTTGGGCTCAAAACTCGGTCTCTAAAGATATTTCTTTTGTTTTTGTTCACTTCTATTCTCTTCAAAATGAATATCCATATTGAATTTTTTATAATTTGAATGATGAAATTTAGACACTGAAAATTTATAAAAAAATAATAATTAAAATGATTAAGACGACTTAATCAAATTAATTAAATCAAAGTCTACTCAAAGAACGCCACATGGCTGTGGTTCTCTGATCGAACCTAAATTTAATATAAAGCCCTCCATCAAAATAGTGTTCCCGGGAATTAAGTCCTTTAAATTAATTGAAGTTAAAATTAGGATTTTATATTAATTAACCCTAATTTTAAACTCAAAATAGGGTTCCTCAAATTTACAAAATTTTAATAATAAATTGGATGTGAAAACCGAAATAAAATTTGGATTTTCTAGACAAACGGGTTCAAAATAGCGATCTGATTAAAATAATAAGTGGATTAGGATATGTTACCCGTGAATTGCAAGGCGCGCCAATGTCAAGGCGGCCGATATTTTATTGAAATATTATTTTGGCTTAAGATATCATTTCAAAATTCAATGACAAGACAGATTCACCGAAATTAAATCAACCAATCAAAAGCAAGTATTCGAAACCTATAAATACCTCCTATATTTCAAAAATATCATCAAGAAATCATTCGTAAAAATACTTGAAACTATCAGAGAAATACAGAGATCTACCTCTCAAATTTCCTAAGTTAAATCTTTTAAACCACCAAGAGAAAATACCATTATGGTGGCTGAACCACCTCCAATTAGTCAAAATAGGCACCGAAATCAAGATTCCACAAACGCAGAATTTAGTTCAAGCAAAATCTCATGAGAATCGACATTTATTTTCTTATTAATATTTTAATATTCAGAATAAGCTAAATAGCCCCGATTATTCATAAATACAGCCAATTTTAAAATCTTGTGTTTGATTGATCAAGTTCCGTATATAGGAATACATCAATATTCAAAGTATAGCCGACTCCTAGGAAACACGCCAAGCAGACAGACAGGTCCGTCCGACCGATTTCGTGTCGATCCGACTGACCGGACCGAAATCCGGGCCAGGTCTAAGACCGGACTGCATCGATCCGCCTCCAAACCGTCCGTTTTGGGTCCATCCGATCCGATAGTATCCGGAGACCGTCTGATAGTATCCGAGAGACCAAACTGATCCGATAGTATCCAAAATACAAAAAAATAACAATTCAAAATACAAAAAAATTGGGAAACCTAATACAAAAAATCGAAAAATACACACAAAAATCAAACTCATTTAAGCATGAATTAAACTCATTTACTAATAATAAAAACAATAATTCAAAATACAAAAAATAACAATCAAAGAGGCCGGAATCGCCGAGAACGGGGAAGCGGGTCACACAGAAAGTTAAGTGAAATTTCAAAGGGTCACGAGAAATTTGTGAGTTTGAATGTTTGCTTGACTTCGCTGAAAGTAATGCGTTGTTTTTTTTAAATTAATGGACCGCTTCGATACCGGATCGAATCTTGATCCTAATTGCATCCTGCCCATTTTCGGATGGACTCTTCGGACCGGTCGATCGGGCCGGTTCCCCGATCGCCTGCCCACCAATAGCCCTAGCCAAGCAAGTGCCCCCGTCTCGAGTTGATCGCATCATCAATGCGTCGGGACAATCCACATTCATACCGATCATCACTATAGCAATAAGTCACAAGCGCCGCCACAGAAGCATAAACTAGAAGCGCACATTGCTTCACAACTTAAATCAAATTCAAGTAAGGTCAACCACTAAGCCTCACCTCAACAACAAGTCAAGCAAGGCCGACGTAGTACGCTAGCAGTTGCATATCGCTTTCAACAATCCTTCTGCTTCGCTATTATCTATACGGCTCACAAGCTCGGAGTCAAGTCCCACCTGGGTCATATCTCACGACTCTCACCACACTGCAAGACACGTGCAGTAAGTCCATCCATTCCCGGGGTCAGACGAGACAAGGCCATACAGTAAAGACGTGAATACTAAGGCTTCGCCGGACCATATATTCAAGTCCATACTCAGCCTCACCATCAAGATCAGTGACACATATCCATCTCGTAATAGAGCACTTATCCAAATCAAACCAAGTCAAATCAAGCTCAAGTAGAGCTCATACCAAGCTCATATCAAGACCAAATCAAGTCAAGCAACCCAGACATCTCACAAATCGTCATCAAATGCTTAGGGATCTATAGTTTGGACAATCGATACTCTTCGATTTGATTAAACCTATACACTTTGGAATTTTCCCCTACAATAGGTTTTATTTTGTATCTTATAATAAATAATAAAAATTCTTCTTTGCATTACAGAAATGAATATCCCATATTAAAATCTTGGATCCATTTCTGACATAAGATGGTGCATAATTGCGTATCTAATTGAGCTCGAATCTCATTTATAAACTCCAAATAATGGTGTAGTTCTTTTTAATTAATCCTTGTTAGGTTAGGACGTTACGTATTATATTTCATTTTTGGTTTGTGCTAATAAAATGGGCTGCCTACTTCGGTTAAATATTGGACTTAATAGACAACTGGGATTTGGAAATAAGTAGTGGGTCTTCGATCAGCTTCAGAGATGTTATCAGGGCCCATTTTTATAATAAGCAAAGATTTTATGTTTGTAACACTGTTTAGTTGGACCAATTCTTATTAAAAAACGATTTTTCTATGATGTGAAGGCACATTATAATAATTAAAATGCACATTTTAAGCCAATTAGAATGGATAAGGCTTAAAATGTACATTTCAATTTTTATAGTGTGCACCTAAAGACACACCATAAAAAAATTGTTAAAAATATCATTCTAACAAAATCTTGAAGTAATTAAAAAAATTACGGAGTAATAAAAAAAATTGAAAGAATTTAGACTAAATAATGATTTAAGGACACCTACACAATTCAAACAAGCATCCTTTTGTCATACTTTTATGAAAATGTGATAAACGGATATCCACTTAGTCCAAGTTTATGTTATTAATAAATTAAAGATGAAAAAATAAACAATAAAATACCGTATATTTAACGAATCTTCCTAAATGAGTGTTCATATCCGAATATTTTACTATAAAATATTTTCCTTTTCTAATACTTTAACATGTACCCTTTAGACATCTTAATGTACTTCTCCCCTGGAAATATATCTTCCATATATGGCTATGAAGTTTCTGGAAGAAAGAAGAGGTATTTAATTGTTTTTGGAGTTTTCTATAATTAAATTGATTGGGCTCTTCGATTAACGAACCCCACACGGCCACATCTCATATATACGCGCCAACGAAGACTCAGCTATGCCCTTTGACTTCAAAATCACTCACTCACCCTCACTTAGTCTTCACCTTATCATCATTCACCAATTGAAATAACCTACCATAGTCCCATATTTTTTTCTATTGAAAAATATTATAAACATCATGACAAATTACATAGTCATGTGTTTTTGTACCAAGTACAAAATTGTTCAAGAAATCACTACTAAATATGCAATATATAAGTTTACTGAATACTCCTTTCTCCCTTAAAATTAATGATCGTTCAGTTTTAATTATTTCATGACTTTTTAAATTTTGTACTTATATATTCTTTAATTTGTTGAATGAAAAAGATATGTCATCTTATAATATTTTCAATATATACTATTATTAGCATGATAATGTCGATTCAAACAAAACTTAGGTATATTAATTTAGACGGAAAAACTTTAATTTTGATCCTTGAAAAATAAAATATACTCCAATATAATATGGAGTGACAATATCAATATTTATGTCTAATACGAACTCGTTGATTTTATGGACATGACTACATTTTTTCCTCTTTTTCATATGGTAAATACTTCTCAAAATATGGAATTTGAATCAAGCTCACACTTGAATGAATTGAATCAATAATTTGATATGAGAAACTACTAAACTCGATCACTTGCTACCGTTATTCTTGAGTTTTGATTTGTTTAGATATTCTATAAATGGGTTTTTTTGCATCTTCAAAACAAGTTATACTTGTTTGCTGCTTGGCCAAATTATTTTGCTGGCCGATTTTGGTAAGTTCTGAATATATATTTTCTGGTTTTGTTTCGAAGATTTCTCAAGTACGAAGACTATATTAAGAATAACTCGAGTATTCCCCAAAGACGTAAGACAGATTTGCATATACTAAAATATCATTTACAAGATATTTCCATATACGTTTGTGTTCCTACTCCTATATGTGAGTTGCCTTAAGAATCAATTACACACCACTCCATACATATTACCCTCTACGCTTTAAGAGAGCCGAACTAAAAAGATTCGAGAGATTATATTTTTTCAGAAGCCGAACGTTGTGTTAATTCTCTAAACTTAACTCGAATGTACGACATTGCTTAGCGACACTACGCTATAACAATCATCGGTGAGTTTTCATTGTAAACACGAGTCAGGCGGATGTGTCGTGAAGCCTAGACTTGTTTACTAGTTCGAGTGTATTGCATGCTCGATACCTATGTTCTTATTTGTAATATCTCAATATCATAGTAAAATCCTCTCACCGGGGCAAGTTCCCCCATGTACCTAGGTGCTACATCGGCACCGAACCTGCTGGCCATCTTTGTGTCTTTTAATTTCTCGCAGACTATTTATTTATGTTTCAATCGTCATTTATTTGTACTCAATAATCCGAAAGTGTTATTGATACTGGTCTAACAGCTGTCTAAAGAAATCTATTTCACAAGAAAAGCTACTTAACTTTCAATTGGTATCGTGAGCTGCACTTGACATACGTGCGGCATCCTTTGTGAATCTCGCAAGGCGATGAAAGAAAGTTCAATAAATCGTCCACCTATTCTCGATGGTTCAAATTATGCTTATTGGAAGAGTAGGATGGTTGCTTACTTGAGATCTATGGATATTAAAACATGGAAATCTGTTTTGTATGGCTGGACCCCTCCACGACGCACTTTAACTGATGGCACCATGATTGAGAAGCCTGAATTGGAATGGACTGTAAAGGAACGTGAAGCCTCAATGGAAAATTCGAAGGCCTCGACGTAATAATGAATAGCGAATACAACGTTGATATACCGATCCGCACTCGCGCCAAAGCAAGGTAAGCTGGGAAACTTCGCCACAGATTTAGCCGAATCACAGTTCGTGCGTTGCCTCCAACTTCTCACCACCAAATTTGAGAATCCGAGGATTTGCGAAGAAACCATCATTGAGTTCATTATCAAACTTAAGGAGATATCCAATGAATTCTACGACCTTGGAGAAACGATGCCCGGGGCTAAAAGATCGTCAAAGATTCTCGTGATCTCTACCCAATAGATTCGATTCCAAAGTGGTTGTCATAGAAGAAGCGAATGACATCTCGATTATGAAGGATGAGCTATTCGGGTTCTCTTTATCACGCTTGAAATGTCTCTCGATTTATCAAGAAAGATAAGAAATCTCGCAACACCGGCCAAAACCGCATGTCAAAATGATGCTTCATTCAATACCGGTACCTACTAGACACAAATGTTGAAAAAAGGATGGATCAACAAGCTACAGAGATCCAAAGTAAAAGATGTGAAGGTTATGGTCATAACAGATTCAATGTCCAACTTCACAAAAAGAAGTGTAATACTATCTTGCGTCGTGAGTAAAGAGCAAAGAACTAAACGACGCGCTGGCAAGATTGGGTTGCATTTCATGTACCAAAAGCCACCGAATCAATCGCATGATCAAGAAAGCGAGGATAAGTGATTTAGGAAGATATGTCTTATGAAGAAGTTGTGGGATGTACGAAGTAAGCCTAGATTCAACCTTAGAGGGGGCGATTAAGGTTTTACGCAATTATTCCCTTTTTCGAGTTTTAATTTAACAATGCGGAATTACAATATAATAAGAATAAGTTTTAATGTGATAACCCGATAACCTAAGCTCGAGAATGATTAGTCAACAATAAAACAATAAAATGATTAGTAATAATATAATGATGACTTAAAGTAAAGAGTAAGGAGGAAGAAATACAATACACAAGATATTAGCGAGCTTCGTTCCCTTATCGTCAATCGGGCCGGGCTTTCCAACCTCGGATTTTGGCAAAGATAACTAGCGCCAAGAAATGTTTGATTACACACAAAGAATCCTCTTCAAGCCTATTATCAAACACTTAGTCTCCACTAAATGACCCAAGCTACTCCGGCTAAGGATTTCAACTCCCACTGTCCCAGATCGGGAACCCAAGAACACACTCTTAGATTTCAAAGTACTACTCAACCTAGAATAGTAACCCTATGCTTCCTGTTAATAAGGATTTCACTCCAAAACAATAAATGTTTGAGAAAGAATGAATTGTCACACAACTAGGAACTCTCAATAAAGATAATGAAGTATTAAATGTGAGAGTTATGACTTTTGCCTTTTGCTTATCAAAGAAATAATGCTTTAAAATTAGGTTCAAATAGTTGCAAAAGTTATCTAGGTTTTGAAAAGCAGGGGCTTATATAGTGCAAATTTTGAGTTTAAAGTATTCGCATCGGGGACCCCATCGTGGGTCTCATGAGCCCTCGATGGACCAGCACCCGCTTATAAGCCCCGGCTTCCGCAGACCTTATCGAGAGGTCCGTGGTCTCGATCATCGGGACTTACTTGCACTGGCCCCCCGGGGCGGTCTCGACATCGTGACCCGAGACCCTCTTTAAGGGGTCTCGATGACCATAGTGTCAATTCCAAAATAACGATCGTTTCAAGCCAATTCTCTAAAACAAAATGCCACACACTATTTAACGAGACTTAACTATGAATCAATCTATACTTAAGATTTGAAACTACGGACCTTCGATTTTCAAACACAATCAAGTTTAAATGGCAAAAGTCTATACTCACAAATTTAAAACGACAAAATACTTAAAAAAGAGTTTCCTTACAAACGCCTATTAAAAAAGAAGAACACGAGCTCCTTGAAAGGCTTGGCGTTTGTTTGACTCATCAATGAGCCTCCGAACTTCCCGATCAACAATTTTAGCACTTGAACTTATTTAGGAATAAACCTGAATACATGTTCACTCGAAAACGGGATTAGTTCGATTAAACAATTTGTTATCTTCAAAAATAGGTTTGAATGGAATCCCATTATTCAACAAACTCCCCCTTTTTGATGATAACAAATTGACTTATGCTAAGGGGAAGAAAATGTAAAACATAAAGCGACGCTCCCCCTCAACATAAGATTCCCAATGTTTTCTTATGAACAAAAACATCCATGGACGATATAAGCAATGAAGCGCAATATAATAGCAATAAAACACCAACACAAGCTATTATAGAAAAACATCCAACAACGTGCATAAGAAAACTAAACACAAATAAACCAACAAAAGCATAAGTCTAAACATTCTCCCCCTTTGTGATCATCACAAAAGGGGTATAAAACAAGTCATAAACAACGTCATAAATAAGCATAAACAAGACAATTGGTCCAAGCCATCATAGTCCCTTCAATTGATCTTCTGACCGCTTAGGTTTGCCAAAGAAGGATCCCATACCATCCGCGTCATCATCATCAAAGATGTAGTCTTCGATCCCAATCCCCGGAGAGGCACCACCGTGTGTACTTGGACCCGCAACGCCGTCCTATCGCCCACCTCGGTCTCCTCATCATCCGAAGTAGCCAAATATTTCTTGTGGGCCTTCAACTTCTCATTACCATCGCTTAAAAACAAGCAGAGGAATTTCATAATTCTTTCACATAATCTTTAAGTTTCGTTTCTTTGATGATAATCCCTGATTCTCAATGACTTGTTGCCTTCTTAACAATGTCATTTAGTCTTGCCTCGTGGTCTTAGAATGTTTTACCTCACTCTCGGTGAGACTCATCACACCGGCCATCATCTCCCTCTACATCATCATCATCCCGTCATCCTCGCCAAGTCCTCGCCGTCATCGCCCTCATCATCCGAAAACACCGGATCCTCCAAGTCATCTACCTCAACCATTCTCCCATAAGTGTTCGATGGCCTTTCTATCTTCAATGTTCACATCTACCTCAATTTCCACCAAAGCCGATTATCAGGATACGCTACGGCGCAGTCCCAAGTAGTCCTTGAAGTATTCGATGCGTTCCCCAATTCTTGGCATACCCCTTTGGAAACACTCCTATCTCCTCCCTAAGATTCCATGATAAAGCAAGTGGATAAGCATCCCCGTGAAGGAAGCGGTTGTCGCCTTCGTGACGCTTCTATCGAATGCCGTATACGAAGTTAGCAACAAGAAATGGGTAGATTTGTCCTACACGAAGAATTGTAAGTCGTGAGTTCACCAACCCACTCGGATTTCATCCCGGTAACTCCACGGAACCACCACTTGACAAAAGGTGTTCACAAACCTACCACCCGTGATATGTCATAAGCACGGAAGACAATCAACCACCCCTTCTTCCGATAACCATTTCTAAACCTCCGACCATTATTCAACCAAGCGGTCACATCTTCCGCCGACTCAATCTCCTCTACCGGAGGCTACATATCCACAAAGATAACTTGCAAATCCATTTCCGCACAACCCCGAAATCATCTTTAAAATTTTTCACTATACTGTAGCGATCTACCACCAAATCTAACCAATGTTCAAATTGTTACTACTAGAAGTGTGAATAACAACATAATTCATAAAAGAAATAAACCCTAACCGGAAGATATCGGAGGACTTACAGTTAACTTCCCCATTTCAAATTTCACCAATTCCCTGCAATCTGAGGCACCCTCCAAATCTCCTCCATCGTAGTAATAGCCATCAAGTATATTGGGCTTGCCAATTCTTCCACTCTTCCCTCCTCTAGAGAGCAATTGATTCACATTTTCACTAGCATGTGGATTTGAGGAACTTCCACCTCGTATAAAGCATCTAATTGGCTCAAGATTTTGGGTTTTGGGTCCTCGCTCTTCTTTTTTCGGTTGTTCAGGTTAAGCCATTTTTGTGAGAAATTTGAATAGGAATGGAGTTTAGGGTTAAAAAGAAAGGCAATGTAGCAATTCTAGTTGTAAAATTTGTGAATTTTGATGAATATGCAAGTGAAATGGCCAACGCGATGGATTTTGTGAATTGTGGTTGGAAATTTTTGGAATCGTGGGTCAAAACGAAGAAAACGGGCCAACGGTATATATAGATCGAAGTCTATCGGAGACCCATTCGAGACCTGGGGTCCCGATGAGGTCTCACGGGGCAGCTTATCAGGAAAGTTATAACCGCCATCGGCACTCCATTCGGTAAGGGGGTCTCACGGGTCTCGACTGGGGACAATGAATTCGAGACCATCGGTAGCACAATCTCACCAGTCTCGGCGACAATATAGGCAAGTTCTTTAACACTCCCCATCGGGACCCATTCGAGAGGGGGGTCTCACGGGGTCTCGACGCATCGAGATGCGGATCGAGACCTCATCGAGAAAGACGGGGTCTCATGGGTCTCGGCCGTGCATCGGAAGTCCTCGTCCACTTTGATCGACCTCATCTTAATGGGCTTCACGATAAGGTCTCGATCCCACATACACAAAAGACCATTTCATACATCCACAAGCTCCACACAAAACACCCAATCAACAAATCTCCACAAATAGACTCTCAAAACAACCAAGCACATCCAATCAAAGCAAACAACCAACATCCCAAATCACTAATATCTCCAACAACGACACGCCAATCATAATCCCTAATATCCACTGGCAACCTCAACCAATCCAATCCACGGAACCATTTTGGACAATTTTATCATTTGGCTCATCATCCCAATATAACAATATAGACATAATTTTAAGCACGAAGACGAACAACATACAAAGACAAGATGGCATAATAAGATAAAATTACTTACTAGAAAGACAAAGATCCCTAGCTCTCACTAATACGGTTAAATCGATCCTCCGTAGCGGTTTGCGAAGATGTCCCGCAAGTTGACCATTTGTCCTCCTCACGAACTCAGATCAATGTTTCTTTGCACACTGTCCGATGAAGCGATGACGACTTCACGTGTTTGGTCCTCGAGCTGCCAGACCGATTTCTGGCAATATTTATGGCACTTAAGGCTGGCCACATAACACCGAACTCGTTTCATATTTGATCCCGAAATCTCCAAGGTTTGTTTCATCCAAAGCACTTCGAGCACAATTCCCGACCGCCACATATTCGCCTCCGCCGCCGACAATGCAACACTATTTTGCTTCGCTAGACCATGAGGCGAGGCTATGTCCTAAGAAGTGACATGTCCCACTTGTACTCTTTCCTATCAAGTCATGCATTCCGCAAAACCGCATCCGAGCATTATCCCACAAGTTCAAAGCTCTGCTCATCGGATACCAAAGCCCATAGTCAATTGTCCCCTTTCACGCATCGGGCGATCCTTTTAACCGCTTTAAGATGAGACTCTTCGACACGCTTGAAAATCCAGCACACAAACACACGGCAAACATAATATCGGGTCTGGTTAAAAAGATAAAGAAGACTACCAATCATCATACTGATATTTTGTCTCATTGACACTAGTACTGCTTCGCCCTTTGCTCTAGCTTTGTTGATGTCGCATACGGGAGTTCCGATCACCTTTGCATCTTCCATCCCGAATTTCTTTATGAGTTCTTTCGAGAACTTGCTTTGGCTTATGAATATGCCGTCAATCATTTGCTTCACTTGGAGTCCGAGGAAGAAATTCACCTCTATCATGCTCATTCAACTCACTTGTCATCATTTTAGCAAATTCTTCACACAACAAATCATTAGTGTAACCGAAAATAATATCATCGATATAAATTTGAACTACCATGTAGATGTTTGCTCTTGGTTTTAAGGAAAAGCGTGGAATCAAGCTTTCTTTCAACCCATTTGCAACTAAATGCTGCTTAACCTCTCATACTGCCTTCCTAGGTGCTTGCTTTTAAACCGTAAAGCGCTTTTATCTAGTTTGGAAAACTCACGAGGATAATTAGGATCTTCAAACTCGAGGTTGTTTTACAAAACTTCTCATCTAAGAAACCATTTAGAAATGCGCTTTTGACATCCATTCGTGTAGTTTGAAATCCATGACCGGCGGGCGTTTAATAATACTAATGGATTCCAACCAATTAATCGGAGCAAAGTTTCATCAAAATCAATTCTTCGACTTGGATTATAACCTTGAACAACAAGACGACTTTTATTTACTTCAAAACAACACCGGCCAAGTTTATTTCTTAAAACCCATTTAGTCCTAATAATGGTTTTATTGAAAGGCTTTTCAACTAAACGCCAAACTTTGCATCTTTCAAATTGTTCAAGTTCTTTCGTGATGATAAAATCCAACTGGATCTTCTAGAGCTTGTTTAATATTAAGAGGCACTACTTTGGAGATAAAAGCACCATGGAGACAAACATTATTTAGAGGGATCGAAAGAGTTACCCTCGAGAGTATCAATAAGAACAGATCCGGGGACGATTCTCGACGATTCTCGCCTCCCTAGGGAAGACATCTTCGTGTCCGCCATGGAGATAATCATCCACATCTGCATTTATGATTATTATTGTCTACACCATGCTTCCTCGCTTGACGTCAGTTTTCGAGGCTCATCAATTCTTTGAGAATTCTTATCCACATTAACATCTAATGAATCATCCTCATCTAATACAACTTTCAACAAACGGATTAGATTCATCAAAGCACATGAATAGATTCTGCACACATTGATCCTTTTATTGTAGACGATATATGCCTTACTGCTTTATCAACCAAGAAAGATTGCCTCATTAGATTTAGCCAAATTCTACCTTAATCTATCTTTGGTGTTTAGAATAAAGCATTTACATCCAAAAAACTTTAAAGTAATCAATACGGGATCTTACCATACCAAAGCTCGTGAAGGAGTCTATCAAGAATAGGTCTTAGGAACAGTCTGTCGATGTAAAGACATGTCCACGGCATGTCCTCTAAAAGTACTTTGCAACAGGCTCATTCAACACGCCACCTACTTTTGAATAATTCTATTCTTTTCGCTTCCACGACTCCATTTTGTTGAGGTGTCTGAGGCCAAAAAGTTGTGTTGGATTCCATACTCCCCACAAAACATATCGAACTCCTCATTTTCGAACTCACCTCCGTGATCGCCTTCCTTATGGCCTCGATTCTTGAATCCCTTCGCTCATGACCTTCTACAACTTAGCAAACTCTTTAAACGCATCACTTTTATTAGCAAGGCCAATTACCCAAGTAAACCTCGAGTAATCGTCCACAATAACAAAAACATATTTAGAGCCACCTAAACTCTCAATATCCATCTCACCAAACAAGTCCATATGTAGCAAATCAAGCAATACGGCCTGGACGAACAGCATTTAAAGGCTTAAAACGACGATTTATGCATTTTACCGAGTTGACATGCATCGCAAAGTTTAACCTTTTATATGAGAGAGATTAGGGCAGGCTCTAACATGTGAGTTTTTATAAATTTAGATAACATTTCAATACTAGTATCGCCCAACCGATTTACTAATAAACTCACGCTCATCATGTACCACATCTATGCAATATACTGCCTAACCTAATCAAAATTAACATAATACACATTATCTCGATCACAACTATGTACAACAAATGAAGATTTAAGTATTTGAAATAATACACTTATGTTTTGAAACTTAATCTCATAATCATTTTCACAATAATCGCCACACTTAGCAAATTAAACTTCACTTCATCAACAAGTAAAGTATTTTTAATTTTGAAACAACCTTTTCTTACTAATACATCTCTTTACCTAGGATTTTGGCGGTTCATTGTTTGCGAATCCTTTACGCTTTCCAACCGCCTTGTTTCCAAGCTTTAAAAAGAAATGAGGCATCTCCTCACATATTTTCGAACATCCGCCATTCACCATCCAAAGGTTTTCTTTCTTTGATGAGCGGCCTCCTACAACACAAATTTCAATTTCTCATTCGAGGTACCCAACGCGATTTGGGTCCTCGGTGGGTTAGTAAGAGGATGGATTTTCTTATTATCCATTTAAAGTCTTGTGAGACTCGGGGACAAGGTGCCCATTCTCACTAACTTTGTACGGGACATTTAAGACTTATGATTTTTTCACAATAAGTAAGTGAAACGCGGGTCTTACTTAATTTACCGATGACAAGCCTGACATTAGGAGCGACAGAGTTATCGCTTGAATACCTAACCCTTTTTCATTGTCGACAACGCTGAGCCTCAAGAATTTCATTTAACTTGTTTGTTCTCACGAAAAAGGAAGTCGAGAGATTTCGAGTTCAACATTTTCCAATCCTTAGTCTTTTTAAGATTTTGTTTAAGCTCCAATTTTCAAGAAACTGGCCATTTTTCAAATTGGAATCAAGCTTTTAACAAAGTAACTTCATTCTCAAGAGAAGTTGTTTTCGGCGAGCAGCTTTTATTAGTTTTTGAAAGTTCTTTATTCTTTTAAGCAATTTTCAAAGCTTTCTAATAACTCGTTATAATTGTTGCTTAGCTCGGCCAAAATCACTACTTGATTTCATCATCACTAGCGGTGTCATCATCCGGTGGAGAAATAGAAGGTGAGGTACCTCCATCGAGTCTGCGGCTACGAGACACACCACGCTGTAAAGCTTCCACTTCGAGTCGACTCGGCCTGGATTCGCCATCCCAAGTGGCCTCATGCAAGTTTTGGCTGGGTCGGGACCTCTGGCTGACGGGCAATCCGCTTGAAATGTCAAGCCACATTCAAAGTACGATCTCCCTTTGATTTTCCCTTCTTGTCTTGCCTTCGCATTCTTTCGTGGATATCATATCTCTTGAAGCTTTTATGACCATGATCATTGTCGCTTCTTTTGAACTCGAGAAACTCAAGCTTTCTAAATAAAGATGCATTATATCTTCATCATCTTCACTTCGATTTTCTCATGAATTTTGTACTTTGGCCGCCATAAGAGCCACTTTCTTCTTTTGTCCCTTTATTTCTAGCCTCGTTTTCATGATTTACTTCCTTCTGGCCATGAACCAACAGCCTTGAGCGAAGTTAATCTTGATATCTTTATTTCATTGACAGACAAACCTTTGGCCGAATCCTCGATCGACGGCTTACGATTCTTCCATTTACTTCTTCCAAGTTGAGAAAGTCTTCCTAGAGAATCCAAGTTGTTGGATAATGGTATCGAACCTTGATGCATATCTTTGATGGACTCTCCCGATACATTTCGCGTTTGATATTCCCTTGTCGTTTTAATCTCTCAAGTTTTCACTTGACTGTAACCAATGTCGCCGGTTTCTAACAAGTCCCCATATTTCCTTGGCCGACTTGCATCCCTTAACTCGAAAGCATATTCTTCCATACATTTATCAAAGGAGAACATGGATGGCCTTGAATTTAACTCCACCCGGAAGTTCCTCATCCCTTAAGACTCCATCCTCTTCTTTTATCCACATCCTCCATTGAACTTCTATCAAGGCGCCTCAATTCTCTTTTATGTCAGTTCTTCCACTTTGGTCAAATTCTAATATTCGCTTCTGTTAATTTGATACTTCATTGAACGGTGGGACTGATGATTATTCTGTAATTTCAGTCGATGCTTTGCACACGATACTCGAAGGCCAATAATCATAGTTTGATCCGTCAAGCGCGGTGGTCTCGCACTGACCTACCTTCAACACAAAAGTTCCCGAGCTACCAATATTCCCATTACTACCCATGATCCTTTCTTCTTACAAGATTTTGCTTAATTACGTGTAACACGGCCTTCCATACCAATTGCTAGCCTAGATTCAACCTGTATGGGCGACAAGGTTTTAAGTTAAATTATTCCCTTTTTGGAGTTTTAATTTAACAATGCTGAATTACAAAATAATAAGAATATGTTCTAATGTGATAACCCGATAACCTAAGCTCGAGAATGATTAGTCAACAATAAACAACAAAACGATTAGTGGCTAATATAACGACGACTTAAAAAGAAAGAAAGAGGAAGAAGAAATACAATATACAAGATATTAGCGAAGCCCGTTCCCCTATCGCCGACCGCCGGGCTTTCCAACCTCGGATTTTGGCAAGATAACTAGCGCTAGCCAAATGTTTGATTACACATGCTGAACTTCTCTCAAGTTCTACATCAAACACTTAGTCTCCACTGTAACGACCCAAGCTACCCGCTAAGTGATTTCAACTCCCAATCAACTCCAGATCGGGAACCCAAGAACACACTCTTAGGATTTCAAAGCATTACTTCCAACCTAGAATAAGAACCCTACGCTTCCTAATAATAAGTGATTTCTTCTACCTAAAACAATAAATGTTTGAGAAAGAATGAATTGTCACACAATCTGAAACTCTCAATAAAGATTATGAAGTAATAAACGTGAGAAGAAGACTTTTTGCCTTTTGCTTATCAAAGAAATAAAATGCTCGTAAATTAGGTTCAAATAGTCAGTAAAGTTATTTAGGTTTTGAAAGCAGGGCTTATATAGTGCACAAATTTCGAAATAAAAGAGTTCGCATCGTGACTGACGCACTGGGGGTCTGGCCGAGCCCTCGATGACTGTGGCAACGGCTATAAGCCCGCTCAAGGTAGACCTTTATCGAGAAAGTCTGTGTGGTCTCGATCATCGGGACCCTATCGAGACCAGGGGGTCTCGGGCGGTCTCGACATCGCGACCGAGACCCTCTCGAAGGGGTCTCGACGGTTCATAGTGTCAATTCCAAAATAACGACAGTTTCAAGCTAATTCTAAACAAAAATGCCACACGCCATTTGTACGGTAGACTTAACTATGAATCAATCTATACTTAAGATTTGAAACCACGGACCTTCAATTTTCAAACACAATTAAGCTTCTAAATGGCAAAAGTCTATACTCACAAATTTAAAACGACAAATACTTTAAAGTTTTACAAACGTTTATAAAAAAAGGAAGAACACGAAGCTCCTTGAAAGGCTCATGCTTGTTTGACTCATCAACGAGCCCGACTTCCCGATCAACAATTTTAGCATCTTGAATCATTTAGGAATAAACCTCGAATACATGTTCACTGAAACTGGATTAGTTCGATTAAACAATTTGTTATCTTCAAAAATAGGTTTGAATGGAATCCTACTATTCAACAAAAGTTGCTCGCCTATCAGAATGTTTCTGACAGCTTGTACATGAAACAAGAAAAGGAAAATAAACGCCCCTCACGAGAATAATAACGAGATGTTAATTGTCAACTACGGGTTAAATGAAAAGGTTGAGGGATCAATGTCAATTAGAAGCCATGAAGAAATCATTCATATGCTCAATTTAGTACATCTAAACTCTGATGAAATTCTTCAATAATCTCCAAATGACCATAATAAAGCAAGGATATGTTGGCTGGAGAATGTTCTAAAGAAATCAAAGTTTGTCTCCAAATGGGTGAAAAGTTAAAGAATCTCAATCATTATACCAACTGCTACACAACTTGCTCGACAATCGGTCGTTTCTTATGCTAATGCATTACCCAAGAACAAAAGGAAAGGTTAAATGGTATGCCATCACTGTAGAAAGAGGTCACATAAGCACTTACCGCTACAAGCTCTACGGAAATAAAACATTTATCAACATGGTCGGAATTCTCACATTCAAAATTCTAAAAATTGTTCATCATAAGGGTCTGAGGGTCAAAAGTGGTAAATTTCGATGTAGCTCAAATACAAGTGAATGGAAAACTTCAAGAACGTATTATCGAGGTAATTCCTTGTGTCGCTAATCGTAGTTGCTGAACGCAGGACTTTCGAAAGCGGAAAAGAAGCTTAACGGCATTCCCCGTCCGTAATGCATGCTCGTAGAACTTGATACGCTGGGTGGAATCAATGGTCAGCCGGAGGTCTACTTCAAGATTAATCACTGTTGGAGGATAAATGCACTGAAAATTCATCTTTTGTCGTGAAGGTGATTGATTTTTTTGAGGCAAAAAGTGGGGAGTATGTGTTTTGCCAACGAAAAGGTCACCCAAAGCGGGGAGTTTGTTGGTGTTACAAATATTTTTGTTGTCGATTTTGGTAAGTTCTCGAATATATATTTTTTAAAGTTTTGCTTGGGAGATTTTTTTAGTATGAAGATTATATGGTAATAACTCTGAAAGATTCCCCAAGACAAGATTGAGATTGTGATATATTTAAAGCATTGTTTATGGAAGATATTTCCATATGTTGGTGTTCCTACTTCATAAGAGTTGTCAAATCAATTACACACCACTCCATACATAATAATTCTCTTTTAAGATGCAGCTAAAAGATTCGAGAGATTATATTTTTTTGGCATGAATGTGTTACACTCCTCTAAACTTCTAATCGAATGTACGACAAGCTTATAACACTACTATAAATAATCATCAGAGTTTTTCATTAGCACTGAGTTAGTGATGTAAGTCGTGGTTTTGACTTGTTTACTAGTTTGGAGTAGAATAGACGCTTGAGGAAGATAAGTTCTATTTAGGCTATCTCAACATCAAGTAAGATCCTTTCACCTGTGCTCGGCCTCTCTTTGCACCTGAAAGCTACACATCGCACCAAACCTGCTACCATCTTTGTGTCTTTTAATTTCTGACTATTTATTTCGCTTTCACCGTCTGTCGATTTAACAACTTAGAAAGTGTTATTACGCTATCTAACAAATACAAGCTCAAAGAAATTTATTTCACAGTTGGTGTTACGAACTTTCAATACTAAGATCGGTTAATTATATTTTTTTTCTAGAGGAAAAATGTTTTATAAGACTTCTCTCTAGATTGAACCAAGACTCCCTCATACGCGAGGTTGGGTGATTTAATTATTAGGCTAAAGTTCGTCTCCCAAGATCGATTAATTAGTTAATTTGAAGTCTAAATCATATCTTATAATTTAATTAACCAAACCAAATACTTCCTTCAATTCTTAATGTTTGTCGTTTAACCAATTTTTATTTTATTCGGATTATTTATCTCTTAACCTGTTTTAAATCATATTTTGTCAAAAATATATCCTTAATTAATGAAACTAAATATATTTTTCATAAATACATTTTTCATAAAGTTTTCATTTTTGATGTATTAAATGAAGTCTAAAATTGTCAAATAGTCACTATCTTAAAAATACGAAAAATAATATAAACGATAAATATTAAGGATTGAAGGGAGTATTGATTATAGTTATGAAGGTAATAAGGTGTAGGGAAAATGGAAACATTTGCCCTGGCGTGTTCACTCCGTGTAGGAGCCGTGTATGGAGTACAATAAAATGCATCACAATCCTCAAAAGGACCAATTTTGCTAACATTCAGAAATATTTGTTCACATTAGCTTTTTCATAATGTTGTAGCTTTTACAAGTTTGCTTTTCTAGTAGATGGATCATGGAAGTCATTAACATCTACATAATAGTATGCTTTTAGCCTTGTTCGGTTTGTTTATTTGTGACATCTCAACTAATCTTAATTTTGCTTAGAATTTGATATAATAGTTGATCAAATATTATTTTAATAACGTCCTAATTGAATATCACATTATCCTAAAACTAGTGGCGATTGTATCTATTATCCTTGATAGGACATCCAATAAAGTATATTGTATTAGATATCTTGAATCACATATGTAGTAGGAGATCGAGATGTGAATGAGTCTCAAATTTTTACTATTAACTAGCTAACGAGGCCCGTCAATTACGGGTTAAAATATTGTTAATCTAAATACGGGATTAACTGATATAATATCATCAAAAGATTAACGACCAACTAACATTAGTTTTGTAATTATCAAAAATGTATTATCTTATAATTTTAACGAATTATTAATTTAGCACCCTATCCCCCGAAGTCGGGATCTATCCTAAAATATTATTTTCCAGAGAGTTTATTAAATAATGTAGATTAATTTATCGAAGTTTCAATAGAGTTGATAACTTCAAAAAATGGAAAATGAACGGAAAAATGCATAGTCGATACGACCATAACGAAGTTTCTACCGTAGTTAATAATTGGAAAAAGGAAAGAAGAAAAAATTAAAATGGAACGAAAACAATTAATTATTAATTTAGGACTATCCTTGAGTCAACGCTAAAATATTAATCTTGTAGAAGATAACAATCGAGATAATTTATCTAATTAAAACCAAAAATAAGTAGAATTCTCTGTAAAACGATTTATCGCGAGTTTGTCAAACGCTCAAGGCTCTTTATAATACTAAGATAAGATATTATAATAGAGTTAGATTTAAAAAATAAAGTTATGCATTATTAATTAATTAAGATTTTAAAATTGATTAATTTTGGTGATTGAAAATTGAAATTGACAATTTTTTTATGATTGTGTGTATCATATGTTAAGTCATTTTTGTCCCTAGGTAGAACATGAGTACTTATTTCAGAATAAGAAACTTTCACCCTTTAGTAGTTGTAATTGATGATTTAATTAGTCGGATGTCATTAACTATCAATTCATTTTAAGCAAGATTTGAATTACGTATTTTCTTTTCTAATGTGGTGCCCGAATTCTTTTGTTATTTAAATGCAGCGCTTAAAAAACTATACAATTATTAGATTTCATGTATAGATATTTTAAAATAATTTAACATGTAAATTTTTTATAATAATTAAAATTTATATAATTTTTTAAATTTTTCCCCCACCCACATCGCCTCCATAAGACAAAACGAAACTGTTGGATGAACTTCACTATAATCAAAACTCAATTCTTCCCTCATACAAACACATTGTTCAACAAAGAATCTTACCAATCCATCAACCAAAATCACAGCCATGATCATCACAAAAACAAGAACCATGCAAACATATATAGACAACACTTAAAACCCCAAACCCAATTTCCGTTACCAAGATACTGATAATATTGTTATCACTCACTGGGCCCATCAATTCTCCATGATGCATATAAGCTTCGATCTAATATTATTTGGTTTTGTGCCTTCTGACTTGGGAAATATCCAGAGGTAAGAGAGGAGGGGAGGGGAGGGGGGAACTTTGGTTTGGTTGATGGTAGGAAGGAGTGTCTGACTGTATGGTATAGGCACATCAACATCGAAATGTCCACCTGAGCGGAGTGGGTTATACCCCTGTGGGCTGAATAAATAGGGGAGGAGGGAACAATGTTACGGGGTTAGTAGGTAGGGGTTGAGTGGTTTGGATAAGAAAGGGGTAAAATTAAAAATTATGTAATTTTTAATTATTATAAAATTTTAGATGTTAAATTATTTTATGTTATACCTGCTAAATTTAATAATTGTGTAGTTTCTTTTTATTCTCGCTTACGCTAAAAACTGATCTATGATTACTGTAAAACAAAGCACAAGAGATAAATGAATTAATGCTGAAAAGAATGATAGTTTCAAAGACCTAACTAAAAAAAATAAAATTAGGGACATCCGGCTAATTAGCCTAATTAAAGGTACATCTATCTAGTAATCGTTGCTTAAATCAATGCATCATTCTTTATTACGTCCAAGGCGACAATTTGCGGTATCAATTCATTTACCGTCGTTAAATGCGACATTTCTGAACTTAGCTCACCTTAGTAATGGTATACACAAGGCGGCTCTCACATAATTTAGCGACATGAGTTTATCAAGGGGATCTTACCATTAATCGTTATAATAATAAGAATCGTCAATTATTATTATTATACAACTTACTATTATCCGAACTCTGTGGGCCACACACATAAATTATTAGTTCGGTTAATATTTCATGAACGAATTAAACGACTTCGATATCGGGAGAAATGTATTTCTCAATATTTATATTTGTCAAATATATATGTTTCATTTAACATCAATTTATTAAACTTCAAGTTTAATCAATTAAGAATCAGATCGATTTAATAACTTGATAAGCTATCGATAATGATCATTAAGATTTTAATCGAATTTGTTGTTTAATTAAAATAGAATAACTCACCAAGAATCTCATTATTTAATTGTAGGCTCATAACGGCCCAATTCAAGTTAACGAAGCTAAACTCCATTTTAACGAATACAACTGTTTTAATTTTTACTTTGATTTAGTATGGTTTCAGGTTTTCTAATCATAAGAATCACAAAACCTCCACCCCTCAAAAGATAGCTCTCCATTGAAGAATTGGAAGAATTTTTCTTCCACTTATTCCATCCTCAAACTTTTAAAGAAGTTTCCAGTTTCTGCTCGCTCTCTCAAGGCAATCTATGACATCTTTCGGGTGTCAACAAGTACTGGGAGCAGATTCGAGGGCAATCACGCGAGGCTTTTGTGGAAATTGTCTAATCCATTCCGTCAGAATGTTAATTCTGATTCATACATTCGTATTTTATAATAGATTAATTTACATTATTTTGATAATCCCAGATGTATAAATTGGTGTTCATCATTTATTAAATTCACTAGATTCTAACAATCGTGGACCTATCACTATATCATCACAAGCAAAAATCGCGTAGCAATGAGATGAATATACAATTTTTTTTCTGCTTTGAGGAAGTTCAAACCTTGAGCGGTTATATTAATAATAATTCCAAATAAGGTTTGTATGAGGCATGAAATGACTATTTTGCCCCCTCTCATTTGGCAAAGTCATAGTAGCTGTGAAGCTTCATTACAAGAAAATTATCATTTCAATTAAAAAGCTTACTATTCCTACACAATAGATACATGTCTGCTCAAACCTTAGAAAATTGGGAAATTACAATATTATTGACATCATAACAATGCTCGGGGTTTCGTCATTTAACGCAAACCCAAACGAGGTTACAAGCTTAAACAATTGTTGAAAAAACAATCTTTTTGGGATGGAATTAAGGAGTAAATTAAAAGTTTAAACGTCAAAATTTGAAAAAATAACAATATTATTGAGATCATGATAATGCTTGCAGCTTCATCTAATGGATTATTTATTTATGTATACAAATTGGATTTTTGCATGGAGTTTACCACTGTGGCTTCGTGCTGACACCAAATCGGTAACTCGTTAGACACCGTTAGTCGACGAAAGAGTGCATTCATCACAAGGCCAGACTCGCTTAAAATATTCAAATTCATTCAATAATTACCGATTTGTAACAATTTATCAATAAAGACAGAATATATCCAAGCATCAAGTCTCGCCTAATAATTAATTTTTTTGTATTGTCCATTTAAATATTGGACATTTACCCAACTTAGATCAATATGACAAAATTTAAAACTCGGAAACTAAAATAACTCAAAGTTAATACTATCATTGGCACACAAGACCCGACTGCTACAATGTTATATCGCAGCACAATATTATGCCTCACTATCTTGACAAAAATGATATTTCCCGCTCGTCATATTATCAAGTCGAGTACTTCAATACGGCAATACCCGATCCGACTCACTCATTTCCAACAATAACCATTCTACTATTAATTTGTATGAGGAGTAATTAACTAAATTATCATATGACAAAACATTCTTAAATTCTTTACTGAAAAAAAGAAAAATAAAACCAGTTCTGAATTCTGATATTCTACTCGTACTTGTAATAATAATATTCTTCTTAGAACAAACGTCCAATTACGCGGTCCAAATCAGCTCCATATAATCATACCCCCTTCATTGTTTAGGACAACTCATTTCTCTCTCCATATATTATTACAAACTTCAAAGCTTAATTAAATTTACTTTCTTCATTTTCTTTTGCTCAAAGACTCTTTTAGCTTTTGTGATATTCAAGATTGTCTCTTTGAATGAACACCTTCGAAACCTTGAATTTGGACCGTTTCTTGAAGTTTATTAATCAAATCATTAATTGAAATTGGAATTAACTCATTTTTAGCTTGTTTTTGGTGTAATTTTTGTGGGTTTTTCGTTTCTTGTGATTCAGTTGGACTTTCTCATCATACCCTCTTAATTAAACTTTAATTTGGACCATTTGTTGAAGTTTAGTAATCAAACAATTAGTTGAAATTGAAGTTAACTCATTTTCAGCTTGTTTTGGTGTATTTTTCTTTGGTTTTCATTTCTTGTGATTCAATCTAGACAATTTGTTGATGTTCATTAATCAAATAATTAGTTGAGATTGTAATTCACTCATTTGAGCTTGTTTTGGTGTATTGTTTTCTGGGGTTTTCATTTTCTTGTGATTCAATTGGACTTTTTCATCATCATTTTCCACCTGTTCTGAGCTTTTTTTAACTGGATTTAATTTTTTATGTTATTGGTTATCATCCACAAAACCTTAATAAAGTTGATCTAATATTCTTATACACTCAAAAAGTACATTTTTTGGTTATTTGAATCCGAAGAAGTGATTTTTAGTGCTTTAAGCTCATAAAGATTAGGCTTTTATCATTTTCTAGTGTTGAATTGTTCATCTGTGGTGTTTTTTGAGACTTTGAGTTTAAAGGGTATCTGAATTTTTATCATTATCCTCTGTCTATAGTGTCAAATTTGAATTATTTTAGTGGGATTTTTGGGTTGTGTTGTTTCTTTCATGTGAGCTAAAGAAGAATGCCAGCAACAGATTTTCAAGGAGCATCGAGATCTCTATTAAGGGCTGGAAGAGTATTCTTGAATCAGGTCCATTCAATGGAGCCCACACATGAGGAAAGTAGCTTACCCTTTATGCTTGACTCATTCCAGAAGCAAGTTGCAGAACTTTTCAATGATTTAGCAACTTCTGATTTAGAGTTGTTGTCAATTCCATGGTTGCATAAGCTTCTAGATGTGTTTCTATGTTGCCATCAAGAGTTTAAAGAAATAATGTGTAATAACAAAGGTTTATTGAATAAGTCCCCCATGGATCGATATGTTTCCGAATACTTTGAGAGGAGTGTTAAGGCTTTGGATATATGTAATGCAATTAGGGATGGGATTGAGCAGATCAGGCAATGGCAGAAGCAATTGGAGATTGTCTTGTGTGCATTGGATAATCAGAAGATTTTGGGGGAGGGGCAAATTAGGCGTGCTAGGAAGGCGTTGATTGAATTGGTTATTGGAATGCTTGATGAGAAAGAGTCTGCTGCTGAACTGGCTCATAGGAACTGGTCATTCGGACGCAGAAATGCTCAAAAGGATGGTAGTTCTTTGAGCAATTTCAGATCACTGTCATGGAGCGTTTCTCGGTCATGGTCTGCTGTTAGGCAGCTACAAGCAATCGGCAATAGCATTTCTGCACCCAAACCGAATGAAGTTATGGCTACCAATGGATTAGTTGGAGCAGTGTTTACAATGAATTATGTGTTATTGTTCATAATGTGGGCTCTTGTAGCTGCGATTCCTTGCCAGGACCGCGGCCTTCAAACACATTTTAGTGCTCCCAGGCAATATGGATGGGCTATCCCTATACATTCACTTCATGAGAAGATTTTAGAGGAATCGAAGAAAAAGGATCGAAAGAATGCGTGTGGGCTGTTGAAGGAGATTCATGAAGTTGAGAAATGTGTTAGGCAAATGAATGAATTGATAGATACTGTTCAATTCCCATTGACAGAGGAGAAAGAAAGGGATGTTAGGGAAAAAGTTAAGGATATAGGAATGGTCTATGATGGGATCAAGGAAGGATTGGACCCCCTCGAACACCAAGTAAGGGAAGTGTTTCATAGGATCGTTCGAAGCAGGTCCGATGGCCTTGACGCCATTTGTCATTCTTGATACTATGATTGTTATCTGTACTAAGTGAATGCCTGATATCAAGAAATGTGATACTAGAATATGTAAGGATTTATAGATTGTTTCATTCATCTTGTATCGTCGATGTATGATTGTAGCCATTATGTTTCAAGATGAGTTGATGCAACTGTGAATTCCTCATAGAGAATGCAATGCTAATCTTATGCTTGTGAATTTAGTATTTTCTCTGTTACACATTTTTGCTGCTGCTAGACATGTATGCAGTTTAGATTTATGTTACTTCTTGCTAAGTTGTGGTTGATAATCTATGTCATTTGGAAGTCATCATATTCTTGTTCTTTTATTTTTCTTTCAATATGACTGTTGAAGTTGGTTTTCAAATTAAATCCAATTGGTTGTTTCATGTTCCTATCAGTGTTTACTACATTGTTGCATTACTACTATCAATAGGTATGCAAATGTTATCAGTTATTGTTCTTCCATCAGTCCATCACTCTATTACAACTGCAAGTCACATGTTTCACTCGACACGATATTATATGTATTCTCGATTCAACACAATCCAATTTGACAAAAAATAGATAATATTCGACTCGACTTGAGTCAGTTTGAGCATTCCCCTCAGAGAGTTCAATGTTCATGTGTTGATACATATTATTAATCTACTATATATTGATTCGAGTAGATCGTTTTGATCAAAATCGGTCTAGTTTGAGAGTAATGTTTGAGTTGATTTAACTTTTCATGAACTATATAAAGTATTTGACTCGTATTAGGCTCGTTTACATCTCAGCTGCATATTTGTCACTTCCATCAATTAAACAAAGACCTGGTATTTCCTATGGCTAAAAGGATAGATGTCAACATTCCAGAATCCAGACAAATCACCAATGACATGATGTTGCTCATTCAACAACTTAATAATCTCATAAAATCGCTTTCAAGATGTGATTGTCAATAAGAGAAGAATCAATCTTCACCTTTCTTGTTGACCTTTTCGTTTCTTTATAAATGTGATCACCACGTAATTAGATTCCAGTTGAAGAAACGTTACATCAACCTAAGGCTGCCTCCAATAATACATTTCCTATGTGCTTCCTTTTGTTTTTATTTATATATTAAATGATGAGATGACTCGAACTTATCTATTGATTAGAGATAAAATGTATTTGCCATCAGCCTATATGAAAATAAAAATATCCAAATCAAAGTTGTTCCCTAACTCAAGTCACATATACATCTTGGATCCAAAAGGAGTTGCGTCCTCCTTACACTTCCTCACATGCCGGCTTGATAGTTTGTGAGGGGATCAAATCACTATGACCTAGAGTTCGAATATCAAGTGTCGGTAATGTTCACAAGGAGTATCCTCACACTGCGGTTGTCAAGATTCGAACATAAAATATTGGGTCTATAGTCTAATATATGGTCCCAAACAATATTGTTCGTATTAATTAATTTATCATTGCTTCACGTTATCAAAGCTGGATTTATTTTTGGTTTTAAATGTAACAGCAATCTTTATCAAGAATGAATGCTTCATAATCACTGTTCACTGAATTGGTCAAAATACATGTGCCAATTTATTTAATTTGAACCATGGAGTTTTATCAGATATTCAGATGCATCACCCACTTGTAGGAGAGGGTCATCGTTGTTCCATTAATTCCATTTTATAATCCTTATTAGTAAGAAGTACTGTTAAACGACTTTTACGGCATTTATTATTCAATTCGACATGTATCGAACTTAAATTTGTAAAATATAATGACATGCAATTTTAACTCAATACCCTCGAAAGATAATTTATCGAAGCTTACTCTAAATAAGAATTAATATATATATATAGTATATATATATATATATATATGAAAAAATGAAGGAAAAAAATTACAATGATACGACGTCTATAGAAATAATGAAATTGAATAAAAGAAGAAAATTATTAATTTAAGACCATATTAATGGGGAAATGAGACGGGCAAAAAATATAAATAATCAAATATTAATTTATCGATTTTCATCAGAATTGAGAATTGGAAAAAACTAAAAAAGCTCGACGAAAAAAAACCATACGCATACTACGCTGCATAATAATTTAAAATGAACGAAAAAAGAGACGAATATTAATTTTGAAGACCATATTTTTCAGTCGACAGGCAAAAAATATAATCTTAAAATTTTGATAAATAATCGAAGAAGAATTTATCGAATTTTTATTATACTTACACTAAAAACATGATCGAAAAAAATCAAAACCAAAAAGAAAAGAAAAACGTCCACGCGCGAGAAATCCCACAACCATTAATGTGGGAAGCACCCGTAGTGCTTTTTAATATACTACTACTTGATTATAAAATTCATCACATTACTTAAATTATAAGCAAGTAGATCACTGGAAAACAACCCAAGTGACATCAACATCGTAAAGAAAAATGCTCCCTTTCCTTTACTGATCACATACGAACTCATAAAAAACGTTCTCTCTTTATTTTTTCTTTTACTCGATCACATACGAACTCATAAAAACGCTCCTTTCCTTTTACTGATCAATATTACGAACTCACTACAACTTATTTCGATATTTCAATTTTATCCTTTAATAAAGTTTCTTTTTATTTTCATGACACTAAAAGATTTTTTATAAAATACTTTTTAGGATAATAAGAATATTAATCAAACCTTTAATTAAGTATCATTTATCAACATCATGGAAGAGCTTATTAATTTATTTTCTAAAATTTATTAAACAATTTTAAGATTAATTTATTTCCAGCTTTTATCAGTTTTCTGAATAATTAAAAAAACCATTAAAAAAGGATTGTGTGGAATCTTTTTAAAACCAAGCATTAATTAATCGTTCAGCAGACCGAAAGTTTAACGATGGCTTCACAAACCATATCTGCCTAGTATGAAGTTTGGTGATTGAATCATAGTAACTCTGTAATTGATTATTGTTGAACAGAATAATAGTGATGCCATATTAGTCTATTTAACTATCCAACCTACTGAGCCTCTTAACATATATTGATAACGTTATTAAAAGCGAATGATAATCAAGAAAGAATAGTTAAGAAGAAAATTAAAGCATATGATGTAAAGCTTGCAAACTTCACGAGCTGGGCTACCTATGTATGGGCAGATAATTGTCAACAGTATTGAGGAGCAACAAACAAAACTATCTAATGTAAGAGGGCTGAACACAGCCAATTTGGTGGAGAAGTCACCCATGTGGCCTCCGTCCCCCATGATCCAAACGAGCATGATCCAAACGAGCTAAATTGTTCGATCCTTGACAAGTATACTGAAATTGAAATTTTATTTTCATGTACTTAGCCAAATGAAGAATATCCAAGACCACCACCTCAATGTCTGATGATACCGAATAAACTCCATTAACAACATGTATGATGAACTTAGGCTTTCGCCATCCCTGTTTCCACGCCCATGCCATTCCTCCTCGAATAGCATGGCTTCAGCAACTATACTCCTGATGGCGGAACAAAGTTCTACAAACTGCCCTGCTTCATCGCTTGCAGACCAGTCCAATTGTACCACATTTTCTTGTTTGTTGCCACCACACATCACAAAGTTAAGTTTTTCTGGAAAATGGGGAAGAATCATTTAATTATTTTAATTAAATTTCCATTAAATATTAAAGGTACAACATCTTGAAGCAGGCAGGTTTGGGGGGCAAAATAGTCCAGAATAATTTCCCTCCAGCCCACCTACATAACCAATGATATTCTTCTATGAATATGTTACAAGCACGACACATAGACTACATAAATCAACATTGAATTATTCGCACAAAATAATGAATATAATTTCACCTCCAACAAATAAATAAGAATTCGAATGTGAATATAACTCGTCTTTTATGAAAAGTTAATTATTTAGATTAGTTTAGGACATTATATTGATTTTTGTGATTGTAGTCCAAAGTTGGTTAATTCAAAATTAGAAGTTTGCAGTAATACTAATGTTTGTAGATTTAAAGTAAAAGGTATTAAAATGAAGGTGTAAAAAATAGATAAGAGTCAGAAATCTCGTGTGGAAAACCGCTCATTGCACCACCTATGTGGTGCTGCGTTTTGTATATAATTGAGATTTTCATCATTCTCTTGTTTCATAATAAAAATAACAAATATGCTCATGAGTCAAAGTTGCAGAGGTTTGTGTTATTTATAGTGTGCTCACATTGCCCTACTTCAAAAATCATGGGGCTTTTCATTTTCCAATGTTAATGGGCTTATTTAATGTCTGACTGCTTGGTATTGTTAGGGCATGACCCTCCAATTTACAGGAAAATAGCTTGCTCAAAACTTGAAAGTAAAGGAGTTTTTCTATATATCATACTCACACTCACGTATATATATCATACGTGAGGACCCTCGGCTAGGTGATCTCCAGGGCGAGCCATGTGAGGCCAAAACAGGTCTCGCCGTCTAATTTTTTAAAATATTAATTTTATCTTCAATTTTTTACAAAAATGATACATAAACATCACATATTTCATTAAAATTTTGTAAATTATGTTATTTTAAATTTTATCCTAACGAAATTTTAATTTTTTTATATATACCACCTGTAATTAGCTGCCTCCGCCTAGATAGACTGGATGACAGGATGGATCCATGAATTTTCCTTTTTATTTTGCTCTTCTTTTCATTTTGCTGCATTTCGCTGAATGGTAAATATCCAAAATTTTATTCTCCCACAAGAATATAAATTATTCAAAAAAACAAAAACAGTTTCAGGAATACAAATGGTCTAATAGTTAAGTTACTTAAGTATGGATACATAAGTGAACAGAATTGGTAAACTGACAAGAAAATTGGATGAAGTTAAAGAAGTAAAACATGTGAGGAGAGATATCTACACAAATAAAAGCTCCAAAAATTGAATCACCAAGACAATGTATTAAATCATTTGATGTAATATTGTTTTGTAACAATTCAAGACATGGAAAACCAACAATTCTCATTGAGATTACCCAATATACTTTGTTAGATACTTACTTACACATGTATGCAAATAAACTAACTTACAAGCCTGGCAAACATAACTTGAGTCGAATTTTGAACTTCTTCATGTTGACGTCTGCCAACGATGGACCACTCACGCTATACTTGCACTCATTGCAAACGAACTACTCACGCCATGCTTGATCTCATTGCAACTCTCCCGAAACACAAAGCCACTTGCAGAGCCAGATGGGTACTTTCATGAGGTGTTTGATTTACTTTTAAAGGCAGATGGTTAATAATAAGACATCGAGGTCCTCGAACAGTCTACAAACTTTCAGTAAGTAGATTCACGATTTGGACTGTCTGAGTGCATATCCATGGTTGAATCGTTGGTGGAGTTGACAGAATTAGAATCCCTGTTTTGGTTAGACATGAAGTTAACATCATTGTTTCTGATAGCATTTGATGGCTGAACATTGTTTGAAAGGTAACCTCCCTGAGAAATGTGATAATTCTGAAGACTTTGACGAACGGGGCTTGACAGAGCATTTGAGAAGACATGATTTCTTGGTTGCTGCTCGGAAGGGTCAGAACGAAGCATATGTCCGGCAGATAGCACTCCAGAGGAGCCGGAAGTAGCCAAGAAGCCTTGATTCATGAAGTGCATTTGTTGTGGATTCTGGTTTTGGATAGGTGGTCGAGGTGACATTGATGGTTCCTCTCCCTGATAATCAAGCTCGGTCTTCAAGAACATAGCAGAAAACATTAGATGCAAAAGTAGATAGATGACAAAGCCAAGACATTACTACAGCACACATAAGTAAAAGTTCTAGGTTGAATCTTAAATAAGATTTAAGCACTAAAGCATCAACGTATAACTAAGCTATCCCCTAAGTTACAATATTGCCAATGATTTGATCAGTATATGTCAGAATCTTCAGAAATAAATAAGAGGAAAATATATTCAATCCCACTAATACACATATTTTACATAGCATAGTTGGGAAGCTGATCCAGTGACTTCATATCTAAATTTCTTCAACAGTTTGAGCGATAATAAAATGTATTGCAGGTCACAAAAGAAAGTTTTTCTGAATTTAATACATGAAGTTCTCTTTCTCAATACATACACATATATATGCGTGTATTGAAGGATCACAAAAGTAACTCACGCTTTGACATGTTTAAGGATCTCAAAACTAATCTAAAATTTGTTCTTGGAAGATGAATTGCTCGAGCAGAACCTCATGTTCACATTAAGAGCTCAGAATCCAACAGTTGAAAGAATTATAAAAGAGTGGTATATATTTTCATAAAGAGTTGATTTTGACTACCCAGAGAAGAAAAAATTGCCATGATTAGGGATTAACGAACCTGAACATAGTTGAGTATGTCGGCTGTAGCTACTCTTGAACCTTCTTCTTGTTGCAACAAGATAAACTGATAGAGCTTTTCCTATAGAACACCACAAACAAATAATATTATGTGAGAACCTTTGATGAATTCCCATGTTAGTATATGGATGTAATCAACAAAGAGATATATGAGTCATGGCAATCTAGCAAAGGTGATAGGAATTAACAAATTATTTAAGAATATATAAGCTAATATTTCGATTTAGTGTGGATGAAGTATGATGCAATAGACAAGCATCCGACTTCTGCAAACAAATTTACATCTTACCAAGACCACATACATATAATAGAAAAAGGAAACCGTTCCAAGAATACATGACAACAATGGCCATGCCAGAATGTATGCCCTTATACACACTCAATTGAACGCTACATGCACGCTCAAGTACATTCTACCACTAACCCCATAAAAAGCTTCACCGTATCACCAGTGGGAAAACTCGAACTTTTAGTAAGGAACAATAGCAAACCATAGCTTCATAAGCTAATCAGATTTGTTTACAATTTGCAACTCTAATTATCAAGTCCGACATATTTGAACACGTTATGAGGGATACAAATATTCACAGGCCCCTCATCACAAAGACTCAAAGAGGTTAAAATCTAAACATACGACTGCAATCAACAAATTCACAAAATCAACAGCATAAAATCCCTCTTCCCCAAATTCATAATCTATCACAAATACAAATAAACAAATACATTCAGATACACCATTAGAATCTGAACATATGAATGCAATCAATAAATACACAAAACCATCCCAAAAATACTATCTTTCGATACATTCTTCAGCAAATATGATACCACATATACAAATATATTCGATTTCAAATTTTAAACAGTCACCATTAAGCATTTTTGAAATACTAACTCCATCCTAAAACATCGTCCAACTTGTTAAAAATACTGTCCAAATTGTTAAAAATTCTATATTTCGATATATTTGTCACCAAATATCTAAACACATAACATATTTACAACCAAAAGCATTTTTAACCCAATATTACACAACATATTAAAAAATATTCCAGTTGAAAATTAAAAAAATCAACAGCATCAAATTTAAAATTGGACGATCTTTTACAAACACAACCATTTTTGCTTATATAAAGTGACTAAAAAAACAATTTTACTCATTTTTTATAAAACAAAGTTTATAATTTTGAATTAAAAAACCAAAAATCATAAAATATCATGTTCCCTAAATTCATAATCTAGCACAACTACAAACTAGCACAACTACAAATAAACACACATTTTACATAGTAAAAAACCCACAACACAAAAAAAAAGCATTTTACTCATTTTTTGTAAATTAAAGTTTATAATTTTGAATCAAAAAATAAAAAAAATACCCTGTTCTCTAAATTCATAATCTAGCACAACTACAAATAAACACAAACATTTTACATAGTAAAAAACCCACATAAATAAATCACCCAGCAAATACACACATAAATACAAAAAAGCATTTTACTAATATTTTGTAAAATAAAGTTTTATAATTTTGAATCAAAAAAATCAAAAATCACAAAATACCCTGTTATCTAAATTCATAATCTAGCACAACTACAAATAAACACAAATATTTTACATAGTAAAAAACCCACAAAAATAAATCATCCAACAAATACACACATAAATAAAATAAAATCATTTTACTAATATATTTTTTTGTGAAAAATAAGAAGTACAATTACCAAAGCGTGACGTTCACCAGCTTGAAAGGAGAGTTTTTGTTGGTTCATGGAGTGAGTATAAAGCTGGGATAAAGAGTTGGCCGCACTGCAAAAAGTGGTGTACATTCCTCGATCCACCTCATCAAGACTTGTTGCCAACGACTTTCTCTTCTTCCCCATTTGCCCCCCTTTGACTTTGGTGGTGGTGGTGATGGTGGTGGTGGTGGGGGGGTAGGTTTGTGGGGTTGAAGGAGTGTGGGAGGAGAGGTGCAAAAATGGGAGATTTTATAGGTAGCGGTGGGGGTTTCGTGTAAGCTTGTTGCAAGTTCGAACCCAACCTCGAACTGGAGTCTAATTGAACTTTCGAATTGCTATATTTGAACCGAGCTTAAACATGATGAAGTTCGGGACTTGTTTACAGTACTATTAAGCTTATAAAGAATTTGAAATCGGAATTCGGGTTGTAAAATTTGGGTGAGTTGTTATAGACGCGTTGGACCGTAGTTTTTTTTTTTTGTGCCGAGAATGGCTGTCTAGATTGGGTGTTTGGAAAAATTTAATTGTGGTTGATTCGATTCATATTTTGGCTAAAAATCGCATAACCGAATCAAGTTATATTCTAGTTAGAAGAAAGTTTCCATCAAGAGCAAACTAGTCATTTCTTTTTCTTTTAGTTATTGGTAATAGTGGTGGTAGTGGTTAGGTTTTGGCCGGGTTTGGGGTTAAAGTGCTGGACAGAGGTTTTTACAGGGATGCGGTGGTTTCATGTAGGGTTTAAAGAGTTGAAATCTCGATTCGGGTGAAAAATTCAGGTTGATATGTTTGATTTATTGTAATTTGAATCAAGCTCGACTATTACTTTTTTAAAAGAGTATGAAATCTTAATTCGATTAATCATTGGATGTAGTTTGAATCGAACTCGACTTGTAAGTTGGTGTTTGATCGAATTCGAGTTGAAGGTCCGATCAGATATGTACTATGTGAATTTAAGATTTTTTAAACTTTTTTTGTTAAGTACAATAACAAATCCTAATCTTCTGTTCAAATATGAAACGTGCAAAACTTTTGAACCGAATCAAACATTAATGTTTTTTCAATTCGTTCCACTCTCGAGCTAAATAAAACTTTCAAATATGATTGTTCTAGTTGAATTGGTCCTAATGGAGTTCAAAAAAGTTTGATGTGTTTGCATATATTAGAGATATTATTAGATATTGTATTGATATTATAATGATTTGATGTAATTATAGTAGGTATATTATTAGTTAACTAGAATAGTTGATATCAGGTGTATCGATGATATCAGAAATTAATGATCTTATCAAACAAAGATCGCTATTCATTTTATTAATGGCTAGATTGATGTAGACCTATTATTAATGTATCTTCGTAATTTTTTCTCGTTCCCTCAACATCTTATCTATTGTTGTTTTATGGCTAAAAAAAAAAATAGACTTCTTTATTAAACTCTCTTCTTCTAAATTAAAAAAAAAAATCTCATCCTTCTCGTTTTTCCTCGGCCCTTTAGAAATATCGCAAGTAGAATGATACCTTTCACTTTTTTTCACCATTTTATTCCCTTTTTATTTAGCTTTTATATTCCATAAAAAGAAAAAGAAAAAAAATTGTTTATTTTTATTTTCTTCTTCCTATAATTTTCAACGACAAATTCGTAGAGCTCAATTCAACGCATGCGAGCGCAGTTTAATTTTGGATGATTTCAAGACAACGACTCCTTCAAGTTCCAAGTTTTCAATTCAAGCCTTTCAATTACAAATAAATCAAGTGAGACTATTAGTATATTATTGGGATATTGTATTGATATTATGATGATTTGATGTACTATAGTATATATATTATTGAAGTATCTAGAATAATGATATCACAGATATCGATAAAGACACAGAAATTAACGATTCTATCGCCAAAGATAAGTATTCATAAATATAAACAAAGATCATCAATATTTGGGCGAGCTTAGACAAATAAGTTATTCTCCTTCTTCTCATATTCTATCAGCATCTATTCTTAAGAGTTAAAAGCACAGGTTAATTCCACAATGATCTCAAATGGTCTCTTTATTTGTCTTTAATTTCTTCATTGAAAATCAAATTGGTTGAGTTTTTTTAAATAACAAAACATCAACTTTTAAATCAATTGGCACAATCGATATCTCAATACGAGTACTTGATATTCCAATTTGAACGAATGGAAGAGATTGCTCCAAACTTTATATTTTATCCCATTGGAGATAAACTTTATGTTTTCCTTTCATCAAACTTTACCGTCCAATTCTTTCTTTATACCATTACCATCTTAAATGACCAATTCTACATTTAAAACGTATAATTAAACAGATGACAAATTCACACGTATGTTTTTTTTTTCAAATTATATACATCCATCATAATACTAACAAAGTAACAATCAAATAGACTGTATTTTGCTAATATATATAAGGTATAATATGATCAACACATGATTGATCATATCATAGTTGTTGCACCATCTTCATACTATCTTCCATGGAGACTAATTCATGTAATCGATAAAGTAGCAAATCAAACTCATCTCGACTTTTGAGTAGGCTTAGACGAACATAACGACTATCAGCATTGAACAAATTGCCATGTCTACCAATTATGTTTGCTTCTTCTAGCACTGCATAACAATCAGTATCCTCTTCTCTTTCACATTTCAACCATGCATAAGCTGCCATTAATTAAAATTGAAAACACTCGAAATTTAATTAGATGTTCTTTAGTCGACGTAATACATGGGAATGATCATGTGTCTCCTTTAATCGGTTTATTATCATGTCTTGTATTTCTATTCATTGTACATCGGTTATTGTGCATGTCATGTAACCGTCTAATGCATGCTATTGTAAAGTGGTGGACATGAAATGAGGCTAAAAAGGAGGTGTAACATCATTTTCTGTAGCTCAATAATTTTCACACTTTACTCATTAATAACAATCTGAATTTTTGTGTAGTAGTGGCGAATATATAAATATTTTAAAAACTAATAATTGTTCAAAATATGCATACCAAATATATATATTTTTTTAATATTTTTCAAAAGATTAGGGGAGTTCCCAATTCCACACACACTGATTGACACTCAATTTGTAATGTAAATGTGGATTCAAAATGATAAAGATATGGAGTGTCGTTAGCAAGAATAAAAAAATCATTACCCTATTGATGATGGCACAATTGAAAACAAGACTACAAGTGAGTGGATCTTTTGTGTTGAAATCTTTAAGACCATTCAAGATTGAAATAAGAGTTGAAGAGAAATGACCTGGAGATGGTCCTCTAACTTTCTGAAAAAATGTGCAATATTGAGGAGAGATTTCCTGGAGGCTGAAACGCTTGGACAATGATATAATCTTTGTCAAGTTTTCCCAACGCTTCTTCATATTTGAATATGCAAATCTAAAAATATCCTTTCCATCTCCTTCAACAACTGTTTTCAGAAGCTGAAAAGCTCTTAGTTGTGTATCTCTTGAAATTCCCATTTCTGACATGGATAGATACATGTTCATTTGTGAATATACATTCTCATCCCTAACCAGAGCCCACCTGCAAAAAACAAATTTTAAGGTTGCAATCCAAATCTTTAATTAATGAAAAAACTCTAATAGGACTAGCTCATATATTTTGTTATACTCATACTCGATGCAAGTTATATTTGTCCCTTGATCACTCTTTATACTCATACTCAACAAAGGGAGGAGCCACATGAGCTCATGTGATGTCCCCGAACACCATTAAATTTTCACTATATCGTTTGTATGAAGAGAAAAGTACACTTATGGTTCTAGTTACAAAGTTTAGCACTCAATTTTTCACTCGAGACACCATAAATCGAATCTGGTCGAGAGCAACATATTTTTCTTTTTGGTTTATACGTCATTAAATATGATGTCTACTTTATAAGACATCATGACTTCATAATTTTGACCATGCCATTGTACTCAACCTCAATTATATTTAGTTTGAGGTATATTAGTATAACACTTGAATTATTATATGTGGCCATATAGAGCACAAGTCAAATGCTAAATATAATAAATTGCAAATCATACATTATACAAAGGTAAGTAATGTTACCCAAATCTGCTTCCAGCATGTCCTGTGAGCTTAGAAAGAGTAAAGATCATAATATCTTCATCAGATGGAGCTGGAATTGCAGTGAAATGGGGCCAATAATAGGCATGATCATGAATGGTATGGACAAAGGGACCATGTAAAATTGCCTTGTTCAGTTGACCATCAGGATTATTTGGACGTGTTACAAACTCAATCACATTTGAAGTAATGTCTGAGTTGTTCTTGAACAACTGTGCATCTCCAGCAAATTCATAATTTCCATTCTTGAAGAACTCTGTTTGTTGCTTATAAAGCTGTGAAGATTGCAATTCAAACTTCAAATTCCAGTAATTTTTCCATTTATGGGGAGAACTGAAAAAAATAGGAAACTTCGAATTTAAGTTTAGTTGGGCGACTGCTACTCTAAGCCCCTTGGCTCCCCCACTGCATGCATGGCCTAAGTCATTGTGGGGTGGAGGGCACCCCCTAAATGATTAGATAACATTACCTAAACTAGAGATATATAATACTCCATATGATAATATCACTAATATTGTAAATCTCGATATCATGATTAATTTTAACCGAGCGAGGAAGTAATTTTGAATAACTAACCGGATAGTAAGGGGTCGATGCGACGACTTTTGCAGGGGAAGATGTGTTTCTAATAGAAAGAGCAAAAACTGCAGCATTGAGGAGCTGAGTAGATCCAGCTCCAAATAGGATGAATTTTCCATCTGCTTTTGCATTTCCACCAATTTCATGCACCTTTCTTAGGTGTTCCTCTAGCTCTTTTGATATGAAAGTGTGGTCATAGTATGTGTAGCTCATCCTATGCCACCCTGCTACAAGCAGGGCACTTGAAGCTGCATTTTGCATCCAAAATGGCTCAAATACTAAAGGGTCACCACTGCATATTTGATTCAATCACTAATTAATAATAGAAAAAATTAAATGTATGATTAAACTTATGTTTAGTTAAGTAAACCGCTTCATTTTTTTCAGTCAAATAATTGTAGCAGACTATGTATGTGTCAATGTGTAGATGGTTGAATATTAGGCAGAGTACTAGTATTTTAATTGATGTTCAATTATTAGCATTTGAATGTCAAATTATATTATCTTATATGTATAGTATAGTAAATGGTGGAATTATGAATTTGTTATGCGAAGATTTAAATAATTAATATTATATACGAAGAAAGATATATAAAATTGGCGAACAACTTAATTTTTTCAATTAACGAATTTATAAAATTATATATTTTAATAATAAAAATATAATTTTCAAATTTTGGCTGGCGCGATCGCTCCTCTACGCCCGAATATAGCTAGCACTTAATAGTTAATACATAGAGCTAATGAGCTATATCAATTACCCTTTGAAGTATCTAAAAAACACCCTCTCAAGTCTCACTCACAATGTACATTGAATATTTTTTATTAAAGAAATAATCAACCTATTTTATATCAATAGTTCATTCTTTTGATACCGAATTCATTAAAAAAAAATTGATGTCATTAGATATTACATACTAATGAAACAAGCACAAGTTGGCCCGGCTTGATCGAATGTTCGAGAATTTAGGCTCAAGCTAAAACATTTATTGAGCTATTTCACTAATACCAATTTAGTACTCCCTATTATTTTTTATATAATGAAAGTGACTAATTTGACCAATAAGAAAAATAGTTACCTCTGTCACTACCTAGAGGGAGCAAAAGCATCATAGTCGGAGCTAGGGGTGTGTGGGGTGTGTTATGGTTGCTTATTGCCATGACAAGCACACAAATATGATATTTTTTTTTGGTTAAATTTTTTCTTATTATATAATACGGAATAATATTGATAATTTTAGAACATCATAATTTTAAATTCTAATTACATTAATATTGACAACCATAGTCGAGGTTCAACCTATGCTTAAGCATGTAGTTAGTTTTGAGGATTTCCCAATAATCAAAATTTAGATGCTGTTTAGGAATAACTACTTGTAAAAAAAAGAAAAAAAGAAAAAAAAGAAAAATGACCTTATATGCTTACCTATCAGCATCAGCAACACAGTCATACAAAAATTTAGAGCAATCAGGGCCTTGATAACATCTATGACACTCACAAACATGGTTACCATCAATTTGTTCACCATCAAGATAAGCTCTTCCATGACCAGAACATGAAATAGAAGCCACAGTTTCAGCTTCTGCTGCTGCAATTTGGCTCCATGTTAGCAATTCTTGCTTCTGGAGCTTCCATGTCCCACTACCAATATCATCATGTAGATGAAAAACCAAGAAAAATATATTTAGAAGTATTGAAACAGACAAAGATATAACATAGCATGATGATGAACTTAAGGCCCTAGACATGATGGCCTTGGACCTTGGTGAAGATGGAGTTGTATTTTTAGCAAATTTTCAGTTTATAATATGGTTTTAGAATATTGAACGTGGTATACTAATTCCTCCGTTTCAAAATAAATAATCGCTTAAAATGAAAAATTATTTATTAAGACGCGAAGTTTCATACTGGTGATTAAAAAACTATATTTAAATGAAAATCTACATCAAATTATAAAATATATATTAAAATTATAAATAATCAACTATCAGAAAAATTAATTTTTTACGACAATGCATTTCAAACCAAGAAATAAGATTAGTATATAGTGGATATTTTAATGAGGTTTTGACATTACATTAGTCGGGCATAACATTATTTAATATTTTTTATCACACAAAGAAAAGTGGTGTAGGAATTACCATTATTAAAACAGGAAATTCAAATTGACCACGCAAAGATCTTAACTTATATTATCATGCATTTCCACTAGTACTTAAATATTCAAATAGAGTATAAATAAGAATTAAGGGGCTACAACTTACAATATATTTTGAACATTAAAAAAGAAAAATCAATTTGAAAGTACAAAAATCAAACCAAATCAAATCAAATTCGTTTTATATTACCAAGATTTTTATTCGCTTCAATTCTAGTTTGACCATCTAACAAAAATCTCTTTTATTATAAACGACGTTTCCTTCCATCAACGTAACTTTCGAATCAAATTCAGATTGCTTCCTAATATTCTTTTTCTATCGCATTTATTATACTCTTCTTTCCCTTGAAAATCAGACAATAAACATTTTAATAAATTTTTTTTTTTCTAAACGATCAAATAAATCGGCATCGAAAAGAAAGATTAATGTAACATCGAATTTGTACAAATGTTATAAATATTTTCCCTGTATCGATGTATATTAGGTTCCATCCTAAAATATTAATTGATAATAGAAATCAAATAAAAAATCATATAAATCGGCTGGATTGTTTTGACAATTTTGATGTGGTTTAAGTTTGTACCCATTTACATTATCTTGAATGCCTATTTTATGGTGGTGAAGGATTGAGTGATATGAATCATAATAGTACTGAATCTTTTTGTAATATGAATTTTATTTTTTTCCCCATTGGTCGATGTCTACATCACGAAGAAGACGTACCATTGAAATAGTCGAGTCAGCAATGTAATCTAGAGGGAAAATTGTAGTATATGTTCATAAAGCTATGAATCTTCAGAGTTAGAATCACACAAGATCCCTTCAATTGACAGCTGACAGGTTACAAATCTCATCGAAACACTATTCTTGGTCAACTTCACATTATACAACAACAAAATTTGGATTTGGGGTTTGAATTATTTTTATCGTTTGTTTGGATTGGTGTGAACGTAATTTAATTTCTAAATTCATCTTATTTGATGTTCTATTTTTTATATTCTCCTATATTAATTGAGATTAAATGATGTACCTTATTTTCATTAACAACAAATTGGATGTAACATAGGTGAATGTTATTTATAGTTATATTTCACCTTAGTTCACCTAAAGAATAAAGTAGTATTAAAATAACATTTTAAGACATTAACCTATATTATCTCAGCTACCTGTATCTAGGTTAATTTTTAAATACTTTGGAATATTAAGTAATAATTATTTTCCACTCGGGCTCGGATGGCCCACGTAAGGAGGCCCATAAGTTATTTAGCAAGATGGTTGAGCCCAATAGCCAGTTAAAATGAAATCCATAATGAGCTCGAACCTCAAACGGACATTTTGCAAAGAAATTATATATATACACTTAAGAGTTAGGAGTCGGGTTTGAGCAGTTAAAACAACTTGAAGTTAGGAACATCGTTCTTAACATTTTACTTAAGAACATAATTCGGACTTCGCTCTTCTTATGTCATACTTGATAATGGTCTTGGTCCCATAATTTGAATGTAATGGAGCCATAATTGAGCGAGTTAGAAGTTATTATTATATGCTTATTTAGTTTGTTGAATCTCATATCATCTTTAACTTTTTCACTATTTGAAAATAACTAAAAACTAATAATAGGGGTTGTCAAAGATTTAATTTGTCAAAGAGTTCAATTATAGCCTTTTATAGGGGACAATATATAGAATGGTCACTTGGCCATGCTAACAAATTAAATTTGGATCGTTCATTACTAGTTGTGTATGGTCCATCCGTTTTGGAATCTATTTTCATGGAGTCAAACTCTTCATTCATTATGGAACAACAGAATCATTTTTCCTTTTATAAAATAATCATTACTACTATATGATATGATTCCATTCGTATAGTTTGACTGACCTCTTACAATGATGCATTACATTATTTTCTACATAAAAATGCAATATAAATTTATTGTTTATATGTTACATATCGTATCACCAATTATAATTAAACATAAATCTCAATTCATGTCTAATTAGCTTATTTTTGAAGTATTGCTTAAAAGACCTCCTAAAATTCATCATTAGGTTACATAAATTTATCGGTTAGATCAAGAGGAATCAAAATCAAAAGAAGTGGTATATATAGATCAAGAGGAATCAAAATCAAAAGAAGTGGTATATATCAATCTAAATTTCTTATTCACAAAAAATCAGTAGCTATTATATTCCCATCATCTTGGGATGTGGGTAATTTATGAAATTTTAACAATTATAATAAGTCAAAAATATGCATATTTATTTTTAGCTCGATATATAAAGAATTTAATATCGACAAATATATAACGTACTATAGTATAAAGAACTTATATTTAGGTTCCGTTATTTTCCGGCAGTTATAATACTGGAGACGTGTCAACTTCCCATTGGTTCTCTACTTCGGTTACGCGGTTTAATGTGTGCGGTAAGGGAAAATTCCGAGGGAGTAAGTTACTGTAACATTTCAAGAACATATATATTTATATAATATAGTAAATATTTTCAGATTCTTGGTTTTATTGGGGTCGTTTTCATATAATAATTGAGCTCATACAAACATCTATATATACAAAGGGAGTTTTTGTTCAAACATTCAAAAGCTTTGATCATTTATTCTGAGTCTTTGTGTGAGCTAAAAGATCAACAAAGTTTTTTCCTGTTTGCAACCTTTTTTGCTGACCCTTTTCGATTATTGGTAAGTTTCTCATAAAAAATTATGTTTATGGTGAGGAATATAGAAAGTTACAAGTATAAGATCATGCCTTTTTGCATATATTTATTATAATTTGATGACTTGATTGTTGTTTGTATTTTGCCTCTGTATCTAGGAATGAGAAGTATGTAGTAGATAGTCTTTGCACTTCACTCTTGGATTAATTCGGAAACAGTCTTCTTGTTATCACAGGGGTAATATGTATGTGTACTATCCGACTCCCCTTACCCTGCTTTGGCGGGAGCTTCTTCAGAGCCATTTGGGCATCTTGATATTGTTTATCTAAGGAATGAAAAATTGGAATTTGGCTCTCTGTGGAGTTTCTTGAATTTGAATATGAATGTTGCATTGTTGCTTCATTTCATTTGGTTGAGAGATTATCTACCTTTATGTTTCTTTGTGATATACTTAGTCCCTTCTGATCATAAAAAGGTCATTGAAATAAGAACAGTGGAAGATGTGTGATAGCTTAAAATAGATCAAGTTGTTAGAAATTCAGTTAGTTTTGATTTTTTGTTCAAACACTGCTTGTAATGAACAATTTTTTATTAAACTAATAATGATAAAGCTTGAGGCAATTGAGTGAAATAATTATTTATTTAGTTATAAGAGTTTTAAGTTTTTCTCATGCAGTTAGATGGCTGTTAAAACAAATGGCTGTGTTGAGAGTAGCCTGCCTGAGGAATTAATGAAGCTTCTGCTCTCTCTAGCTGCAAATTGGGGGGATGTAATTGATGCAGGTGCCTTGAAAGTTGAACAGTTGAAGGGTGCCATGACTAATGAGGTTTTCAGGATTAGCTGGCCAACAAAGAATCAAGATTTAGCAAGAACTGTTCTTGTTCGTCTTTATGGCGATGGTGTTGAGCACTTCTTTAACCGAGAAGAGGAGGTTCGGACATTTGAGTGCATGTCGAAGCATGGTTATGGACCTCGTCTTCTAGGCCAGTTCTCTGAGGGTAGAGTAGAAGAGTTCATTCATGCCAGGGTAAGTGTTTAAACTCTTTCACAGCTCTCTCGTTTCGATGAGTCTGTTAGCAGTAGGAAATCTGAATGTCTTTGCATACCTGACTTCCTAATCCGTCTTATTCTGTCTCAGACACTATCAGCCGATGATCTTCGTGACCCTGAAATTTCCGTTCTAATAGCAGTAAAAATGAGAGAATTCCATAATATCAACATGCCCGGTCCGAAGGATGTAGGCCTTTGGGACAGGTTGAGGTATGCTTTACAGATATATAGTCTATAGACATCTAGTTTACTAGATATTCTCAATTGTGATCTAATATTTGCTTCTATGTCTGTTACAGAACCTGGCTTAGTAAGGCCAAGGGGTTATGTTCTGATGAACATCTAAAGGAGTTTCGATTGGATGAATTAGATGATGAATTAAAGATGCTGGAATGTAAATTCCCAGTGGAACAAGAGATTGGCTTTTGCCACAATGATCTGCAATACGGTAACATCATGATTAATGAGAAGACGAGATATATTACCATAATAGTAAGTACACTATTCCTTCCTATCTATATTATTCTAGTGCATGTGGATTTGCTTGTTAAGTGATTAAGCTTGTTCCTACACATCCTGACCTTCAATCCTGCATGTTTGGTTGTCTAATGCAAAGTATCGTCTAAATGGCATGAAATGTTCACATATTTTGTTGTCATCCAGCTGCAGACTGTTAACCAATTCACCCATCTGATTTTTTTGTACAGGATTATGAGTATGCGAGTTACAACCCCGTTGCCTACGATATTGCTAATCACTTCTGTGAAATGGCAGCCAATTATCACACTGAGACACCTCATGTTTTGGACTTCAGCAAATATCCAGGTTAGTATCAGCTCACAGGTTCAATTTGGAATTTCCATCTGGTTCATTATTTTTGGGGTTGGAATTCATCTGTTCGCCCTCCGATTCTTGCATTAGGTCCAGAAGAGCGCTTCCAATACTTGCGTACATATCTAAGCTATGCAGGTTAGCCTACTCAATACTCGGTAGTATTTCGCGTAGTATAAGAACTAAATTTTGATGAAGATTGTATTAGAATCATGTAAAAAGGTCATTCTTGTGAACTTTATGCTATGAAGAATTGACAGAACTTGATGCTTAACATATTCACAGAGCCTTGCAATTATTAGTTTTATTTCAAGGTATAAAAACTTATTAGCATTTCCACATCAATTGATGCAGGGAATACAGCAACTGAAACTGAAGTAGAACAGCTAGCTAATGAAGTAGAGATGTACACTCTTGCAAATCATATTTTTTGGGGACTATGGGGAATCATCTCGGTAAGGCCTTCAATCTGTTCCCTGTTTTCCATTCCTTTTCTTGATGCATGTTTTGAAGGAATGTAAAAGATACGAACCAAGCCCGAGGACTTGACTCGTGTTAGTAGCTACACTTCATAGAGACAATAAACCCTGAATACTGGTTTTCAGTTCATTAACTTCGTTTACAAGCCTACGCTCTGTTATATATGACATAATACATATCTAACGACTACGAGTAGGAATCATTATGTTTTGGTCATAATGTCATATGCAGGAATATGTGAACAATATCGAGTTTGATTACTTGGAATATGCAAGGCAAAAGTTTCAGCAGTACTGGCTAAGAAAGCATCAGCTAATAGGTACTTGAAGATGAAGCAAAGATGCAATATATTTCTTTTTGAGGACCCCCACCGTGACAGGAATTTTTCGCTATATTTCACATAAAGATAACAGTCCCCATGTAATGCAGATATTGATAGTATATGAGGTAGTGTAGCTACAAGCCTTCATCTAATTGTTTTTTCTAATAAGTGGTGTAGTATATGTTGTTAATTGTTCAATGAAATGGAAATGTTGCTGTTTGTATAGTTTCTTATCTGTTTGTAATAATCTTCAGCAAAACTCATATTTTACTCTGTAGACAATGATTATGAATACAGAAAACATGTTTAACCTAATCAATAAAAACCCTAGCAGTTAGAAATCACTAAAGGAAAGCTCATAAGAACCATTTTCCACATAAAAGCCTCTATCATAAAAAGATAATTTTGTATAATTTGATAATTATAAGAGAGTTCAATACGAAAGGTGTTTTGGGAGACGAATACTAATGTGTTCTTAACAAAATGCTTCGAAATGTTTCAGGCCTCATAAGCGAATTCAAAAAGTTAGATAAACCATTCATTGATTGGAGAAACGAGATCCTCATAACTCCACATAACCTATTCATGCTCATTGAGCAAAGCTACATTCGCGACACATAGGAATGCAGCATTGACATTGTAGTCCTCTTTTACTGATGTCTCAAAGTAGGGTATGTTCCCTTTTGAAGCACACCACTCCAGTGCCTTCTTTTCAGAAACCTGCAAATCTGAAATTGCAGTGTATTTGACAGACTTACCACTCTGCTATTTCCACCATTTATGTCAATCTTATTGCCAACTACGGAAACGTTTCAGGATCAGGTGGTTTCGCCTGCAAAAAAACCGAACTAACAAGTTATCTATCTGCTGCATCAACGGCTACAAGGGTTCATCAGAAAGAACTTTCTGAAGTTATTGCATCAGGAGTCGGTCCACCTCTATGTTTATTTTGCAGCATATGCTAACACAAATATTATTCATTTCCCAAGAGGTTACTTATAAGCATAGTGAGAAAAGCCACATCAAACTGTCAATTTTTAAAAATAATTGGACCAACCTGTTCAAGAAATAATTGGCCAATCGTCGAGGTTGTGAAAGGATTTCCTTTCGTTAACATCGTATACTAGAACACAGCAATCGGTCCCTTTATGCAACGCCACACCTAGACTATAGAACCTCTCTTGGCCAGGAGCATCCCATATCTACTCAAACAAAGAATGTGCATACATCAAACTAACATGCTACAGAATAAATACATACCAAAGATTTTGGCAAAAGATTGGTTACACGCTTGAAAAGCCACAAGATGGTCATCGATTCGAAGTTTCTTCGTCTCAAAATCAGCTCCAATTGTAGCCTTGTATCGTTGACTAAATTTCTAAGTAAAGGATACTGATTCATCAATTGTGTTTTACCAACCCTGTCAACCAAAAGACAATACTTAAACAGATGCTAACTATATATGTAACTAAAGATTCAATGAATGATTATTTTGAATTAATAAAACGATTTACCCACTGTCGCCGATGATGAAGACCTTGAGCAACGTTTCGTTAGGCACATACATGTTAATAGATTTGAAGAAGGTTTGACAGATGGAGAATGCAGAGGAGGAAGAAGGTTTTTCGAATAGCATTTATAAACTATAATCCCACATTCATAATGTCGTTGGTACAGTGGAGCGCAAACGACAATTGGCAACATTTAGTACCATCTACCTCCTTTATATGCCTCTTTTTTCAATCAGACGATCATCCTTACGCCGTCTCTGATAATAAACTAATCTCATTCGAATTAATCATGGTTTTGGGATGTACATTATGATCCATGGACTACGGAGGACTCCAATTTGCATGTGCAAACACACTTAAGTCTTTGTCAACTAATGCTGCCAAAAACTAGATTTTTTATTACCTGTTTGTTATAATCTTCAACAAAATATCATATACACTGTAAAATAATTTCTAGTAACTGATAAGACTTATGCAACAAGAATAAATTTTCTCAATCTTGAATAGGCTTAAAATTATTGATTATGTACAACAGAAAAACAAAATCTTATGAAACTTTGTGTACAGGTCACAAAAGGGCAATTCCCCTGATAACACCACAGGAAGACCGAAGTCGTATAACACGAAGCGGCTCAAACTTGAGAAACGCAGGTTCTACAAAGAATGACATAAGTGACAAGACAGCAAGTAAATTAAAGTAGAAATCAAAATTCTGGTAATGGTATTCGCCAAATCAGCACGCGCAACCGTCTCCTTGCTCAGTTACTGAAATTGCATCAGGGATATTTTGGAAATATCTGCAGAATGAAATATCAGAAGCACTTAGTGACACACATGTTTCAATGGCCATAAGACAACGACAAACAAAGAGAGACAACAGGAAATATTGCTCATATTAAGAAAACATTGCAAAAGAAAACGTTGAAGACTACAAATTCTCTTTATGGGTGTATAATAGTACTCACATATGCTGGTCGTGCTCATTGGCTAAAGCTGATTTTGCAATAGTTAGGAATGCAGCGTCCACATTGTAGTCGTCTTTTGCTGATGTCTCAAAGTAGGGCATGTTCCCTTTTGAAGCACACCACTCCATTGCCCTCTGTTCAGAAACCTGCAAATTTCGATAAAATGTGAAGAACAACACATTTGAAAACAAGAGCAAATTAGCTCACTTAGTTCCCTCCCACCTTCAGCCTTTTGAATAAATACGATGTTCTACTTAACAGACTTACCACTCTTCTATTTCCACCATCTATGTCAATCTTATTGCCAAGTAGTATAAACGGAAAAGTTTTGGGATCAGGTGGACTTGCCTGCAAAACAACCAAACTAATTAGTATTCTATCTGCATCATTGAGTATCGCAAGGATTCATCAGAAAGAACTATATGAAGAAGTTGAAATGTGGAATTAAACAATTCCATGACACATGCCATGAGTCATAACATCAATCCAACATGATAGATATGATGACACAGCACAGACTACTGAATATGTCAATGCTTAAGAACTTACATCCTTAAACAACGAAATTATTGTCAATGCATTAGCAAAGCCTCAAAGGGAATATTGACAGATTCAACGAAATTCTTGAACCGACCTGTTTAAGAAATTCTTCGTGCCAATTGACAAGATCGTCAAAGGATCTCATTATGTTAACATCGTATGTTAGAACACAGCAATCAGCGCCTCTATAAAACGCCACACCTAGACTTTGGAACCGCTCTTGGCCAGCAGTATCCCATATCTACTCAAACAGAATTCCCAAATATTAAACTAACATGACAAAGTAATGCAACTCTTTGCAAAAATATATACAAACATATTTAGTAAAGTATTAAATACCCACTTGCAATGTCACAAGACGATCATCCATTTGAAGCTCCTTCGTCACAAAATCAGCTCCAATCGTCGCCTTATACTGTTGACTAAATTTCTTATGCACATATCTTTCAAAGGCGTTAAGGACGAAAAACGATAGTAGTATACCACTATACACTATACTCGCTCCAATAATCAATTCATCTTCAGAAAAATGTAATGATCTCAATCATTTATGTTCATTCATTAATGAACGGTTACTTTCGCTCATTAATGCCTATTAATCTTCATATAATTCAAATGATGGTATAAAACGTGCGGAAAGTTACGGTTCATTAACCTTTTGTTCATTAATGGCTTAATAATCAAAAATACAAATTATACCATTTTTGATATATTTTCTTTTTTCTTTTGCATATTTGTGTGAATATTTACTCATTTTCTTAATAAAAAAATCATTAATAATATCAATTATATAAGCACATTTTTAACTTTAAGTAACTGCATCAACTTGTTTAACTAATTTTGGTACACATTTTAATTAATTGAATAAAATAATTTTGGTACATTTTTTTTTTGAATTTTTTCACTTGTACAATCTTTTAGAATGGGTACATTTTAGTAATGTGTACTTCTATTTTACATTGAAATTTTGCTATTATAGATATTAATGAACATTAACGAACCGTGACACAATTTAATCGTGAACGTTTCTATTATAAACACGCATTACATGTATTGCATGCCTTTTATAACCGTTTTACTGCCAAATAGTATCATGCAGTATTTTTACATAATTTTCCAACAAAACTATGTATGATACTCGAACGGGGCGAACAAACGAATATTACACGTCCCGTATTCTACTAACACTGATGTAAAAAATACTCACTTCATCCGTAGTTATCATTTCACTTTCTTATTTTCAAATTTATCAAACCGACTACTTTAATTTCAATCCAAACTAAGATCCAATAATAATAAATTATATTAAAATACTAGCATTTGATATATTTTTCATAGACATTCAAAACTACACGATATTTTCGAGATGGAGAGTATATATATACGTATACGTGCATGTGTAATAGTAATATTCCATGGATCAAGTGTTACTAATTAAATTAAAGGATACTGATTCATTAATGATGTTTTACCAACCCTGTAAACAAAAATAAAATACATAAACAAATTCCTAAATACGAAATGAAATATTAAATAAATGATCAAATTTAACTAACAATAATAAAATCCAATAAAAATGAAAAATGAAAAAACGATTTACCCACTATCGCCTAGGACGATGACTTTGAGTAATGTTCGTCTACGTAAAGACATATCGATTGATTTGAACAAATAATTTTGGAATTTGTTTGTTTCATATATTTAGAAGAAGGTTTTAGTTAGATAAAATGCATGGTCGAGCTTTACATGAGTCGAGGTGGAGGACTCGATCAATTGGAGCTCGGTTTAATGATTATTCGAGTTGATTGAGCTAATTGGTTCACTTAATTTTATCGAGTATGAGTCGGATTCCGAGGCAGCTCCCTTAATTAAGGCCTTTTGGAACTCCAGATCCAATTTCGATGGCCTATAAATAAAAAATATATTATATAGTGTTACTAATAAAAATTAAAAACCAGTAAATCTATTCTCGCACTTAATATTCAAACTTCTTAATAAAATTAAAACAAGAAATTAAATATTAAAATAGATAAATCAGAATAAAAAGATATTTCAAATATTTTTTTTTAATTTTTATATAAAAAACCTTAATAAATTATATTGTGCCTTTAATAAAATTCTAATTTTATATAGAAAACCTGTATTATTATTTTTAATATATAATATAACAAGATGGGGAGTAAGGCCGATTTCATGTATTATTCGAATTTATAGCTTGAACTTGAAGATTGGTTTGCGAGTCAACTCATTATAGAGTCGAGTTTGAACCTCCACACATTAGACCACAGAGATGACTAAGGACCTAAAGAAAATGATCATTTCGATAATGTATTTCCACAGCTTATAACTCCTTACACATCACTAATAAAGGTGAAATCGCTTGACATGCTTCGTTTATCAATATGATTTCAGCTTTTAGTTTACCAACGCAACTTCAAGATCGAAAGACATCCCCATGGCGGAATTCAAACCTCATCAATTACGTAAACCGGCGCATCACAACACCAACCTAAAATTCTCAATCAACTGTGTTTACGCCCCTAAGTTATGCCCCGAAGTTAGGATAGGACCCAAAGAAATCTTACTCATGAACGAGTATAATAATATATCATACAAGTCCGACAATCAAACATCATTCCTCATGAATTTGAAATATTATTATTAGACAGACGATTCTCGAATTTCAGTTAAAAGCGAAAACATTGGTACTAGACAGGTTATTGAACCGGGCCTTGCGGGATCAGTCCGGGAGGCCCGGCCCACCAGTTCGGCCCCGGATCGGCCCCCCGGCCCACTAATAAGTGGGACGAACTGGGGCCGAGGGATTGGGCCCTCAGTTTCCAGGCCCGGTTCAAGCCTCCGCGCCCGTTATTATCGCTGCATCGCTTATATTAAACGCATAAATCAGCAGCAGTTAACGCATTATCGCACGCTTATATTAAACGGGTACCATCGCATAATCTTCCTATTTACATTATCAGAGAACGCGGCATCTTTTAAAATTACTAAGATCACGCTAATACCAAATATTCACTGGAATGAAGGACACTGCTCACTTAACACATTAACAATACTAAAGTGAAGTTCAAATGCGAATCAACATATCAGCCTGCATGGTCATGTGTCTGTTCAGCCTCGAATATTAAACATGAATATAATCATTGCCCAAAGCACAGTTCATGGGCCTGCCGCACCCCGCCGCCCACACCATATGCTGCCTCGCCGCATACTCTTGCTGCCCATATCACCCTGATGCCTCGCTATCTCGACGATCCGGGAACGAGAAGACCCTCGCTTCTCCGTGCCCTGGCCGCTTCAAGATAACGAGCATCAAAGCGACATGTGGGCGCCTAAGGCCGCAGCTATGAGCGCATTTATCATGAGCAGACGCATAAACGCGAGTTAGAGGTCAGGCGTAGCTATGAGCAAAATGCGACCAATTTGAAACATAAGTTTCCATGAATAATGTGCTTTGAATATTGATTATATTCATGTTTAGTATTCGAACAATTTAGTTTTATGTTATGCAATTACTTATTTTCTAATTTCGGATATTATGTTTGATTTCGCATTTGATTTCACTTTAGAATTGTTGTTAAATTGGTATCATTTGTTTTAAAATTGAACACTATTGTATTTCAAGTGAACATCGCCAAGATTTTAAAGATTAACGCTGCACTGCACTTTAAAAGGCATCATCGCTAATGGGCCTCGCACGTAACAGGTTAGTTGTTATTAACGTGGGTACCGCTTAATATAAAGCCGTACCAATGCTAATAACAAGAGCGTATTTACTTTATCAGTTTTTAACGTGGTACCGCGCATATAAACGGTACCACGTTAATAACGGGCTCGGGGCTCAACCAATACCCACCGACACGGGGCGGGCTCGAACCCACTGGCTGGGGCCCAACTGGCCCCGTCATTCTACTTATTAGCGGGGCTGTGGGTCAAGCCATGGGGCCTGGAAGGGTCGGGCCGAATCCGGCCGAGGTCGGGTCTCGACGGCCCACCAAGCGTCTTGCTCGCAGCCATGTCTACTTTCAATCTATCATGCAGGATTACTTGGACCTCGCCCCATACAACAATCTCACACTCACTACTTCACGCTCTTTATTTTATACCACTCAAAGCTTAACAAGCACTCGCATACATTGGTGGTGTCTCATACCGGATAATGTGATTGGGTACATAAATAGTGGGACAATTTCTCATATGACAACCAATTAAGGTACTGTCTCTCCTTATTTTAATTCAAATATTCATAATAAAATCATTGTTGTAAATGGCCCCCCTAACATCCCACTGCACCTTAAAAATGTCCTTCATGTCCCTCACATAATAAAAAATTTAATCTCAGTTTGCAAATTTACCAGTGATAATTGCGTATCCATTGAATTTGACCCATTTGACTTTTCTGTAAAAGATTTTTGAACGGGTACAAAATCATGACATGACAACGAGAATACCTTTACCGGCCTACCAAAGAAATGTCAACCCCTACCCACCCACTATAATTTTTCTATTTTAGCTTCAAGTAGTTTATGGTAATTTAACGCAGCTCATCCTATAGTATTCCATTTTTCGCTTTCCTTAGAAAGAACAATTTTATTCAAAGTAATGGATGTTTTTCTGATTTATGTCAATCGTGTGTGCTTGGTAAACATATAAATTGCCATTTAATCATTCTTCTACGGTTACTACAATGCCTTTTGACATAGTTCATAGTGACATTTGGACATCTCCTCAAGCTACCGTCCGTCATCGCATTATCTAATTTTCTTCGATGATTATTCTAATTTCCTATGGACATTTCCCATCTCTCACAAATCTCAAGTATTCTCCACTTTTGTCACGTTTCGGGATTTGGTTCGTACTCAATTTAATAAAGAAATTAAAAGCCTCCAGTGTGACAATGGCACCGAGTGTACCTGACACCCGCTTAAAGCCAGGCGCTTAATCATGGAATTATCCTTCGTTTCTCTGTCTCTATACCTCCCCCCAAAATGACAAAGCTGAACGCATATTACTCACTATCAATAATCATATCACGACACTCATGACCCATGCCACCATGACAACACAATTCTCCAAACAACCAGATACCTTCTCAATATTCTATCTCACAAAACTCTGTCCTACCATACCCTACTCCATTACCTATATCACAAACAACTCACCTACGATCATCTTCGTGTTTTTGGTTATTTTTGTTACCTACTATTTCCCTCTACCACTATCCATAAGCTTCAACCTCGATCCACACCATGTTTCTTGGGATTATCCCTCCAACCACGAGTGATATATAAAATGCTACGACAATCGTCACTAGAAAATTATTATCAGTGGAGTCGACATGCCCCTCTTCAACGACTCAATTTTCCTTTATGTCCAACAGACCCCTTTCCATCCTTCCTATAAATTCCTCGATGACTCCCTTCACCCCTCTCTTCTCGACGGTACATCCGCTCTCCACCCTCCGCCGCATCTAATAGTTGCCCCCACTACCCAGCCAAATGCTCATACCCCACCAAATTGGCTCTCATCCTATAAGACTCTTAACCCAAGAGTCCTCCCCCTAGCCTACCTCGTCTCTGCCCCACCTACCCCATTACCGAATCCACCACCCTCACGGCCTACCACGAGAAGCCAATATGGAATTTTTAAGCTCAATTCCAAATACCTTCTTCATACCTCCACTACCCCCTCTTATATCCTGAAAAATCCCGTGCATGCACTCAATGACCCTAATTGGAGTTTAATTTCATACATGAAATATAATTCAACGCCACTATATGTGCGACCATCTATCCTCGTATAATAGCGGTCGATAATAATATAATTGATCATTATTATTATTATAACGATTATGTACTGGATCTAGCACCGCATAATCCTGGTATTATCAGCAGAACCCGAATTAGTAATTATAATTACTATAGCGTTGAACGTTCCGTTTATGTGATCACATCTCACAAACTAGTAAATGAATTGTTACAACACCGTCGCAATGGGCATAATAAATGAAACCAATAACTATTGATTTCCAACAAGATCGCCGATCGTTTTCGGATCCCGCATATCCGACATTATGTTTGTGTTACGTGAAATTCTTCTATGGCCTCGAAACAAAGCTCCTCTTTGACTTAATATCAACGATTTGTCGACTATGTTTCTACAATGGGTTTCACGCATAGTAAATTTTGATCACTTTATTAATCTATAAAGTGATACGTACACTGCCATTCCTCACTGTATTGACGATATTATTCTTACTACCTCTTTTGAGTCTCTTCATTCGCATGTCTCTTATGTATTTACTGAATGTTGAATTTGCCATGAAAGATTTGGGCAAACCTCGCTTATTTTTTGATATTGTTGTCACTCAATCACGCAAAACGGCCCTTTATTTCTTAGCGAATACGCTGCTCTGGCTATCGTCAGTACTGCACGTCTTCCTCGTGAAATATTTTGGTACCCGCTGGATACTAAGTCTAATTATACTGCCTCTGCACTCTTATGGTGATCTATCTCTATTTCTCGTTATTTGGTGGCTCTTTCAATATCTCACATTTACTGCATCGATATTTATGTAGTTCACAGATACGACTCTTCATGCAAGCCTTATGACATATATCATATGCCGCTTCTAAAGCTAGTAGTTCGCTATCTGGCTGTGGTACCTGGATTATGGTTTACATTTATAAATCTTCATCTTGTTCTTTGATCTCTTATACTCGACGCAGACAAGTAAAAGATGTCAAGATACGCAAAGTTCACTTTGGTTTATGTGTGTTTTAGGCGATAATTTCATCTCATGGTCTTCCCAAATGTCGTGCCACTATCTCTGCCTAACGTTGAGGCTGAATATCGTAGCTGCTAATGTTGTCTCCGGCTATTGGTTATGGAATTGCTTTAGAACTTCACCACCTATTAAATCAAAGCCACAATTGGCAGACAGGACAATGTTAAGAATATCTAGCTCTCTAAAATCCAATTCAACATCAACCCATCAAGCACGTAGAACTTGACATACATTTTGTCCGGGAAAAAGTGGCTCGTGGTCATGCTGTATGCCTATGTTCATTCTACATATCAAAATGCCGACATCTTTACCAAAGTGCCTTCCACTCATCTTATTTACCGACCTCGTGACGCTCTCAAATAACGCCTCCTCCGCCCAACTCGAGGGAATGTATTAGTATATATCAATGGTATATTTACCAGCATATAATCATATTAGGCCAAATTTCGTAGAGTTTGTATATAATTTAATTCTCATCGTGAGTAAATAGCTTACACATATCATCAGAATTATAATTATAATCTTTTACAAGTACATTTTAACTTATAATTTGTTCACTTTTTTCTCATCAACATTACTATCCTAACATATAATTCGAGAACTATCATTACATCAATGATAAACCGGACTAAGACTCGATATTTTATCATAATGTTTTTTCAATCAACTCATCTAGTCAATGATACACAATTTATGAAATGGGGCAGCACGGTGGGTTTTGATGTAACCCGGATAACCCGCTTTTAGTATTTTATGCCCAACTAAAAGCGCTTAACGGGCTCGGAGTCCGTGATTTGCACCAAAGAGGCCCTTTTTCGGTATATCCTGGGACATGCAGTCATCCATTCAACGGTCATCGGGAAAGAGGCTTTTAGATCCTCTATAAATACTCCAACATTCACTTCATTAAAGGCATGCCATTTAGATCCCCATATTTATTACCCACTTTAAACATCCTCGCTCTACTGATCGTCGGAGTGTCCGTGGGTCACCGGAAGGTCATACTTTCAGAATCACGCTGACCATTTACACTCCTCACGACTTACAGGTATCACACCAAAGTGTTACCTCCGCGAACCATCTCTAACCCGGCACTAAAATATCCTAAGTGTCCGTATAAATAAGAAAAGAATCTCGCCGGTTATTTCATCAAATAAGTCGTGAGAACCACGCATCATTTGGCGCCCGTCTGTAGATTTTTACTGGGACGAAGAGTTTATCGAGCATTCAACTAACCAGCATATTTGGCTCGCCTAAACCCGGCTATCACGACCCTGCACCACGGAAAGCACTTACAACTTTATTTAGCGGCCCGCATGGAGACGCTGAAAGCAACAGATAGTTCGTGAGTCGGGGGCATTCAAACTTATTTATCCCGTGAGCCACGACAGACAAGGTAAGAAAATTACCCCACCATCGACAAATTTGCCTTTGCAATAATCATCTCCGCTAGAAAGCTTAAGATATACTTCGAAGCTCATCCCATCAAAGTGGTCACGAACCAGCCCTTGAAGAGAGTTCTAGTTCTATCCTTTTCGGACGGCTAACCACACGGGTCAATGAATCGGTAGAGTTGGGGATATATCCTACAACCAATTTGTTTTAGCATTAAAGCCAGCTCCTGCAAGTGCATTTCTTTCATTATCGAATGCACCGTAAGACCACCACAACGAGTCACAGACCTCGAAGTCCATCAAGAGTCAAGCCTCGAGCGGACTCAGACGTAGATTCCGGCTAGAAATAGCAAAGGATCGGGAGCAGGGCTCTTGATCTATGGGCCTAAAGGCGTAGAAATGGAGTATGCACTTCGGTTCAACTTCGATGCTACAAATAATGAAAGTTCGAATACGAAGCCCCTCGGTAATGAACGGAGTCAGTACAGCCTCAGCGCACAACGGATCGTGGTCCGAGGGGATTCGAAGCTAATAATGGATCAAGTGAAAGGCGAATGCGGTATAAAAAACGAATCCCTCGCCAAATATCATGCCAAAGCCACGACTTTAGCAGGAACCTTTTCTTACATCATCTTTGAGCATATACCTCGCACGGAAAATGAAGAAGCGGATCGACTGTCTAAACTCGCCACTACTTATTTTGACGAGCTACCTAAAGAGGTGTATGTAGATATTGGGAGAGTAGGCTTACGGCGGAAAACCGAAGACGGTGTTAACTCGGATTGAGAATCGGTGATAGCTAAATTTTTGCTCAAAGGGTCGTTACCTACGTACCTGCCGAAGCACCTAAATGTTCAACGAAGAAGTCTCAGATTCTGCATGTATAAGGGAGAACTATATCTAAAGTCCTTCGGGCGTCCCTCTACTGTGTGTATCTCAGAAGATAGTGCCCTGAGGGCGTTATATGCAGTTCACAGCGGGCGGCGCTGTAACCACATTTAAGGAAGATCCCTTACAATAAAAATTATGCAAACTGGTTTCTTCTGGCCTACTATGATTAAAGATGCGAGGGACTTCGTCATAAAATGCGAAGCATGCCAGAAGTTGGGCAACATTCCTCAACAATCTCCCACCACGATGACGCCTATAGTCAGCCCTATTCCCTTCGCCATGTGGGGAATTGACCTTGTTGGAAAATTACCAAGTGGCAAAAGGGCTCATGGAGTACGTGGGCGGTGGATGTAGACTATTTTAGCAAGTGGGCAAGCCGCCCCCGGCTAAAATCAAGGACGTATATCGTGGCGGCCAGGAAACAGTCCAAACCCACTTCTCGGAATTCACTAATCTGCCTCGACAACGGAGGGCAAGCCATAGCTCCGAACTACAAAATTTCTGCGAAAAGTTCTGCATCGGGAATGCTGATTCTCTCCCTGCTCACTATCATCCCCAAGCCAATGGCAAAGTGGAAGTAATGAAATGTAACCTTCTCAAAGAAATTAAAAGAACCTTGCTCAAAGCTGCTCGCGAGATCCTGGATAGAGGAATTGTCCACGGTTTTATGGTCCCTTCGGACCACACCTTCGTATACTACGGGCGAGACGCCTTTCAGCTTAGTATTAGCCTGAGAGCTTTTAACTCCCACCTGGAGACAACGAGGATTCGACGAAAAGCAAAACTCTCATGCCTTAAGAGAACAACTGAACTTCGTTGATGAATTGAGAGATAAAGAACTGTTCAACATACAGAAATACAAGCACCTGATGGCTCGTTCGTACAATCGAAGAGTTAAGGTCACAATTTCAGGCGTAATTTAGTTTTGAAACTATATTCAAGTAGTCACCCCAAAGGCACAAACTCAGCCCAATCGGAAGTGGCCATCGCTGTGATGTCAGGTTTTTTAGTCTGCACACATACGAGCTAGAAGTAAAATGGAGACAAACCAGTCCTCATGATATGACATGCATCCAACCTCAGGTAAATTTATTGCTAAAAGCTGCTCGATACTTATTGTGATTTCGATTATGGCACCTTATATAATAAATGTTCGAGCTATAAACATTTTGGAATCAAAATTTGTGCTGAATCTAATCGCCCTCAATAGGAGTTGTAAATAAAGTTGTCATTCCATAAAAACTTTATCTCACACTTAGGCGCAAATCAAGAAAAGGCTAAGGCCGCGAGTTGATCATTCGCGAGCCCAAGTCAAGATATGGCTAAGGCTATAAATCTTGACGAACCTATCAATGGACAAACTCGCTCCCACAAGATTTCAGTGAAATCAAAATGGGAGAATAGAGCAACGAAGTTATTATTTACAACAGCTCCCTTATCTTGCTAAGGCAACTATTGCAAGGGGCATGATCTATATAACGCATACAAATTCAATTGAAAACGGTTCAAACAATTGGTATGAAACCAATTGACTAAAGAAACGTTAAGAACAATTGAAGTAACTCAAGGGCATATAAGTGGAAATTCGATTGAAAAACGATTCAAATAGTTGGTACGAAAACCGATTGTCTAAAGGAACGTTAAGAACAATTGAAGGAGTTTTACGCCAAAAAACTTTTCGGAGATTATAAATACAAACAATGTTAAAAAAACAAAAATATTAAGAATATTTACGAAAGCACAAAAGGGAATTGATATATTCAAAATCAATAAAATGTATCAAGATTACAAAAGAGTATTAAATGCTTAGTAAATTTGAAATCACCCCTGGGATTCATCCATGTCAGTAGTTGACGTGTTAAAAGAGTCTCATTATTACTTTCTTACACCTGCTAATCGGTGGCCTGATGTGAATCCGATGAACCGCTTTCTTTAGTATTTTGGGAGGCGCGACGGGCCCTGAGTCTGTGATTTGGTACCAAGCAGGCCCCTTTTTCGGTATATACTCAAAGTAGACATGTGTCATCCATTCAACGGTTGGGTATTGGGAAGAGGCTTTCCAAATCCTCTATAAATACCCCAACATTCACTTCATTAAATATAATACTATTTTGTCTCCCCCATATTTATTACCCACTTTAAACATACCTCGTTCTAACTTGATCGGCGGAGTGTTTCAGGGTCACCGAGGGCCATACTTTCAAGAATCACGGCGGCCATTTTACACCACGCCGAACACCCCTCAGCAAGGCGAGGCGTACTACACCAAAGGATACCTCCGCGAACCATCTCAACCCGAAGCACTAAAATATCCGAAGGTCCAGATAGTGAAGCAAAGAATCTCAAAGAAAATTATTTCATCAACCGAACCAACAAAGCTCGTGAGAATTTGTCGTGATCAAGCTTTTGTCAATTGATGCTGCCAAAATTAGCTTCTTACTTAATCATACCTCATTAAGTTCAAATCTTCAATCATTCTTATCCTTCAACAACTATCTATACATAGTATTACATTGCCAGTCATAATCAATAAAATGTCAACCATTGTTTTTTTTTGTTATTACGGAGTATGTTTGTATCCTCGAACCTTCTATGTTTGATCCTACATTCCTACTTTCAATTAATTATCCAACATAAAGTAGCAAAAATATTACCTTTTGGCCGGCCGGACCTTTTAATTTTCCACAAAAGGCTTGACTAGTAGTAATGGGTAAGGCCATCTGAAAAACAAAACTTCAGCTAAAAATGATTATTTGGTCAATGTTCCATATATACATTAAGTAAATGTTTTAAAATGTTCGAAGAAGTCACAAACTTATACGTCAAGCGTCAATAAGATGTGAATCTTATATCAAGAATAACAACAAGGAGGTTGTTTTCGAACTTGAAAAGGTAAACTACTCTCCAAACAATCAGTTGTAAAACCACCAATAACAATAAAATACTCAAACAAGAAAGTGTTAACACAACAACTTGGTAACAAAGTTCGACGTCAAAACGAATACCTGATTCCCATATGTACTGGGTCTGAAGAAGATTTTCACTATAACAACGAAGATATTACAAGTTAGCGCCTTAAACGAATACTACATATTCTATATCGCCCCATTTACTCCAAATAAACTTATAAGCAATAGTTCCCCTATCTTCTACTCTTCACGCCGACACTCTCCTGTTCACCCTACAATATTTTTATCAAAACTAAACTCTCAATGATTGTTATAACGTAGCCATAAGCAACCCAGACATTAGTTAAGATTGTAATTATTCTAACACAAATAAATTTCTACACTAAAAACTCTGATACTGCCACTAAACACAAGAACACTCTATATGAAAATATAAAATATGAGGTAAATTTCATAAAGTTATGCATTTGTGATCTTTATAAAAGTTGTAGGGCCGCTATTGTGGCTCAGCCTTTCAATACCATGCTTTTGATACTTTTTACCAAAAGCTTTCCCTATCATATCAGTCCTAACCGATTTCACCACTTGCCAAATCTCAACAACTTGATTTTCAAGAAATATTTTTAATTAAATGTAGATCTTTATCAAATCACAAAGTTTCTTTATTCGCAAATCATCAAATCGGGTCTTAACAAGCTGAGGCACACTCTCTTCTTGATCACCATCGATCTTTTGTGAATAAATATCTCTTCAAGCAAGCACACATCTCGAAGCTCACACCGCTTAACACTCTGGACTAAAAGCATAATATCGAGTATCCTTTTAAGTTGTTGCTGCATCAATCATAACAACGATACTCGTTGTAGAAAAACTTTATCCAACATCTCGCACCAACATAACTGATTTAGGAGTAAAGTACAAAAATTATTTACTACTTTACGATAAATAAAAAACATATGTATTAACATGAATCATTTTATATTACATTATATCATATAATATAATGAGTTTTTATTTCATATATAAGATGTTTGACATCATATATGTTATATAGGACGTTGAAAGATTATGTCCAAGTCTACTCTAAACATACACATACATCTGATCTTCCCCCCCCACCCCAAAGTCAACTTCATTATCTTTCTTGCATATATTAACGCTGAAATAAATCAAGGCAAATCAAGACTACTCAAGTAGTCATCACAATTATTCTAAACTGTACTATCTAGTCCAGCCGGGTGGTGGCTGGCAACAACTGTTATATATAGGCAATAATCAAAGGACACTTCTGAATATTTTTCAACTCATTGGATGATGGTATCATTAGCATTGTCTTCTGTCTTCTGAAGATATAGTCGTGTTGTTAGACTTCCAACATTATACGTTTCAAGAGTCAACAACATGAGGAGAGACCTACTCTTGAATTGAGTTAGTCTTTCTCACCCTAACGCAGGATTCACAAATGCTTTTTATTTATTAACGATTTATTAATAATTAAAAATATAAACTATATTATTTTATGATATATTTTTCTTTTTTCTTTTGGCATTTTACATGCATTCATTTCTTCAAAAAAAAATTCATTAATATTAAATATATAAAATTATTTTTAACTTTTAGGAACTATTATTTCTCTTCAATATATATCCTTAACAAAGGAGATGTATTGCTAAAATTAAAAAATAACTGTGGTGTATGAAAATTTGTTAAAGGATATATATTAAAATTTTCATACACACAGATTACCTATTATTTTAGGAAGTATTTTCATTTATAATATATAAGATTATTTTTAAATTTTAGGTAATCTTTGTTAAAGGATATATATATATCCTTAACGATTCAACTAAGATGGTACATTTTAAAGAACGCAGATCATTTCAAAGAGGCAAACAATAAATATTAATACACGTATCACACCTAATCGTGAATCGCTCTCAATTTTCACGGATATCATGCTCAAACTAAATTATTGAAGTCATCACTTATGTATTGGTCTTGTGTATATGCTCCCATTATTGTAATGATAATTATGCATAATAATCTACTGGGGTATTACAGTACGCGGTATGCGATGTGGTGAATCCATGACTTCACATTTGATATATAAATGAATGGCTAGTCATACTGAGGAGGACCCTCATAAATAGTGTCAAACTTAAAAGATTTTTTGGATGAGTTAATAAGGGTTTGGAATATTTATTTTATTATCAATTAATTTTATAACTTAATCACATGAATTTTTAATATGGTATCAAAATTAATTCTTATTAAATTTGTGTGCATGAAAATTTGTTAAAGGATATATATTGAAGAGAAATAATACTTCCTACAATTGTAAATGAGTTAATGAAATCTTGGTTGAATCGTTAGTGGACCGGTTTATACGAAAAAGTATTTGCGAGAATCATGTTCCAAATATCAACATAAATTGTTAAATATTTTTTCCTAAATTATTTTAAATATTTTATATATTTCTTTGTAAATTAACTACAATTCCTTACATGTTTCTTAAAAAGAAAATAGAAAAAAATCCTCCAAATCTTTTCATCAAATCATATTTTCTCAATCAACCAAAAGTATTTAACTAAAAGGCCGACAAATCATAAATCTCTACGGATTAACATCTCTTAATAGTGACTGCAGCCTAACTTATATGTAGCCTTAATTTTTTTTTTGCCCCTCAGAACTATCGTTAGTTTCAAATCGCCTTAATACTATTATGATTGCAATTATTTCCCTATACTACACTTTGTTTCAAATTGCCCCCTAAATCACATTTTCACAAACCTTATTTCACGATTTAAAAAGGGTATAATCGTCAGCTTCTTATCTTTATTAACCACACTCTTAATCTAATTAGCAAAAGCTTCCCACTTCTTAACTAATGATTTAACACTAAAAATTGCCCCCCCACTTTCACCCATTTTTTCCTCTTCTTGTCAAAGAAACGTTAAATGTACTACGTAAAACAAAGAAACTTCAAAAAAATCATCAACAATGGGCTTAAAAAAATCTAAAGAAACACTTCCAAAATATGTAAAAGAACCCGCTTAATCGATTTTAGCAGTGACGGAGAATTTTCGCTTCCCTCGAATTACTAAGTAATTTTGTCCTAACATGGCATTTCATCAATTTTGCGCATTTTATACTTGCTTATTATTAAGTATATGCATTAATTTTCTTCTTTTTTGCAAGTTTGGAAAAGATTTGTTCGTATTAAAATCCAGCAGTGTGTTTAAAGTGTATATGCCAGAAACGATGTACGCATGTATGGTAAGATTTGTCGATCAATGTAAGGAGACACGATAATGAGCCTTGTGTAGAAATTTCAATTAGGACTCACTAAAAAGGATTGTGTTTTTATTATTGAGTGAAACCGATGAAGTTCTTTATGTGAGGGTTACCATCTTACCTACTTAGAGATATAGCAAAAATGGCTGAATGGGTTAAGATTGTTGAGAAATAGAAATTAAGTGTAAATCTACCCGGAAGTCATGCTTATGTTAAGCAGTACACTAATTGGAGAAATGTACGATGTCAAGTAGAAAGTCATGTCTCAAACCTATGTTAATCGAAATTAGTGATTGTTGTGCTAATTTAATTAGTGTCAGAGAAAGTATGATAAACAAAAGAAGTTGGCAAATTCCCCATGAGCGGTACGCGGTGACGAGCAATTTAAATAGAGAGAGTAGCTGCTGTGGGCGAATTTAATGAAATGACATATGGCGATTTATACCAGAAGGGTCGGGTGATGACTACTTTGGTCCCGATGGACTATCTCGATGATGATTCGAGCAAGCGGTGATAATGTAATGAGGATGGTCATAATGTAAAGGAGCGCAAGTGACGATAATGCGAAATGGTGAGTGACAGAAATTCTAGTGGGACGCTATGACAAACAGAATGTTGGAAGATGGTTGCGATGATAATGTAAGGGATGAAGTTTATCGATTGGTATGACGATGACTTTGATACGTCGACCTTTCTTAGATGTGAGCTATTTGATGAAGATTATGAGTTTCCAGCAATGATAGAGATGATAAGGAAAGTATGTTTAATGAGCGGCGGGGAGGTTTATGATTTATCTCGTCCAAATTGCTGAATGACATTGACCTATTCCTAAGAATCATTTCGACCTCCGATCAACTAAACGAAAGGTTAAGCACAATCATTTGAGACCTTTGATCAACTAGATGACGGGAAGGAACGTGACGAGTGCACAAAGAAAAGAGTACCTCTGGTGTAGAATTCAATAGGAGTGTGCACCTGATAAACCCCATTATAATGCCGTGTATGGTCTTCCTGGCGCAGCTGATTGTGATCTAATAAGGGCATATGCACTGAAAAAAAATAAGCCTCCTCGAAATTGCAAAAATGATGTTGGAGACTCACATGCCAATGGTGGCTACAACTTTAGTGTATTTTGTCTCGAGGATCGAAAGTCAAAACAACTTGTCTATTAAGACAACGGTCGAGAGCATACAATGGGGAGTCCATAAAATAAGAATGTTTCAAGTAAATGGCTGGGCCAAGATATGCGAATAAGCAGAAGGAGAGAACCCGTAAAATACCTAAAAAAGCTTCATCAGATGTATTTGATGATTACCATGAGATAACTAAAAGCGGCTTGAGGGCTATCAAAGCAGGATATTTGTTATTTCCTGGGAAACGGTGACACACAATAATTTGTCCGTTTGTGGAGTTACTCAAATGAAATCATGAAGACAATGCCAACATCAACGGTCTCAGACAAAACCGTTCGAGCAAAAATTGAGAGAGAATTTACATTTTTTGTCCGTGACCACAGCATGGTTTTCGAGCAGGCTGTAGGAGATTTCTATGCGTCGACGGTTGTTTTTGAAGCGGCGATTCGCGGGCATATATTAGCAACAGGTGGCCGATGCAGACAATGGAATATATCCTATCAAGTTGGGCGTAGCTGAGGTGAAGAATGAGACTGACTCGGGTTCATATAACTATCAGGAGAGTTTCAGCAAACGGACGGGTTAACCCCAGTCTTGGATACCAACGACGTATCAACAAAAGGTATGTCCCTATACTTTGCCCTCAGACTCCCTCGAATCCTTGCCCCATGTACTTTGCCTCCCGAATTTTGTCCCCTGTAGCTTCTGTAAACACCGCTAATGTCATGTAAATCTCTGAGTACTGTGGACTGTAAAATGCACCAAGAATGAACTACCACACGCGAGTACGATCAGGTCTCAAACACCTACATGCTAATTGGAGCAAAAAAGTTCCCGTGAAATGATGAATTGACGTTGAGCAGCGGCTAGGTCGCCAATGTCCCCTATCATGAATACGCAATGAAAAAGTGAAGGCAGTTTCTAATGATGCTTACGAGGCATTAGAGAAGATTGATAGAAAAAGTGGACGAGGCGCCAAGATTCCGTTTCTAAGTGAAACCGCCCACAACTTGTTAATAATTATGGAGGCGCTCACCATTTTTATAATCGAAGTGCTAGACCACTTATTATAACAATGTCAATCAATTCATTTATCACACAATTATGACTCGAATCGAGGAAGAAAGTGGAAAGAAAGATGAAGTGTGGGTGGATTGGTTTGTCCAAGGCGAATGAATTAGCTGGGCGCTAGAGTAGGAAAACGAAAGAAATGAATTCATAACCGATCCTCCGAAGCCTGGGTGTACGAAGAGTTCGCATCTATTACTGCTTTTGTTGTCGACATTGAGAAAGAGGACCCGCTTCGCTAATCAAGGTAGCTGAGGGATACCTCGTGTTCACGCGGGGTTCGTATGTTCCGCCTCATTAAACAAGGATCCTAAGAAATATGTGTATCGGGCCTTCCTTAAGACTCACCTTCTTGAGTATACGTCATATTTCTTTGAACCTCTAAACGGGTTCCGACAACGCGGGACTAAAAAGCCCTTATCCCGACATTCTTCCACTGCACATCGAAAGCTTCCCCGGGAGACCCAAGCGACGGTAAGCACTGCATCCAACCGAAGCTGAGAAAAGAAAAGAAAAACAAAGCCGGTAAGGCAAAGAAAAGAAAGAAATAAGGAATTCTTTCAAGGCTCCACGACACGAACCTGCCATACATTGCAAAATCTATGGCTCAAGCCGACATAGCGCTGTGGCCTGCCCGCCCTAGGAGGCCGATGATAAGCGTCCCCGCAATCTCAACCCAACCCGCAAATGCTTCATCCCATCAGAATAACAACACCAAGGCCTGTTTCAACCCAGCCTAGAAGAAGATCCTCTAAGAAAAAGTAGATCTAGATTAGATCTTAGTTAGTTGTTTACTCACCCCCATCCTTTTGACCCCTTTTGCTATTTTTGTGTCCTTTAATAGGCCCCTTTAATATTGAATACTTTGTGGTTGGTGAGACTTTTGATGACTATTTATTATGTCAATTAGTGACTAGTTGGTATCCCACTAATTGGATGGAATATTATGTCCTTTTCTTATGGTTCTTTCCCTGAATCTTATCTTATCTTTACGCTAAGTGTTCCAGGTTTCTTGTTTAATACAAGCAATCAATGACATGTTTAATCGATAATAAACAACATATAAGCCATTTCACATCATATATACGAAAAAGTAAGAAAAGTATAGGGGGGACCAACTAGGATACCAAACAACTGATAAACTTCATTGCCATTGAAACAAGACATTACACAAAAGAAATCGCAAAATGCAGACAACTAACTTGAAGAAATCTAAATCTACAAACTCTGGTGTTCATTAACACCACAATTACATTTGCAAGTACAATCATCCCCACTAACAACATCCAAAGCTAAGAGCACTATAATGAAAATAGAAAACACCAACAACACAAATAAGATTGACACTTTTTTTTCAGCTTTCTTCAATTTCTCAGTCAAAATAGACCTAACTAGCGGAGAAATTGGGTCATCAAGCCACTCCCAAAATCCACATCCACCAACTCGATCTGAACACCTCACAAATCTTCTTCCGGGGTTCTTCTCGAAACCAACTCCACCTTATAGCAAATCTGCCACACCAACATCTTATGTTTGATTCAGGGCCCCATTCGTGGTCGGGCAGAATTTTTTCAATTCAAGTCGGGGAGACTATCGTTGCATGTAAGATTTGCCATTTATAATGTAATTTTCACCCAAATTAACTAAGGCTATGAAGTTATTACAGATGCCCCTCAGAAGTTACCTTCAATTTGGCTTTAACTGATATTAAATCGTTTAAATAGGTTTTTTTTGGCCGAAATGTGATTTTGGGGGGGCAATTTAAAACAAAGCGTAAGATAGGACAATTTGCAATCATAATAGTATTATGGGGCAATTTGAAACTAACGCGATAGTTTAGGGGCACAAAAAAATTAAGCCTTATACGTATTTCCGCTACACTACTACTTATGTATAGCTTCTATATATATTCATAAAGATTACATTACTTCTCCTCCATCTAAAATATTATGAGATTTCTAATGCTGAAATTTTTGTAAATCTCTTAAATTTTTATATTACTCATATTTCGAGTCGCATTTTTGAAATCATGGAATGTACTTCAATCGATTAATATATCGGGATAGCTTCTCTATAAACCAACTTAGACGAGGTTATTCCTGGGAGGAGCCGAACCCACACCATGCTGTGAACGTTAAAATGTTATAACAATCTATTAACTTTTTACCGCTAGTTTTATATACCTAAAAAAAATATTATGATACCTCTCATATTACTAGCAATTAGCAAATGACATCCATATAAATACACCAAGAAGCGCAGCCCTTGTCATGGTATGACAACAGCATATGCGTAATCACGAAAATGCCACGTGTCCAAAATTAAGAAATTACATAGAGTATGCTAGGAAGGTCCCGATTAAGTTCCTCAATAAAAACAAGAGGTACATAAAATATATTATTGTAATTCTTTATATATTCATAAACCAAGCACGCCAAACATTAACAAACTTAAAGCAAAAAAAAACCTAGTCATCCTGTAACTAGTTTAATTTTCTTTCATTTCAAAGTCTAGTCTAGTCTTTTCTGGCTAGCTACAAAGAAAACTAAACATGTTTAGATCAAATTTTCATGAAACGACCCATTTTGAAGCTCAAATAAACCCTAATCACGTTGACGATTATCTTGATAATTACCTATATAATAATCAAGAATTTGATATTTGTAAGTATTTTGATTTTGATCAATCTATTAATAATGAAGATGATTCCACTTCTAGCTTCTCTAATGCATGTCTTTCACAAAGTCCTGTTACTCAAGAAATGACAAGCACTACAACTGGGAGTATTGACTCTTCCTTGGAAGGCCTACAAGAAAACACCAACAACATGCAAGTATTTTGTCCATTTAAGTCTATATTATTGAATGGGTTTCTTCAGTTTTTGTATGTGTGTGTTTGTTTGAGAATAACTTATATATATATATATATATATATATATATATCTATATATAATTATTATTTGTTAATAATTTTTTTTTTCATTTTTATATCTAGTAGTGAAGAAATTTTAAGGGCTGCGGATGATGATAATGATGAGAACCGTGTTGTTGCATTTAGAGTCAAGACTAAGCTTGAATGCCTTGAGGATGGGTATAGATGGAGAAAGTATGGGAGGAAGAAGGTTAAAAGCAACTCAAATCCTAGGTAAGTAGAGTATTATTATCATTGATCCATGCTAAAATATACATTAGATATTTATTAATTGGCACATTATTTTGTTTTTTAATGAAAATCATGATACATTAATTCATTTTTTTAAATATTACTCATCAGTAGTCCGGATGTTATATATATATACAAATTCACAATCATTTATTAATTCGATATATTTTGTCTGTCTACTTTGGACAACTTCATATTATTATCACTCAACTTCATCCTTAAAATGAGTCTATTATTAGGAAAATTAGATAATGCCTTGATCTCATAGTCTCATTTAATTTATGAGCTAGGTGTATACTCTTTAATTAGCAAGCTAAATGACACTTATATTGGATAAATTTTGTGATGACTCTATTGAGATAATATATATTAGGAAACTATGGATCATATTCATATTATAAAATGTTTTTATATGCATAGGATTCATGGTTAATTTCCTAATACTATACCAATAATTAGCAATATAAAACATATGGAAAAGATCAATTATATCTTCCCGCAGTTGATAGTTTTGAATTTGTTTTATACGAGTATATATCATAATAAGCTAGAAGCGAAAAATAATGGTGGGGCAGTATTCTAGAAGATTGAAACCCTAATCTAAGATTTCTTACCCTCTATTCATGCTCTTGAACTATAAATTGCGAAATGTCTTGAACTATAAATTGCGGAATGTATCTCAACTGATGAGGGCATTATAACTTTACTTTTAGTTAATTCAATAACAAGATTCGTTTCTTATGAGAGTTGAACCCACACTGCATGAAGATGCAAGAGTGTTGATATTTAACACTAGTTCTTTACCAATTGAGCTATACCCGAGAACTGGTGGGGAGTATTCTATGTATACTTGATGATGATGGTTTTCCTAACGCATATAAATCGCCTCAATGCTTAGCATAAGTGATAATGTAAAATACGGTTATTAATTACTCATATCATTATGAATTGATTGATAGATATGATTTAATTAAAATTCCATAACCTTTTTAAAAAGATTCCATATCTTCATAAATATTTAATAAACTTATAGATGGAATATAATAAAAGTTCCCTATTTCTGCATATAGTATCTCGACTCTGCTCCTCATCACTCCAATATCACATGTGCTTAGCTTGCTCCGCCGCCATAGCATGATCATAATTGGGACATATATAGGAATATATATATTTTATATTTCACCCCTTAATAAATAAAGTTTGATTAATTAATTAATTGATCAAGTAGTGTTAACATTATTTTTTATTGGTGATGACGCAAGCAGAAACTACTACAAGTGCACAAGTGAAATGTGCAAAGTGAAGAAGAAAGTGGAGAGAGACCCACAAGATTCAAGCTATGTGATAACAACTTATGAAGGAGTTCACATTCATCAAAGCCCAACTCATATCATCCATACTCTTTCAAGCCAGCCATCCACTCTTCACATGAGTACTGAATGGAACAACTCTGGAGCATATAATAATCCAACTATCTAAGAAACTCTTGATGTAATATTAGTACTAAATAAAAGGGGTGTAAAAAATACACTAAGCCCTTGTTGCTTAGTTTCTTCACTTAGTAAGTATATTCACCTAAGTAACTTGGAAAACTTGTAGTTAAATGAGGGTGTAACGGGAAAAAATGTTAGTGCAATTTATTTATTCGTGTATGTAAATTATATGTAACATTGTAACAAATGGACATCCGATTATAATAAACTGTATAGAGAAAGTTACGGATTATATATATATATATATATATGTTTATATCTCACATTTAAATTGAAAAAAGTTCCAAGACAAGTGAATGATATCTCACCATTTTATTATCTTGAAATGGTATATAAACTGAACAATTGCATGTAATAAGCGAGTGTTTGCTTAATTAATCGCTGAAGCAAATGGTTAAAACTTAAAAGTTAGCTCATGAATAAGAGCCCATGGGCTGGAATAGGATCAATTTAAACCTTATTAGGCCCTCTCTTAATTAGAAATGGTCCAGTTTGCATGGCCCGTTTGATACTTCTACTGTTCTACATACATAATTGATTATTACTAAAGTTTTCAGTTCTATTGGTACATCTATAAAGGGAAGAGATGATGATCATACAAAGTTTAGAAATTTTGGTATAAAATAAATGGAGTAGCCAAGAATCCAATAAGTTTTGAGAATGAGGTGGAAGAGGGAATATAGTTATTATTCCTAATTTAATTCAGCTTTATACGTAGTATGTGATTGCTAATAACAACCATATATAGATCTTGCTTAGTAGCTAGATCAATTTATTGTAATTAACTATACCTCATAAATTGAAGCAAACAGTCATTTACAAAAGGTCCATTGTTTAGGGCACGACAGATTGATTAATATGGTGATGCCTATTATTCACCAACAGACCAACTCATAATTCAATACAAGGCTATATACAACAACTACAGTTACTTCTTTTTATTTGGATCATTCGAAATTATTTGAATAATCTAACTTTAACTTTTATAAAAATAATTATTTCGTAGTAGAGTTATGCTCAAACAAGGATTGGGAACAATTGACATAATATAAATGTCATGTGCATTCTTTGTTTAATACATGTGTAACTAATGGAAGTTGATATATTCATAATATTATGATGGTATAAAAGGGGATGTGGAAAATATCATTCAAAATCACCATTACAAGTAGAACACATTCATGATAAATTAGCTATGATGGAATAGGTCAACTATGTCTATCATCTTTACCATATTCAATCGTATCCAATGCTCAACAGGCTCAAGCATGAAGCAAGTAAGATAAAGGAGGTTATCATGCAACAATTTTCCAACTCATCTATAGGATTATCAATGATTTTGAACCATAGTTATGGTCAACAACCTCATCTTTCAAGAAAATAGTAGAACATTAAAACAAATCATTACTTTTTTCTTACACATGGTTCAAAAGGTATTACAACAATGTCTAATAATGTCCCCTCTCAATTACTCCCTCCGTCTCAAAATACATAATTAATCTAATTTTTTTTTTAATTTTTTATAATAATTGACTGTTTACAATTTTAATATATTTTTTTACAATTACAATATAGCTTTTTACATTTCCAATGTAAATTTTTTACAATTCCAATATAGCTTTTCACAATCCCTTAATAAAAATATTTTTCATCTAAAAAATTATCTATTTTGTAATGTATGGAATATATTACAAACTACTCATAACGTTTATTCATTCGATCTAATCTCCATAATGATAATAAAACTCTAATGCTTTCAGACTATTTTAGGTTCACTTGCAATTAGCCTACTTTGGCCAGAAGTCTAGAGACAAAACCAAACTAATTGATTGCTAACATCAAAGTGTCCATCCAAACGAAATGTTTCAATAGATTGTCCAAAACCTGCAAGTTTCCAATGTGTAACTCTCAATTGACCATGACTACTTTTATGAACAAACCCCACCAAATTTTGGTACAATATAATAACAATAATATTTCATTCATCCTATTTCCTAATAAAATGAGTAATTTTGAATTTCGATTATTTATTTTCTAACTTTTAGTGCATTTATATATGTTGTTTAGCATTTGATGAAAAATATCAAATACAAATATTTAAAAATATATTTTACTATTAACATGATCAATATTTTAATTCAAATCAAAACTCATTTTCTTTCCATATTACAAAATCACTCATTTTCTTTGATTGTAGTGTTAGTATCCAATTATGTCCCGTCGCTTTCTATGGTCCATGTTTGAAAACCAAACCAAAAATATTGCCATGACGCATGATTCGTGACCTGGTCCGAAACTGCTTTAGATCCTGGCCTGAAAATCCAACCAAAATTCGGGACTGATCCGTAGATTAGTATACAAAAAATTATTAACCCTATTCTCAATCTTCAATCATGCCCTTCCCCCCAATTTTCTTCACGATTCCGCCTCTCCTCCGAATTCCCTTCCTTTCGTTCATCCAATTATCTCACATTCTTTCCATAGTTAGTTACTTTTCTTCTCCTTTAATTTTTAAAATTGAAAATATGTTTGATTCTTGCTTTAGTTAGTTTAATTCATGTAAATGTGTTTGATTTTGTGTGTGTTAGGTTACAAATTGTTATTTGATTTTTTGTGTTATTAATTTATTATTTTCGAATTGTTATTTTTTTGTATATCGGATCCGAGTTTCGGATATCGGATACTATCTGGACCAGCTTCTGATACTATCGCATTCGACTGTCCGTGGATAAACCGAACCGACCGGTTTGGTGAACTCCGGTCCGAATCTTACCATTCTGTCCGATTCCGATTTAATCGAACTAAACCGTCCCACCCGGATCCGAAAACCTGGCCCAAACATCACTAAATTTCTACTTGGCCTGATTTGAGTATCAACTAAAGTCAATTCAACCTCTAATCATCAATAGTTCAATTGACAATTGATCGTTTCTTATTCTATGATCTATTTTGTTAAAATCATTATTTAGTTTTATAAATTAATTTAGACATAAAAACAAAACATATTCTCCCTCCATCTCATATTGTAAGATCACTTTTACTTTTTAGAAAATCCCTTCATTGGTTCTCTTTTTACCAAATTAGAAAAAAAATTGAATGAAAAGTTATATTTGTGACATGAATTTAATATTTTTTGTTTTAACTTTATACAAAAGCAGAATTAACTTAGAATTTAATATAGAGGGAGTATCCTCTAGTAGGAGTATAATAGAACATTGTCAGATTGAAAAAATTAATACTCCATAAATAATAAAAACGTAACACACCATATTGTACAAAAATGTAATATGAACTAGAGTCTGACCATCCAATATATATTACACCAAATAAATAGTTTTTAAAGATAAACGACTATTTTATCCCTCGATAATAATTTCTCGCTTTACTAAATAATAATTATAAGAATGTATGAAATAATTATTTCACCCCCAAATACTAACTGTTTGGGGCAGTGTACAGCTCAGGACACCGTTAAGTACCAGTCTTCAATATCAGTAAACACACATGCCCAAAAAGATTTCAATGTATCCGTCTCTCTCTCTCTAGTTTTTGTTCGGGAGAAACAAAATCAAATGCAAAGCCTTGTGTATTGCTAACTTACCCAGAAATACCATAAAAACAAAGCTAAATCACAATTAAAGTTTAATTTCATTCTGTTTTTTCCCTTTTTTTGCATTTTAAAGCATAATTCCACTTTTTCATTTTCCTTTTTTTTGCATTTTATATTTAATTTCATTATGTATTTTCCAATTTACTTTGTTGTGTTTTGCATTTTTGTTGGTACTATATAATCACAAAAATCCCAAAGAATTCACAAGTAGTTTGAAAGAAAAGCAAAAATACAACTCAACCAAATGTCATATATTGTCTGTTGTCACTTGTCAGTACTTCAACATTGTTTGTTTTTTCACTGTCTAATTTTACCTTTTTACAAAAAATAAATAAATATATATAAATAGTTACAGATAATTAAACTCAGGAAAATTGCAAAAAGACTACTTTTTTTACTGTTCTTGAAAACATTAAATAGCAAAAAAATATAGCAAAAATATTTCTTTTTTTTAACTGTTTTAACCAATAAAATAGCAAAAATATTGCTTTTTTTATTGTTCTTGAACCCAGAAAATAGCAAAAAGATTATTTTTTTACTGTTGTTAACCTAGGAAATAACAAAAGGGGGCAAAATAGTCATTTCACCCCCAAACACTTACTGTTTTGGTGTGTATAACAGTTCAGCTCAAGATTGTGCAAAAAGATTGGGTTTTTACTGCTCTTGAACCCAGAAAATAGCAATTTTTTTTTGGCTGTTTTAAACCCAAGACATAGCAAAAAGATTGTTTTTTAAACTGTTTTTGCCTAGGAAATAACTAACAGATTGTTTTTTACTGTTCATGAACACAGGAAATAGCTAAAAGCGTGGGTTTTTACTGTTTTTTTATTGCATAGATCAGTTTAGGTGGCTTTTAGGCTTGTTGGGTTGGACTGTTTAAGCAAATGAGTGTAAAGGGTTTTGTGGGGTTTTGGAAATTATGCATTTTTTGTTGCTTCATGTGAATCTTAAACTGAATTTTGTATAGGAATATATAGTATATACATTTTTTGGTGTGTATATATATGTGTGTGTACAGTGACTATAATGAAGGTGGTGTATCTGGTGGCTTTGATGATCATGGTGGTGCCACCAATGCTCATTCATGCTAACATGGAAGGTTGTGTTTGTTGTATATTTGTTGTTTCTCTTGTGAAGTTCTTGGTTTATAATTTGGAGTTTTTTTGTCTTTTTTTTTACTTGTTTGAGTTTCATGTATGGAATTGTGATTTCATTGGATTTTGTGTTGGTGCTTCAAATGTCTCTTCAATACACTACCTGTGCCTTATTATTGCCTTATCTATTATGAAGAAATGGATTCTCCTCTGTTTCCTAAAAAGATTACTACCTCATTTTTTGATAATAGAGCTTTTAAACTTCTCACTTAGATATTTTTGTTGTGATTGTATAATAATTGATGAAAACTATATCAAATTTAAAAAAATACATTTTAAATTCTTTTTCTTACTGATATATTTTTTATCAAATATTATATAACACAAATAAATATATTTAAGGTAAAGTTAAATAGGTACAACTATAAAAAGTTTCAAAAGTTTGACAATCTTTAGTACTTAAGGAGAACTGAAAGAACTTCCTCATATCATAAGGATAGGTTATGTATTGCATATTATCCAACACTTACCTCATTTAAAGTGAGCCTCTTCAAAGGAGTTGAGACATGTTAATGTGATTTTATGTTAGAAGGCTTCTTCAATTACTCCTGTGTTGTGAAATGTAAATCATTGTTGTAGGTCTTGTTGATGAGTTCTTAAAATCCAACTATTGCATTGAATATATTTGTATTGGTTGATGATTGTGAATTATTGGTCTTTCAAGAAATGGAAAGTATCAGTGTCATAATTGGAAATGACTGTTCTTATGTTTTTCACAGATCACTTATTTACATTTGCTTGTGTTGTAAATTGCTTGCGAATAAACATAATCACACTTATTTCAGCTAGCTAGGCTGAACTATGTTATATTTGTAATTGTGTCCAATGGTATGTTGAAATAAAGAATTCATTTTTGCAGCAATTTCAGCTTTTTAATCTATTCCGTTCAATTTTATTTGGCAGAACTGTTTCTTATTCTGTGTCGTTGACCATTTGCATAGGTGATGCCTTGCACAGCCTGAGGACCAACCTACAAGATCCCAATAATGTCTTGCAGAGTTGGGACCCTACTCTTGTTAATCCTTGCACATGGTTTCATGTTACTTGTAACAATGATAACAGTGTGATAAGAGTGTAAGAATTACATCTTGAATAATCCTGTTGTTTTGCGCACTTAGACTTCTATGTTGATATAATTGGCTTAAATTGCTCTTTGTATAGTGATTTGGGAAATGCTGCTTTGTCTGGTCAATTGGTTCCGCAGCTTGGCTTCCTGAAGAATTTGCAGTACTTGTAAGCACTCATCTCTTCTGCAACAACCCCACCCCCACTTCCCTCCAAATAAAAGAAAAGAAAAGAAATATGTGCCTCAACGGGGTTGTATGTAATGGTTGCCTTTTAGTTTGAGGATATTATCATGAAGCATCTCTTCTGCAATAAGGCTTCTCAAGCACCCTGTTTCAGTGTCATTCTTTCCTATTTTAGGCGACATATTATGGGCCTTTGTTGAAAAATCATAACCTCAGAGTACGACAGACTATTAATTAGGCATTGACAGGATTTCCAACGATGGTCTTTCAACAAGATCAATGTCATTCATCGACCATTATGGAAAATACTGTCGTTCAATTTCAGCCAGGTGGAGTAGTTTATAAGTTGATATATGTGTGTCGCTCTCTTCATCTAACACGCTTACAGTCTGTGAAATTGTTCACATTTCCTTACAATAGGGCTACCTCTCCTTAGATGACAAACACTTGATATTGATTGTATGCGACAGGGAGCTGTATAGCAATAATATTACCGGGCCTATTCCAAGTGATCTTGGAAATCTGACAAACTTGATGAGCTTGGATCTCTATCTTAACAGTTTTACTGGTCCCATACCAGAGACACTTGGCAAACTCTCCAAACTGCGATTTCTGTATGGAACTTATCCTTTTCTTTCTTTAACTACATTTTACAGTATGGATTATGTGTTTGCTGTTGGTGTGTGCTGATACTGTTCCTTTCACTTATCTTTCACCTTTTGCCATACCTCATTCACCACATTTCTTATTGTAAGGCATACCTTCAACGCCTTATGGGGTAGTAACAAGTCAGATCTAACCTTCGACTTCTGCTATGTTTTGTGTAAATATAGTAGGTTGAACAACAACAGCTTGACAGGATATATACCAATGTCATTGACAAACATATCTGCTCTGCAAGTGCTGTAAGTACTCAACTTAACTATCTTTGGCGTGCATTCGCTATGGTGTTTCATGAAATAATACTTCAACATCAATTTCTTTTGCAGAGATTTATCTAACAATAAACTCCAAGGTGTTGTTCCTGATAATGGTTCCTTCTCTCTATTCACACCAATCAGGTATCGATTTAGCTGGTATCAGCTATAACTAAATTTGGAATTCACGGTCTATTTCTGATTACTTGGATCATCGATTCACAGTTTTGCAAATAATTTGGATCTGTGCGGCCCAGTAACTGGACGTCCTTGCCCAGGATCTCCTCCCTTCTCTCCTCCACCTCCATTTATTGGCCCGGCTACAATTACTTCTCCAGGTGATTGCTCAAATTATGCTTTGCTAAAAAAATGTCAAGCGATGCTCTTCTTCTAAACAAAGCAGACTTTTGTTAATATCGACAAATAGCAACTGCATTATCTTCCTCATGTTATAGCAGCTCACTTTGTCTACTGGTGTTAATACTGAAAGTCAAAATTAAAGCATGTATTAATATAGTCTCACGTGGACATGGCTTCTGATGTTTATTGTGGATTGGAAAAGTCTTCAAAGTACATATAAGTTGAGTTTTGATTTCTTCTAGCATGCATACGAGATCTCATTTGACCTTATGATGTTTTGACTAAGAGAAACTTTCTATCAAATGACCGTGAAACTCATGCTAACTTCAGGTCGGGACAGTGCAACTGGTGCTATTGCTGGAGGAGTTGCTGCTGGTGCTGCTCTACTTTTTGCTGCTCCTGCTATTCTTTTCGCATGGTGGCGCCGTAAGAGAGCGCAAGAGTATTTCTTCGATGTACCTGGTAAGTAAGTTGATCCATAATGATATGGACTGTGCTGATAACATCGGATCAGCACTAATACATTGAATACCTTTGCAGCTGAAGAAGACCCTGAAGTACATTTGGGACAGCTTAAAAGATTTTCACTCAGGGAATTACAAGTTGCAACTGATAGTTTTAGCAACAAAAATATTCTGGGAAGAGGTGGATTTGGGAAAGTGTATAAAGGGCGCCTAGCTGATGGGGCACTGGTTGCTGTGAAACGGTTGAAGGAGGAGCGCACACCTGGGGGGGAACTGCAATTTCAGACAGAAGTGGAGATGATCAGCATGGCTGTACACAGGAATCTTCTTCGTTTGCGAGGGTTTTGTATGACACCAACTGAACGTTTGCTTGTTTACCCTTATATGGCTAATGGAAGTGTAGCATCGTGCTTAAGAGGTAACAACTCTTCTACATTTCTGGTCGTTTTTCTTTTCCTCACTGGATATTTTTCGACTTTAGCATGATATTATTATACCGACAAGCATTTTTTGTTTCCTATCAAAAGGAACCACTTCTGTGGCCTAGATTCTAGCTTCTTTTTGTAGAATTGAGATTGAGTCCTCATTGAGGAATGTTATTTCCTTTAATTATAAGAGCGTAAATCGTGGTCTGCAGAGAGGCCACCTGGTGAAGCGCCGCTTGAGTGGTCAACAAGAAAACGCATTGCGCTGGGTTCTGCCAGGGGACTATCATATCTGCATGATCACTGTGATCCAAAGATCATTCATCGTGATGTTAAAGCTGCTAATATATTGTTAGACGAAGAGTTTGAGGCTGTTGTTGGAGACTTTGGCTTGGCTAAACTTATGGATTACAAGGATACGCATGTCACTACTGCAGTGCGGGGCACAATCGGTCATATAGCACCAGAATACCTCTCAACTGGAAAGTCTTCTGAAAAAACAGATGTTTTTGGGTACGGGATCATGCTTCTGGAGCTAATCACAGGGCAAAGGGCATTTGACCTTGCTCGTCTTGCAAATGATGACGATGTCATGCTTCTTGATTGGGTAAGCTAATTCTTGGCATCCCTGCATTGTCCTGCAAGTGTTTACTCAAATGTTTGTTGTCCTCACATTTGTGGAGGCGTTTTGATTTCTTTCTTTTTCATCTGCTTTTGGCTTGTGACAACTTTATGTGAAATTGAAATTGATTTTCAACCAAAACATGTCCATGATTCAGGTCAAAGGCCTTTTGAAAGAAAAGAAACTGGAGATGCTTGTTGATCCAGACCTACAGACGAACTATGTGGATGCTGAAGTCGAGCAGCTTATCCAAGTCGCATTACTCTGTACACAAGGCAATCCAATGGAACGGCCTAAGATGTCAGATGTGGTGAGGATGTTGGAAGGCGATGGGTTGGCCGAGAAATGGGACGAGTAAGAAGGTTGAAGCTCGGCTGGAAGGGAGCTATGCTTGCCTGTTCTGATTGGATTGTAGATTCTACAGAAAATTTGCATGCAGTTGAACTGTCAGGACTTTTGCAGTTTTGTTGAATTAGACAAGGTAAAGCTTTAGGCATATCACAATTTAGTTGAAGATAGTCACACGGGGGCGAGCAGCCCAGAGAGAACTTAGAGCTTGAAGACGTTGAAAATACTCTCCGAATGCAAGTAACCCCCTTGCTGCTTGTCGAGTAGTCAGGATACGACATATTTGATGCAGAGCTTGCTGACGAAGATGATCCCCCTATCGATATACAAGCAAAATTAAGTGACAGCGATAAATGGTGTACTACCCTTTTGCACGGGTAGCCTGATTTCGGTAAAAAATATACTTATGTAAAACATAAATTAATGTACGACGTGTCACCTGATTAACGAAGCTCTCCATTGATTCTAGTTTCTCGACAGCAGAAGCTAGGCGAGAACCATAATTTTCGACAACTATAGAACCAAGTGTAATGCTATGGGAAAGAGTCTGTTGAAGCTTATCCATTCCCTGAGAGAGAGCATCCTCGGCTTGTTGACATGAATGTTTTAAATTACCAACATCTATTTGTTGTTGCTCTGCCAAGGGCTGAATTTGTGGCATTATAATCTGTTCACAAAGCAAATCAAAATGAATGACTAGAAGAAGATATTCCAATTCAAAAAGAAAACAAGCTGCATTGTAAGAACTCAAATGCATGGAAGTTTTACTTTTATGATCTCAGAAGGCTTGAACCCTCCAAGCCAAAGGAAAAAGCGCTCTACTGGAGTTCGCCACATTCCTGATAGTAAGTAGAAAACGTCGGCTCTGGCAGCTTCAGCTTTCATCCGAAAAAGATCATAATAGTGTCTGAGAACAGTTTCTACAAGCATTTGGAGCTCAACATCACTTATCGGAGACTGTAGAACAGTTCTAAGTTGGGAATTTTTTCTTTGCAGTTCTTCAACCCACTGAGCATATTCCATCTCAAATGCAGCTATCACTACAATGGGATAAGCCATTCAAAAATATATTTTAGCCAAAAGCAACAAAACCGGATGAAATCAAGAATAGATATTCTGATACACCCTACAATATTGAGTCTCTTGTTAAAGTGATGGTAAAGCGATAAAAACAGAAAACTGAGTGCATGGAAGTTCTCTCTGTGTGGATCAGAAGTACCAAATGCAGATAAGGATCAATAATAGGCACTTTAGAGTATCCTAGAATACTAATTGTTTGATAAACAATCATACCTGGATTCACAGATCCACCAAATCCCATAGATCCTGATGCGCCTCCAATGTACATGCGCTGCAATATATAGACCAGGCAAACACTATAAAATTTGTGGGACAAAATAAACTGATGCTGAACAAACTTATAAATATGAAAAATTGGACCTTAATCAACTACCTGCTGCCTAACTCGCTCGAGTTCTAGTTCAAGTTGAGCAAGTTTCAATCGGCTTGTTTCTAATTGTTGAATATAAGCCTTCAAAAGATAAATATAACATACTCACTAAAGCAATAATTGAAGAGAATAAAAAAGATGATCTTATTACTAAAAAAAGATTGTACAGCGAGTACCTTCTTACGCAAGCGGCTTTTCCTAGCAGCTTCACGATTTTGAGCCAAACGTCTTTGAACCTGGTTTGATGGAACAAAATCAGGAATACACACTAGTTTAACTTATACTAGTACTAAAGTGTGTATAAATTATGCACAGTTCAATTATAATGACTATATTTTTGCAACGGCGACAATTAAGCTATTGACTCCATAATCTACCCTGACAGGTTTTTTTAATTTGATTAAAGGGTGCAAACACAGGTAAATCTATTGAGCCTGAGAATGAAGGTTCTTAATTCAAAAACACTTCTGGACTGTAATGTTATACCTTTTCCGAAAGGCTTCTTACATCTTCAACATCATCAGAAAGGCCAAGAGGGTCTTGTGAAGTACTTTCTGACTACATAATCAAAAAATAATGAATCAGTCGGACCAAGAAACAAAAACTCTAAAGTTAATCTCCACGACACAACCTTGTTTAGGAACAACAAGATTTTCGAATTATTCACCTTGTTCTGTAACCTTATATCTTCTTGTGCCGCTATACTTGTTCCTCGAGGGGGGCTAATATCACCTCTAACAGCATCCTCCCACATGTTCATTTGATAGAGCGGCTCGTATATACCCATTCCTCTGGAAGGAGCAAACTGAGCTGCTGTGGAAGTCATATCACCTAATAGGAAGGCAAAACAAGTGCATTTAATTCAACATTCATGGCATTTTCTAGAACGTTTCACCTCTAATCGAAAGTTCAAGTTCGAGTCATCACGAGTAAGTGGAGTCATAAGGAGTAAGTGATACCACTATTGATCATCTTTATAAAATAGAAGTAAAACCTTCATAGCCTTATACAGAACAGTTTGGGCTTAATCATCAAGAACTTTGTACACAAATTAGATTACAGAGGAACTCAGAAAAATATGAGTTATTAGTCTTGTATCATCATGAAGTCTGACCCTTAACCCTTTTTTTGTAATGCCCAAATTTTTTATTAGAATAAACTGAATTTAAATTATAGGAAATCTAGCATAATACAAATAAATATGTAGCAAATGTTTGAAGTTGGACTATTAATCGAATTATCTCCTACATAATGCTAGCGACTATGATATGACTCCAGAAAAAGAAAAGAAACAGGACAGCAAACTAGAAGCAAAAAATAAAAAGCACATAAGAGAAAGAAGATATACCAGTTTGTCAGCAAAACCAACTTCAGTTCTGCAAGATTATGAAGCTAAGAGTTTCTGTGGCTTGTAATAAAAACACCCTCTAGCACAAACCACATATAATCTTGATGAAAAACAGTCAACTTATTACTGATAATGTATTGTTGTCTCAAAATAAAGAAGTTCAATTTGCTGCTTCAATTCACAAAACAATTGTTATAAAGAAAGCTTAACTTGGTTGGCTAAATCAAGAAACTCCAAGGAATGGGCAATATTTAAAAGCTATAGAGGAGCACTAAAAATAAAGAAGGTGGCTGCTTTTAAATGATACACACATTAACTATTATTCTATTTCATATTTGTTATATGGATTCATATATGTCCACTAACTCCTCCGCATCCACGTCAACGTACTACAATACTTCGAAAAGAATCTAGCCTAAACGAAATGATTGAGGTCGTATATTACACAACTTTATTTTTGATAATATAAACCGTTTCAAATATACAACTTTATTTTTGATAATATAAACCGTTTCCGAATCTATAGGAAAATCAAGTACAAATATTATATTCTGCTCCGTACTTTACACTACACCATTAACAATGTAACAACAAATAACGATAGATCATAAGATCGTTACACATTTGCTATAGCTGCTAACTTTTGTATGTACTGTTTAATACTTTAATTACTTAATTAATTCATCTAGGTCACTTGTTAAGCAAGTGAATATTCAATTTTTCTCTGTTATGCCTTATGTTCAAAAAGGCTAATCAAGAATAAGTTAGATCTTAGATGGCAAGATTCTGCATGGATTTTCAGACAATTTAAAATTAGATTACATTCTCTTCAAGTATCTTGGAAGATAAAGAATTATAAATTACATATCATTTTAATTAAATTCTAAATTAAATAAATGAGAGTCTAAATCTACAACAAACACCTTATCGTCTTTCTCGAAATTTACTGCATCGTAATAAAAAGTTAACATGATTTAGTTTTTGTGTTAAAACATGTATGATATACTAGACCGTTACGTTAATGATATCCAGCAAGTTTGATTATTTAAGTCTGGCAGGATGATAGCTGGTTGGATTAAACTGACAGAAGCTCATGAATTTGTGCCCAAAACATTAAACAAGCGAGTACTAATTGCTCTATTATTGATGATTAATATTCTTTAATTGCACTTCCGAGTGGATTATCAGGCTTTTATTAGTGTAGTACATTTTAGATTGAGATTGCCGTGATTATAGTACCTAATTAATCACTAAATCTACAAAAATAATAGCGATTAAGTAAATTGCGTAAAATAAACTAGACATGAGTTTTATACAAGTTACCTCTTAACGCGAAAGCGTGACGCCATGCTAATGGTAAATCCACTAAAACCAAACCTAAAGATCATATAATAACCTATCAAGTTAATACCTTCAATTGAGTAATACTTCTATGGAATTAAGATTCTCAATTACAAGCCACAATAATATCGGTTGGATTACTGCATTCAATAATATTCTCTCAAGTTAAGTTGTTTAGATTTTTTTGGTGATAGAAATAAAATTATGTAAACATCTTTATATTTATAGCTAAACAAACCTACCAAGGCTAGGTATTTCTGGCTTCCTTTAAGAGGTCAAAAACTGCCTTAAACTAGTCTCCTGAACCCGCCGGAAGCAAGCAAAGTCGGGACATAGCCGGGTCCCGACCCATCTCCTACTCCCATCAAGCTTCCAAAAAAGGTCCCCTGAGGTTGACTTAGTCGGGACCTAGCAAGGCCCCGAATTCTACCAAGCTTTTGCCCGCCAGCCTTTGATTTTCACCCAACAATCTCCCACTCAAGACAAATTTCGATCACTGCCTCTTCAAGTTAATTCATTCGCAAAGCAGCCCCCTTCTCAGATTAGCGTACTGGCGTTAACTCGAAGTTGAACACAACTGGCCCTTGTTCACCACATTTGTAAACATATCCGCCGGATTTCTCGAATTCCTCTTTGGAATCTTCTCAAGCTCGTAATTCCCATTCTCCAATACAGGGACGTATAAATGGCGATCGGGTCCTATATGCTTGGGGTTATAAAATAAACACGGATTCTTAGCGATAAATAAAGCACTCGATTATCATAGTACAACGTATTACTACCATCCTCAATATTCACCTCATTCGTAAAATTCCCCGACATTCCCTCACAACTTCAACCATAGCAAATATACTCACCACAACTGTGACAATGCTACTATAGGTTGCAACTCTAGATCTCAATCACGCGATTCTCTCCAAACGGAACACATATCTAATAGTAGATTTTCTACTATCAACATCACCACCATTGCTGCAAGACTACCATTCGTATTTCCTAAAATCCACTCTCTCATGCCTTCCCAATGTTCTCACTGGCGAGTTATTGCTATCTACTAACAACTCTTACCGCATGCAATATCGTAGCTCATGGCACACCATTGTATTACATAAGACTACCTACTCTGTAATATAAGACACTTTATCCATATACACTAACTCATCCGCCTCAGTGATTGTTCTACGATGAATTGAAAACGAAATATTCCGGGATACTTTACCGGGTTTTGCATCTACCATTGCCAACCCCTGATCACCTTCTTCTGTATTCTTTCAGCACAATCTCTGTAATCCCGATCTCCGATTATTCTCATCCCTGCACTTGTTTTGCATCACCTAGATCTTCTTTATCGCAAATTTCACCGATAACTCTTTTCTTCAACATGTGCCAATTCTTCAGAAATCAACTCCCACTATCAACATATCATCCACATACAAAGAAGTGAATTACATAATCTTTTTCAAACTCCTCTTTATGTAGCGCCAGATTTGGCCCTGCCAACTCACAAACTTCAACCTTTTCATAAAAGTTATCAAAGGTAATGTTCGACGCCTGAGCCAAGCTTCAAGCCATACAAACTCTTCAAGCTCACAGACCAAATACTCTTTTCCTTTTAACCTCAAACTTGAGGTTGCTTCATGAATATTTCTTCATCTAGATCACCATGTAAAAACGCAGTTTGTACATCCATCTGTTGAAGGTGCAGATTATCCCTTGCTACCAACCCAAGGACAGCTTCCATTGTCACCAGCTTGACTACTTTTAATTATTTCAAAACAGTAGTCACTTTCCTTCCTTGCTGAAATCCCTGACAAACCAATTGAGCCTTATACCGTTACTTTCATCCCCGTTTCCTTCCTTGGATTCGATAGTAATCTATTTGTTCTCAAGAATATTCTTTTCTCAAGTTATCATGGTTGAACCTCAACTCACATGTCATATTTGTCATCACATCTATCTTCCTCTTTCATCGCTAACTCCCACTTAATCGCAGACCACCACATCAGACCGGCTTCATCATAACTAATGTGCTTGTCTTTGTCGTGCTATCAATAAGAAGTTAGTGTGATGGAGAATACCTCCGAGTCAGTCTCGCTTTGCTCTTTCCGATTCTAAGCAAGCTTATCTCAGATAAGATCGTAAATGCCCTCAACCTCATCTATCTCCTTCATCACCGCCAGCCTCCAGAGGTGGTACGACAAGTAAAAAGGATCTTCATGTTTACTTTCTCGGAGTAGGCAATGATCTAAGCTATGTCATTTGAAGCCATGAAACCGAAGTTATATGCTTTATTCTCAAGGTCAGTTTCCCTCGAATTGCAAATGACTTCTTCTTCCACTCTCCCTTTCTCCTCCAATACCTTCTTCTATCTTCAGACAATACCTCTTCATTAAATATCACATCCTTACACGTATTAGATCTTCCGGTTCTTTCAAATCATTGCACCATATCCCATCTCAAAGATCACATAAAAAATAAAATATCAAATGTTAAATTTTGCATCAAGTTGTATTTCTAGCATTTCAGATTCTATGAACATAAGCTAAACAACCAAATACTTTCAGGAAAGATAAGTTCCTTCTTCGAACTCCATACTTCTTCAAGAATTTTGAAATCAAGAGGAACTGAGGGTCCCTATTTATCAAGAAGCGTCAGCATTGATCGTGACGCCCGTAACGCCCCGAGGTAATCCGTAATGTAATCTCATACCCGAAAGCACGCTCATTTAGCGCTCGCTCATCCTCGCCTACTCCGCTCACGGGTGTTCCCGAATAGTATTCTGCCATTTTGATCTCATTATCAACACAAGACGCTTGAAATCACCACCAATATATATCTCTTTCACCCCCATTATCGATCTCAAACATTTCACTTTCTTCACCTCAGCCTCGTTTCTCAATCATAGCTAGCTCTTAAAGACTCCATATAAACTTCGTGATTTGTGTTTCAAGAAATAAACCCAATCCTTTCCTCGTCAGAGATCATCTATAAAGGTTATATAACGCAATGAACCTCCCACTGAACCAACCGGGTGCATCCCCATATATCTGCAGGAACCAATCCCCTAGCCCATCGACTTAGGCTTAACCCGCTTAACAAAAATGACCTTCGTCCGCTAATACCCGACACACAACTCATAGATACGTATTTATCAACAAGTATTCTCAATTCGGCAGATAAATTATTTGAGACAAGCAATTTTCAGTTACTCTTTTTCACCATATGACCCAAGCGATCGCGCTACCATTCTTCTCGTGAACTCAACAATACTATCATACTGAGTCCTCCAGTAGGCGTACAAAGTACCCATCTTCACCCCCGAGCCATACCACGCCCACGCGCCATTTTCCAAATACATCATCGAATGTTGTTCATAGCCATTCATCCAACTCGACTCAATGTAAATCAAGTTCTTCTACAAGCTTTGGTACATGTCTCACTTTTGTCAATTTCTAGGTAGAACCATTTCGACAGCCTTCAAGTTTATGCATCTCCCATACCAGACAATATTCAATTTGCTTCACCACGTAAGAAGACGAATCGCTCCATAATCTCCGCGTAGTATAATTCTACACTTATTATATCCCCAAGAAGCGTAGTATGAAACGAAGCACCGTAATTCAATAACAATCAATCGGCAAAGCAGTAGCGATCTACGAAGTCATCAAGAACATCACGCCACTTATGTTACAACCCGACCTCCTAAGCCTCGCATCAAGCTTCCTTACGCGGCCCATCTCAAGCACATCCCCTTAAAGATTCAGAAAGACGCCCTCCAAATTTCGAATTTACTCCTACCTCTCGAATTTGACCTCCAATTATTCTCATTTCTTATCCCAGTTCCTACCTCTTTCTACATTCAATGCGTAACCCTTATCTCCCCATATCGGGCTCTTTACGATTGCATAAACAACGCTCCTGCACTACCTTAAGCTCCAACTTATCATTACTCATGAAAGTTGGCCAATCGGCAAATTTCATCGGCTCTCAACTATTTGGCAAAGATGCCAATAATATCAATGCCTGTAACTCATCATCGAAATTTACCGAAATAGTAGGTAATTGATTTATCAAACTATTGAAGTCATTAAGGTGCCTAGTTATGGGAGTATTCTCTAACATCCTCAGTGAAACAACCGGCTTCATAATCTACCTTTATTGTTAGTCGATGGCTTCTCATACGATCATCAATCTCATCGCACTTTGTCAGAGTCTCCTTAGCAACATTAGCTACTAGCTGATGCCAGCGTCCGATCAAGCCACCCAAGCACTCAGCTATCTAACTCCTTCCTTCCACTCTTCCTCATCCATCTTGTTAGGCTTATCGCCTAATGGCTTGCCTTCAACTTCTTATCGCATGTGGCGTGATCCTCCATATTCATCTTCTCTCCAACGCGAAATCTATCCCCCAAATTTCTCTAGCACGTGGTCATCACCATTCATTTTTCTCCATTGAATCTCGTGACATTTCAATCAGAATAATTCAGCTTCCTCGATACCAATTGTCAGAATTATGTAGCCTAATCTAATCATCAAACCTAAGCAAACAACGATAACGACATACAAGAAATTGTAAGCAAATAAATCCACAATACCTAATTTTATACGTGCCTCCCTTAACGCCGAAGGCCATGCCGTCAGTCAAGCAGTAAACTACTAAAAAATCAAACTAAGATCGTTATAATAATCTATCAAGCTAGAACACTCAATTTAGTAATACTTTATAACTTAGTATTCTCAATTACAAAGCCTCTATAATATTATTTTATGCATTTATCTCAATAATATTCTCTCAAAAAAGTTATTTAGATGAGTTTTTTTTCGATAAATAAAACTCATGTAGTTATCCAATATTTATAGTTAACAAAAACCTACTGCCAGATTTTCTCATGTTTCGCACGCCAAACCCGGCCGTTAAAAACGAGCCTTTAACTCAAGGCCAGAGTGCCGGGACATGTCCCACCCATCTCCTGACTTATAGTTTCAAAAAGTCCACTCTAGATCGACTGTCGGGACCTGCCAAGGTCCTGTGACTTTCCCGACCTCTACTGCTTTTGCCCCTGCAATTTGGTCTCCTAATTCCAACAAAGATAATTTAGATTACATGAGCGTTCGAGTATTACTTCGGACTAAACAATATCGATGAAGAAATAATATTAAATCTAATTCTAGTACGCATCTATATAGTATTTTTAATTTATTTTATTATTAACATGATAATTTTGATTCAAATTAAATGTAAATATTAATTAACACTGCAAATTTCGTTAAATTTGATCATTGAAAAAAAGTTACTCTTTTAATAGAGTTAGTATTAATTAACTATCAAATAGTCATGCGTGTTTACACTTTTAGTATTTTACAACCTATCTATAAGCTAAGAGCCTAATAAGATTGAACGTGCCTGTTGATAATATTAATATTTTTTTATTAAGATTCTATTTATCCATATGCTTAGCTTATTAAGACCAACAAAAAACTTTATGTTTAAAATAAAATAAAATTATTAAAGAGCCTTTACTCTTGCGTATGTGTTAAATTAAAATTAAGATTTAGTGCAATTAACATTATTATTGTTTAATCCCATTATTTCAATATATTAAGTTAATTAGTGGTTATTCAATAAAATAAAACTATCAAGAGAGTTTTATGATAATATGTAAACCATCTGAATAATTCTCAACTTCCAGAATTATCATCACCTTTCAAATGTTGTCGAAAAAATCACCTGATGAGATCAGATTTGATTGGTTTCTAGATCAAAGACAAATTGTTAGGTGTTAGTGAACTAATAAGCATTAGCATCATTATGCATGTTTTGGTTATTAAATAAGATTGTTGGAGAGCTTTGTGTAAAGTCTCTGCATCAGATTAGCATATATAAGATTCGAACTAATGAAAAAGGTAACAAATAAAAAGATCAAGGCCAGTTATTACGAAGGTACCATATTTATATACAAGTTGTCATAATTATAAATTTGCTTTATCCTTATTAGTTAATTGATTATTAAAGGTAAAGTTTCTTACATGATCTCCACTTAAATGACATGTTTTCCAATTTATGTTATCAATAATTAATGCGGAATATACTAATTCATGCAATTCGTTCCACTTTGAATTAATGCGTACACTTTATTTTCATATTTTTTAGAATATTATATTTTTCATGTTACATTGCATATGAAATATTTGAACAGTTTTTTAAATGGTAAAACAATGTTCATTAATCATTAGTGATAAACATAAAATAATTTTGATTTAAGAATAAACAAAAAATAACTAGCACTTTTGAAATGAAAAGCCGGTTGCAAAGAAAACTTGATAGTATCAAAAGAGAATTAATTGCTGGTTCATTTATCATCTCGAGCATTAGTGGCCAATTGCTTAAGCCCCATTGAACTTATTATAGTTGATGTAAAAGGAGACCACCTGATCGAAACTGCTTGAATTTATTATATTGACTATATATGTAAATCAACTGATACAAATTAATTTCTATTTCCAAAACTGTGGGACAGATTATTGAGTTGCTCAATGCAACCACTCAATCAAATCCAATTCGCTTACCACACTACTAACATATACCGTATATAGTTATTATAGCTACTTCATATATATATATATATATTAGCTGCTATATACTCCTTCTGTTCCTTTATTTAATTAATCATGTAAAAAATTTGTTTTTGTTCCTTTTACTTATCATTACTTTGGGTTTCTGAATTTATCAAATTCCTTTAAATTATCTTTGATAATCACGGCTATCTCCCAATATTCTATTTCTCATTTAATTTTTCCATCCTTGAAAATGTGAAAATTAATCAATTATTCTTTAACAGTATTTTAAAGAGAAGAATCAAATTAAATCTTTAACTTAATATATATTATTAAGAAGATCATATCTTATCTAGGTAGCTTATCGAGATTTATTTATGCAATTAAACTGAAATTATTGTATAAATGCAAAATCCATTCTTGAACATTAATGATATGCTTTTTCATGATGATAAAATGGATTGATTAATAACAACCTTGATATTATCATTTACACTTTATCCCTAATTTTATTATTTCAACTGCATGAAACTTAGCGGTGTGGAAGATTTGTTTTCTTTTCAGTTGCTTTTAATAAATACTAGCTTTTAGTGGGACAAGTGGATAATATTTAGCCAACAGTTTTAATCTGCTAAACGCTGGCCTCAAAATTGATTAATTATTATCTCCTTTATTATTTCAATTTTAATCAACTTACATTTAATTTATTTTTTATTTTATAACTGTACCTCCATAGCTTCAAATTATAAATACTAATATCACAGATTTATTATATAACATTACACAAAAATTAGTATCATGGGGTTTGCAATCTCATGGCAATTTTATTTCATATGCTTGAATTTTGCTATATAAAGCTCTAAACTTTTTTTATCTTTTTTTGGTTTTCATTTTCTGATTTTTTCATGATTTATTACATTTATTTTAGAACACTGAAGTTTGTAATTCATTATTGTAGTTAATCTTTCACTTTTATACTTACTTTGGTTTATGTTAGTATTTTGTAGATATTTTATGTTATTTCATAATTTATACATGTAACTCATATCATTGAATATACGCTGGTAACCTTAATTTGAATTGTTCATGTGGAGAGATTTTTTTGAGTGGTTAAAGAAGTTGATGCTGAATTGTCGATTTGTAATGTTATGCGATAATACAAGATTAAGATGTTAATTGCTATAATTAGAAATATATTAGATATTAGACGGTGAATGGTAAAATAAAAATTAAAGAATTAAATATGGTTGATTCATATTTAAAATAATAGGGGACATAATAGTCTAACAGATTTTTTGAGATTCCATCGCGCTAACTTTTGGTATCAAACATTTGGGTCGTGCCTACGTATTTAATTTCTCCTAAAATTTCAACTGCTTCTGTCCATACCTCAGATAGTCAATAAATTAACGTTGTAATCAAGAAAACGTAAAATTGGCACAAGTATATTTGATTGGATATACTCCCTCCATGTAATTATAACGATTATTTTCAATAATCAAAATTAATATACTTCTGAATTTAATGATGCATATTAACTAAATATATAGAATCAAATATTATGGGTCAATAATAAAATGTTCATTGGACATATTCATCACCGATAACATTATACATATAAGGTGCAATTTAGAGTTTGCACCTGAATAAGTCTCAAGTATCACAATTTAAAAACTAAACAATCTTCATGTTCATGAAATCGGTGATGGGGGTGACGTGCTAAGAGTCAATAGGGGTCCCTATTGTGAATCCTACACCATTATTGATAACTGATAATCGAAAATCAATTTGATCCTAGAGATACTAATATGATTTTTAACCAAAGAATAAGATAAAAAATACTCACCATGACCACCACAAGATCCAATGATCGACATTCCACTAATTCATTTACAATAAGCACAAATTACTTAAAATAAACACACAAGATCAATCCCCGGTTCACCTTCACTGTGGTGAGCTGAACCATGCTTGCATCCACTAATAATCACCCATGAATTATACGACTCAAGAACCCTGGTCTACCATCTAGCAATTGATGCTAATATACTCTAAAACTTAGAAATGATCCTGGAATTGGGTGTTTTCTCACAGATACGAAACCTAATTATAAGCCTTCATATGAACTCTCTTTAACTCCATTAATTCTCTATACTTCTTTGATCCTCACCTTTCTGTGGGCAGTATTTTCTTACACTCTCTAAAAAGACCTGTATACATAGCTTAAACAAAGATCCTAGGTCTAAAAACCTAAACCTAATAGGAAAACTCGGGGCCAAAAGCCTTCAAAGCCTCTAAAATCCCAGGTGGTGACTGCATCGCTTCCGAGCCTCTGCTTCCCGATCTTCTTCCTCGAACTTTCAGACTTAAAAGTGCCTGAGGCCTGGGACTTAGACCTGCCTCCCAAGTCCCTATGTTAGCAACCAATTTGGCTCCCTACAATCTCCAAGACAAATTGATCATCGCTTCAAACTCAATCCGCACTCACTTACCCGAGTTCATCATCTCGAACTCCCATCAAGTTGATCCCTCGACTTCAATGCACCAATTCAGAACAATCCCTACCACACCAACATGACTATCTATTTACATGAGCCAAATTGCCTGTTGGAATTTTTTACTACATTCAAATAACACCAATGCTCTTTCTTACCCACTGCATTCTCTTTGATTCCTCCAATGCACTGAAACCCTCCAAGTCATATTAATATTGTTCAATTCTCTTCTTATTTTCCCTTGCCTGGAAATATCAACTCCAACTTCTTAATCACATTCATTAATTATTTTTTAGTCAGCTAAATCTTAAGTGTGAAGCTGGCCCTCCATGTTTCTTGAAACAATTTGAACTCTGATTGATAATCCAACACGCCTTCTGCTGTATCCTCACATCCTATAACTTCTAGAGTATCTCAACTGTACTCAACTTCTAGGACTTTACCTACCTATTAACCCAAGCCACCAACAAGTTAAACTCACTACGCCGCATTTCCAGAATGCTTCCAGCACCCCATTCCCACCAAGTTCATCCTAGCCATCCATACCAAACGATCTCTTTGAATACTCCTTATTACCACCGTGAATCTCCATCATATCTTTCGAATACCCGATGAATCCACATAACCGCAATCAATCTTAAAGCCAATTACTTCCACCATGTCCTTCAGACGTTTGACAATTTAATGAATTGTGATCCTGTAGCCAGAATTTTAAAAACTACTTCCTGAACAAGCGATTAGTCCAATGGATCTAGGTAACAAATGTAATCTCAAATTTCTTCGAATATAGAACCGTTTGATAAACCCTTTCAAAACTCATGATCATCATGCTGCAAATTTCCTCCAGAGTTCTTTCGTACTGAATGATTTCATTTATAAACCTGCCACAAATCACACCACTATACTACAAACTTCAGACCTTCATCTTCAAGACGAACTCAAGAAATTTCTATTTACAACATATGATGCCCAGTAATCAAAACCCGGAGACAATTTATCTTCCACCATATTAGTCCTAGCGTTGTTTCATATCTCAGATCAACGCCTATTCTTTCAACCTAGTCATCAAATAATACCATCACTGAACTTCAGCTTCCTCATACCATGAACTTGCACCATTATCGCAACCCCATAATTAATAATAACTCGGATCCCGCCTTGCGATACAATACCCATACGATCTTAACTAGCAATAAGACACTGGCGGTGATCATCAATTACACTAACACAAGATCCAATTTATCTATGGATCCAACCAATTTAGACACAGACAACAATGTAGTGAACAATAAACAATACCCAAGATTTACCTCGGTCGAATTCTTAACGCTAGAAGTTAATCTCAGATGTCGTGCGATATCCACTAATAATCAATAAAAAGAATTTTTACAGGCTCAAGAATCATATTCTACTGATCAGTAAATTGATGTACTAATACACTCAAATTTAGAAACAAGATTATCCTGTAATCGTATTTCATGGCGAAAAATTTCACTCATGTGCCCTCTCATATGAACTCTCAATCTCTCATGAATTCTCTATACTGATCCTCACTTTGAGTGCTGTTTCCAGCCAATTATATCTAAGCACTTATAATACTCATATATATAAAAGGAGAAAAGATCATAGGTCTAAAACATAAACTGAATAGGAAAAACCTCGTCAAAAGGCATTCAAAACCGCCAAGAAAACCTCAGCGAGGTAGGCATGCTCCCGATCTTCTCCTTGGGCACCCTTTTCTGACCTAAGGCCCTGAGGTCGGACTTAGACCCCGACCTCGGCTCCGAAGTCCCTTCCGCTTGGTACCAGGTTCTGCTTCACCTCCAACAGTTCATATTAAAGTTCAAATTGATTTAGTCTAGAACCTTACTAATATACCCGGAAGGTCTTACACAACTAATATGGACTGTGTCCTAATACCCTCCCCGCAAGACCTGTAATGCGGTACAATATATCTATTTAGGTTTGCTACGCGACCTTAACAACGGTCCACCTGGCCGATACCAGCAAGAGTCCATGCAACCAAATCAATTTGCTATGGATTATTTCATAACTCACGCTAATACACCAGGAAGGTCTTACACAACCAATGTGGGACTGATCTCAATACCTTCCCGTACGTGTAACGCGATCCACTTCTACATACCAATTTGCTGCCCAAGAATGCAGGCGACCATACCATGTTGCCATGAGGATGCATACTAAAATCAATTGATTATGAAGAATGTAGCCGAGTCTTATTAATATACTCGAAATGTGTTACACAATCAATGTGAGAAGGTGAGATTGGGTGGAAGTATTTAATTCATTAAAGAAACGAAAAGTTAAAGTATCTTAGAGGCTATTTACAAAATGCCAAATGGGTGCCATGCTTATTATTTGAAAGACATCTTATGAGGTACGTAAGTGTAAAAGATGAGTTAAAGAGAGAAAGGGTCGCTACCAATAATGGTTTCATCAGTATGGATGTCATTTTTACAAGAATGAGGATATAGCATTTATTTTGAGAAAGTTATCAAATTAAGACAAGTAATGAGTTTTTTTTTAAAAGTGTAACTCCATTATTATTATGGACCTCCATGCATCTCAAATTCTCAATAGAGAAGTCCTTTTACACTTTGCTAAATGTTTCACAGCCAAATATATGTCACTCGCAATACTTTGGACATTGACAAAACATTCAAAACCTAATATCTTTTAAAAGAATGTAATATTTTTGTATAAAGATTATATATATGTTATGTCAGTTATTAGGTTGATTTTCCTAGCAAAGTACTTGCACTGTTCATAGTTTTCAAATTTATGATTTGGATTTGTAGAGAGGAACTATATATAAATATTGGCAACAATGCAAAATTGGCCGAACACATATAAAAACATTCAATATTTGAAAGTTATTAATCATCAAAAACACATATATATAAAAACATTCAATATTTGAAAAGTTATTAATCATCAAAATTCTAATCTGGACAATCTTTTGAAAAGACAATCGAGAGTATATTTCCTTTTTAGAAGGAGGCCACATAATTGCAACCCTTTAGTTTCAATAGATGACTGCTATGCTACCTGGTATTACAAAAGGAAATAGAACACCATATGATAACGCCAAAATAAATTCACTGGTGGAAAGTGAGAGTGCTGACAGAATACAAGTCAAGCATCAGAATTTGGCCCTATATATGTAGTCCTCAATGGGACGTTGATTTTAACGGGGCGAGTTGCTTCCATTTACGTAGCTATTGGGGTGACCTACGCCCTTCTTCCTTAGATACCATGCTTCCCCGGGAAAGTTAAAAGACGCTTTGTTTTTTAACCAGAAAAGAGGTGAGAGGTGCAACTAAAAAGCCATTCATTTGAGATTATTCTGGCCGAAATAGTTCGGCTAGTCGCCAAATTTATGAAGAACATTTAAACCGAATCCTTAAAAATCCAATAAGTTTGATTCTAAATAAATTTCATCTCAAGCATTTTCGATCCATATTATCACTAGATATTTACGCAAACATATGTTGAAAACTCTCATACAAACAAGCAATTTATCATCATTTATCTCATTTTCTTTCCTATTTCATCCACTCTCATCCATTCGATTCCGTCACCGTAAAAGTGTTCAAAATGCTGCACGATGTTTTTATTATTTTTAATTAATCCGATATATAATTGCACTTGTTTTCGCTTTTATCTAGCTTTGTGCAATTATCTAAGCAAAAGCTCGGTGAATCCATTAATCAAGATATTGAATAGAAATTCAACAAAGGTCATATTATTTCAAAGATCCAATAATATTAAAGTTGAACCCATAAAGTTATATGTTTGTAAGTTTCTGATCTGAATTTAGCAAGCCACTCCAACTCATTGAGCTTACTAGAAGTCATGTAACCTTATAGTTAATCACACATTGCACCAAGGCCAAGTTTCGAGTCATTAATTTAATGGGGTCCAATAATTTTAATTCAAGATATTTTTATTGTTAATTATGAATGCCAGTTAATTGCCAGTATTATTTATGTCTTTACATGAAACCATCCTTTACACAGTCGTGACCACATGGACTGATTTACTTCTGATTTTCTTGAGTTAATTTTTGGTAGCTCATAATTCTATCATATTAATTTATTTAATATCTCGATATCAATATTAAAAATGCTCATATAAAGTCAGACACTAGAATATGGGCCATTACTTACTAATTGTCAATCAACACATGTTTCAATTCATGGTATATATAACTATTACGTGCAATTTAATAAGCATATATCGAAAAGACCTCCCTTGGTCAAAGTTCATCATGTAGGACATATTAGTTTCTCAGAGACTGAACTGTGTTAACCGGTAAAGGAATATCAAACGTGATAAAGTAATTGCTGTTATTTTAACTACTTGAAGCTGATCCCATAAAATTCCTATACTGGGCCACAAGCAAGATTCACTTTGTGCTTTCATTTAGTATTAGCCAATTTAATTGTTTAGTCAATTTATGAAGTAAGTAGTTCAAATTTAAATTTACTCTTTGATTATTAGTTAAATTAAGGATTAAAGAAAAAAAGACTAGTAATTTAGTATATTGGAATTTGTGAGACGAGCATTTGAAGCTCTTGGTCTTCACATTAGTTGACAATTGTCTGTACTTCCTGAAATCTAATATTACAAATTCATGCCATTGGCTTACTAAACGGTTCGATTCGATTCACAAAGTTTGGCTCGATTCATGTGTTCAAACGTATACTCAAATGTTAAATTTAAGATTCGACACTTTCAAACGTGTTCGAACTCCAAGATTTGACATTTCATCATGTTTTAAACCCAATAAAGTTCGATATAGTTCGGTTCGCGAGAACAACCCTAGTGAGGCTAAGTGCCTCATAAAAGCACTTATTTCAAGTGAGCTTAAAAATAAAGAATGTGTGAATGACGCTGATTGAGGGTGCAAAGGAATACAATTTTAATTCAAGAAAAGAGCAGTCAAATGGAAACTTGTTGATTTGTGCTGCAGAGAGAAAGAAACATTGAGACCACTAAGGAAAAACCAACTAAAGGATGGGAACAAAAATTCAAGTTTCTTCCATATCTCGGCTAAGGTACGGCGGAAAAGAAATGAAATATTGAGCAGGGAAGCATTTAATGGCAGCCTATGCGTATGGTGGCAATTAAGATTATGCGAAAGGACTTTAAAGTAAATGGGACCCAGAATCTCTGTGGGCACCACTGAGTTTAGACTGATCAACCTGGGCAATGAACCAATGGTTAACCAGAGAATACTAGCATGGGCTGTTTGTTAGCTGACATGTCACCCCGACAAAAGTTCCCGGTCCGAATGGATGATCAAGTAAGTTTGTTTCGTCTCTTCTTAAAAGGCTATTTCTTGAGGTTGTTAAAAGTTGTTGATAGTTTCTTTTTTAGTTCTAAACTCCTTCATGTCGTTAATCATACTTATGTGTGTCTCATTCCTAAAAAAGCCTCATCCACTAATATGAGTGACATTCAACCCATTAGTTGCACAGTAAAAAATTGGCTGGGATGGTAAACACCAGCCAGGGTTGTGTTCTGGAAGTGACAGGCGAATTTCTATGTGACTAAAAGTGCTTTTCTCCCGGTGCCTATTATTTCTATTAATATTTTGTGGCACATGAAGTCTTGCTAATTATATGAGTCATAATGAAAATTTTGTTAAAGATGGAAATTGATACGCGGAAGGCTTATGACCGGGTAGAGTGGTCTTTTCTTGAGGCAGAATGTAAACCCTGGGTTTTGCCAAATAGTATCTGAACACCGACAATGTGTTTGATTTCTTCTGCTTCTGCGCTTCTTTGACACGGTACATCAAGTGGATATGTTTGTTCAACAGTGGGATCCTCAAGCGTGACCCTTTTGTCCTCATATCTTTTTTCGGCATTTAAAGTAGAGATTGACTTGTACGCCATGCAAAGTCAGAGGAAAACAAGGCGCCGAATGTGTATTAAATTAGTTTAGGGACTACTCTGCCGTTAGCTTACTAAGCCATGGACTCACACCACAGATCTTCAAGAGCTACCTATGGCGTGTTAATTAGCATGAATCCCAAGAGAGGAGTTAATTAGATTAAGGTATAATATTGAAATCTTTTTCGATTTTTGCTGTTGAATAGTAATAACAAAGATAAAACCAATTTAATAGCAATAAAACTATTCTTCAAATTAAACCCTAAACTTTAACACAATCACACAATTATACAATTAAACACAATCAATCAAGGAATCAATTTCTAATCAATAACAATTATGGAACTTATTGGCAAATAGTGTATGTTGTGAGAAGACACATTAACGATATAACGAGCTTCTAAGAAACCTAGCCGACCGACTTTCCAACTGGATTTGGAAAAAGTAAACGTATAATATACGGAGTTCACCACCTCGCCACAGCATGCTGAATCAACTCAAAATACACCTCTAATGATCCCACTAGGACACCTAGCTACGCCTCTAGCAAACCAAATTCTAGAATTCACCCTGGGATTATTTAATTCTATACTGGGCCAACTCAACCCTTGAAACAAACCTCTAGCTACCACAAAAGCCGACTAGCCAAATCTCGGCTAATCAACCCACACAATCGAGCTTCTCACTCAAGAAGAAACCACTTTGAAGGTTTGTGGCTAACCTTTTCTCAAAGAAAGTTTTACTCTTGAACAAGATAACTCCCTGAATGGATTAGATCGAAAGACAATTAAAATCTCACAACAAATTAAGATTTTTCTTTTGATAATTTAAGATCGAGATTTTTGGATGTCAAGTAAAGTAGGTTTCTAAATGGGGATGGTTTTCCTTTATGCGGATGAAAATTTAGTCTTAAACTGATCTTATCAGACCATCACATCATCGCCAATAGCCCACTCTATGGAGGTCACGATGAAAACCCAACGGTTGCATTCTCGCACCATCGAGAGCATCATCGAAAGTGCCACAACCCTAGATGAAATCCTCGATGGATCTTGACAACGTTAAATACCCATCGAAAAATTTCATAGCAGACCCAAGGCACACGATGAGAGCACACGATGCTATTTGGGAGCTTACTGACCTCTATTCATCGAGTGCTCACTCTCGATGGAGAGCACGATTTAAGTCAAGTTTAAAAGCTTCTTGTGCCTGTAGACTACCACTCAAGAGCCATAGGGACCTCGATTGGGAAAGTTCACTGACCGTAAGGTTTTTCAAGCTTATTTAAGTGTTTCGATTCAATTCGATTTCTCCTCACTTAAATGACACCAAGTCATTACACTAAGATTCGAGATTGATTCAATCGACAATCAAACATGAACAACACAACAAGGACTTATCAATCAAGTAAGTTAAAATGATTTAAAAGCTCAATTAAAAATCCAAAATCCATTCTCTCACAAATATGAAACAACTTAATAAGTTAGAAATATTCTTACGCAACGCCTATAAAGCAATGAAACACATAAAATGGTCATGTGTCTCGAATTTGCATTCTTGTGCCACTAGGCGCACTGTAAGTCACTAAACAAATGCTAGCGCTTAAATGTAATTTGTTATTATCAAATAAGGATTCGTGACTCATGAGTCAAATGTATGAGTTTCTAAGTAATGAAAAATATTGAAATGTAAGGAAGTTTCTTTCCGCCGAAAAGTTAACGCGAAAGAGGCTCCATCGCTTTTGAACTAATGTGTTACACCTTAAGTACGAGTATTGAAAGTGGGACATGGGATGAGAAGTTCAAGATCAGGGCAAATATCTTGGTTTACCTTCACACATTGGTAGAACGAAAAAGGCGTTATTTTCTTACTTAGTGTCGAAAGTTGAGGAGATAATCAAGGGTTAGAAATGCAAGATTTCTATCTCGTGCTGGGCGGAGGTTGCGATGAAACTGGCTTATGTTATCCCAAATTTTGCTATGAATCATGAAATTACTTGTTGGAATCATTGATGCTCAGGTCAGCCTTATGGCGAAATTGTTTTGGTTAGTCTGATGTTATAGTAGTGGGGATTCATTGTAGTTTGGACAAATTTTGCGAGGAAAAGTTTGAAGGGGGCTGGGTTTTAAGGACTTGGAATGTATGAATTTAGCTTTTCTTGCGAAACAGGGGTGGCGGTGGTTACAAAGCAAGCCTTTCTTTTATCCAAGTTACTGAAGGAAAGATACTTTCGGCAATCGTCTTTTATGCATGCAAATCTTGGAACTAATCCCTCTTTCGAATGGCGGAGCCTCTTGGAGGGTAGAAAAGTTCTAACTATGGGTATTCGATGGAGAGTCGAGAATGCAGATCGAGATCTTAACGACCTCGATGCCTCGATCACGACTTCTACCACGAGGTAGCGAATCCGAGGGGTATCACAGTTGATTAATAATGGGCAATGGAGGGAAGATTTGATCACTGCACTATTTGATCCGGAGGATACTCAAAGAATCTTGGCCATGCCGTTAAGTAGATACCACATCCGTGATAAGATTGTATGGCATCACACAAATAGTGGAGTTTACTTAACGAGCTCCGGGTACAAGAGTGCAAGAGCTTTAAAACGTAATGGTGGACTGTTATGCTAAATTTGCTGGGGAAAAACAGTGATCGACAAGGAGTTGGCTCTCTGGCTCTCTCGCATCATCCTTAGTTGGCTCTCGCATCATCCTAGTTGGCTTCACTCAGCCCTCTTACACAATTATTATGTTTAGTTTGTTGCTTGTCTTGCTACAGTATTTTTGACAAACAACCTCAGATTGTTTCGCTTATTTTATCTTACCCATATCTTATCGACAAAGAAAAAAAAACTATTTGCATAAGAAGAAAAGTGCATATAATGCTCATAAAAAAGCAATGCAAACTACCCCATTTATTTAGAGATGTCGTTAATGACCTTTTTAAGTTCCATATGACATTCTTTGGTAACTAGTTTTTTTTATTCAAACATAGATAATTGGAGGATTGAATACAAATTAAAGTTACAAGGAGATTGCAGAGAAATTTGGAACTTTGATCAAATTATATTTTCAAGAAATAAATGAGTCGATATCCACCGTTTGAGATAGAAACTCTTAAAGCTTGATGTAACCATTTTTTATCATCCACTCTAAGCTCCAATGTTTGTTCACATTTTTAAATGTCCAATAAGCCCATCCAAATGTTGCCCTACCATATACCTCCAGTTGAGCTTTGCCAAACCTTTGGTAATCTTTCTTTGAAGCATCTTTGACTTGCCACTCAGCGACCCATTCCCCTAGTATCAATAGTTAGCCCATAAAAAATCCAATCAATTGCACTTCTTAGCTTCGTAGAAAGAATAAATATTGTTCGCTACATGTCAATAAACCAATTATAATTAAATAGATGTTTATGAGGTTTGAAGCCGTCAGACAAGTTAATTTTATTAGAGGACAAATGAATTGTTTCGAAAAAAATAAGAAAAACTATAAAAATTTAGGAGGTGGACCATAAAACAATTTTCTAAAAAATTATATAGTAAAATTTTATTTTGCAATAGTAGGAGTCCATTTTTTGAAAAATTGATGGTGCGACTGCTTTGCTATGCCTCTAGTCCCACCAATAATGTTTATGATTAAAGTTTCGAACCAAAAAAATAGTCAAATTGGAAAAGTGATTACCAACAAAAATTGGAGGTCCATTTGATGTGGGTGACTTCGCTTCCCTGCACCAGTTGACCTGTTTGTCCGGATAAAGTCAATATGTTGGTCAACTGTGAAGCCATCTATTTCGGGGGTGAAGAGATTGTAATAATGGACATCAATAACTGATCCTTTGAGTCCATCAAGTGTAAAGTAAAATGGTTTCTCCTAGTTTGGTCTGAAATGTTTAATCGATTACACATCACAACATAAGCTGTTTGAGAGTGCTTTCGGATTGCCTCATGACCAGCTTTGTAGTACTTCTTTATGCTTTCAAGAGACGCCCCAGGAGCTAATGGTTCATTTATTAATTCAACTGCATAAAGACTTGGGTTCTTTGCATATCTGTCATCAACATGCAGGAACATTGTTACAATTATAGACTATACTGATATAGCCTTTGATAGGGAAGCAAAATATAGATTTGTAGATTAAATTAATACAATTCCTTCTTATCTATCAGAAGTACCTGAAGATGTGATAATTAAGCCAGACTTCACTCTCGGATCACACATTTGAAGTAGCGCGCACTATCGCACTCTAAACCCCACTCCTGATGGAATCTTCTTCAGAAGCAGTGAGTCATGTTGATGACACTCATCGCTTATCTATGGCACCTACCGGCCAAAATCGAGAATTGGCATATGAAATGAGTGCCCAATATTGGTTTGTACATAGCATACCTAGTTGCCAGGAACTCATGACCAAAACAAAGCCTGCCGGGATAGCTCTCCCCACCGTGCCCTCCCCCATTCTTGAGTACCATCTCTGTTGGAGCTATGCTCCTGGGCGATTTTTAGATCCAGTAGCATGGTAGGTCAATTATCACTTTAATACCATATTTCCTATTCCAAAAATAACAATCTATCAATCAAATTGAACATTTGGTTAAACATATGCGACGCATAATGTATGGATGCATGAACATCCATATGAGATTTAATTTGTCACAGAGAGAAGGACAAGCTGTTCAAAACCATATAAACTATCTCAATGAGAGAAATCGCGGTATGTATGTGTTGGGTGGGAGTTCAGAGTTGTGTGTTAGAAATGGCCTCCTGCCCATGCCAAGAAAGCGTTGTCTAAGGTCTCCAAAGACCCGCTAACATAAGGCTCTGGAGGTGATGGATCACTAGCTATCCACCAACCGACAGGGATTCTCACAGCATTTAGTCCATTTGTAGATATGAATTTGAAGTCATCTTCGACTATAAATGTACTCCAATGTTCCTGGGCAAAACAATATATAGATTATTCAAGCTAGCTAGCGATACGAGACATCATCAGGCATCAGCCTCGTATTTGCAAGTAATCCAACCCGAGACATCATCATTGAGAGTAATATCCACGGAACATCACTTTGACCAAAGAAATTCTGATTTATAGACATTGCCTCTTACCCTCATAACTTGTGGTGCTTTCACTGGTCCATATCCATTAGCTTACCAAACTCGCCTCAGAATTTTATGGAGAGACCATTTCTCTCGAAAATAGGGTCATCAACAATCTCCATCCACCACCCCCCATGGAATCAGCAGTGATAAGCTCTTCTGTTTTGACCTGCATGTAATAAATTAAAAAACATGTAAAATATTCATTTCACTGTATTTATTATGCAATGAGAGTACTTAGATATGTGATCGATCGGACCAGGTAATCCGATACTCGCCTCAATTCCCGAGAGATAATTGAGTTAGTACAGAGAGTACAGACTACAGAGTACACTACTGTAGTAATTCTCCCTAGGAAAACTAACCTTCATATAGTTAATTCATTATGTGCCATGATTCGAACCCGGGTCGGGTTATCAGGATCCCTCTCAATCCAGCCCTGATATAAACCAGGTGTATTTTCAGAGAAGAATTATAATTCCATCTGAATTTATTCCCATAAATTGCTTGTTAAAGACCCTCAAATAGAAAATTTTCTCTGTTACCCTCCACAACTACAAACAAAGAGTCAAACATACACAAACAGATAATAATAAAACTTACAAATGTAAGAAAATTGAATCAAATTTGAATTACCTAGTAACTATAAAACGAAGAAGAAGGGAAAAATACATTATGCTTCCTAAGATGAAATTTCACTGCAGAAAGATTTGAGTTCTAAAGTACTCAATACTCCCGCCTTTTCACAGGTGTTCAACTCTTATAAAGAGCGAACCTTCAACTTAAAAGGAAAGTTTCAGTTCTTTCATCAATTGAGGCATATTCTGTGATTAACATAATATTTCAGACAGAAACCTTGAGGAGCAAACCTTGAGGAGCCTTAGTGCGACAGAAGGAAAAAAAACATTCATGTCAAAAGTTGAAGCATATGTGTAGATATACATACAGTGAATGTTTCCCATCCAGAAGCAGAGTTTCTATTGGCAACAACTATATTTCCTCCTCCTGATTCAGCACTCAGATACTTTTTAACTGATACTGATTTAAATTGTAGTTGAGCGCCATCCAAGAAATAATTGATTGAAAATGAAAATAGTTTTCTCAAAATAAATTATTATGTCGAGAAAATGTATATAGTTTCATACTCAATGTTGATGATCGTTTTTAAGTATCATCATTAAACACCAAATATATCCAATTGAGATTTACAACGTGAATTAGAAATCGCCAAGATCATACCTCTTCTTTGTTAACAATTACATTAACATATCGCAATTCTTCTTAAGAGGCTCTCGTCTAACTAGAATATGGGATGGAATATAAAAAATGTGCATGAAAATATATTTAATCTAAGAGTCTTTTTATTGGGGATGGCACTAAAAAGAGATGGCTTGATCCGTTGTCCTTCAGTGAATCGAAATCAGCCTCCGGAGATTAACAGCAACGAATAGGTAAAGGTCCCCAAGTATGATCATTTTAGGCAACTTTGAGTTATATTTTTCCATCCAAAACTGAAATCAAAGGCATGAATAAAACAGACAAATGAAATGGAAAATTGGTGTTTCTTGAAACTTTGGTCATAGTTGTTTAGTTCAAAGTAAAATGAATTATTAAGAGGGTACTATTATTATTACTCCTATGAATTTATATAGTGATGGAAAGTGGGAATAGTGCACTTAATAGGACCACTCCAAGAAAGTAACGTTTCATTATATTCTACTACATCTCAAGTGGGAATAGGACCATCTCAGTAGTTAGTGCACAGTTGGCTCCCATCTCGGGCGTGGGGAATAGTGCACCTATCAGAAATGGGAGAATAAAGTCAAATGCCTTTTTTAATACGGAGTACTGTATTAAAGAAAACAAGAAGGAGACTACATTAGTCATGCATCGAGTCTAGAAGGATAGCAATGGCTGCTTAATGCTTAGATGACTTTCTTTTCATTTCTTTAAATTCTAATCAATTATCAAACGATTCTAGTAAATGATATAGAGTACAAAAATTTGTCGCAATGTAATCATGAAGCGATTGAGTATTAAAATGATATTGGTCCTTCACTCAACAAAATCATTAGGTTCTAATAACCTTAAATTTGCTTGTGTTTGATTAAAGTCTGCATAAATTTGCTTGTGTATTAATTTAAGGTGTGCTTAAATTTGCTTGTGTTAGTTTAAGTACATGGTTTGGATTCAGTGTACCAAAATTGTATGTCAAAAAGTACAAGATTCGATAATCGGTTGTATACCATATTTTTCCAAAATTGTATGTCAAAGTATAAGGTTTGATTCATGTACCAAATAATACTACATCGCGAGTCTATTCTTACGTACTACACAATTTTATAAAGATCACGATTATATATAGCTACACAATCGGGTTTGGGATCATCATATAAAGCAGCATATCGCTAATTTTGTGAAAAGACTCTTCTATTCATGAAATTGTGATTTATAATCAATCAATTACATCGATATACATCGCTTGAATTCAAACTAAGCCATGTCATCAATCTAACAAACAACGCTAAACCAGATAGCTACAAACGCAGAAACTAAATAACAACTCGAAATAATCTCAGATTGTGAAGATTATCACAAACAATGCAGACGATTTAAAATGTAATGATCACGCTGGTTTATTTGGTCTGGCCTTGACATCGCTGGACTGCCAGGAGAGCTTGACTCAGTGATTTCCTTCAGAGCCCCTCAATCTGGAGCTGGTTGAATCTAGCTCGATTGGATACCGAGCAAAGAAATTTGGCTGTATAAAAGCAAGCTAATGAAGGCATCACCAACCTCAAAGACGAGTCTTAATGCTTAACAACGAAGATCCCCAAAGAAAGAACCTCTTCCTCACGCATAAAGCGATAATCAAGAGCAACGTGCTTGGACCTGACAACAGATTATAAGCCAAATACGCTGCGTAAATATTGTGATGGTGTCACTTGCAGATCTTTCAATAAAAATTGCAACCAAGTAACTACTGGGTCAGAGTTGCCAATGTATACTCACCAAGTTGTTTCGACCTCGAAACCTAGGTCGGCTTTTTGGAAGACCATGACACTATATTGTCCCCAAAGACACACGAAAACTGTGGTGGATCGCGAGTAACTCGATAATGCCCAATCCGAGCCGAGTAATACTTTGATATGAGGAAAGTTACAATAACTTAAAGTGTAAGTTCCAAAGCAAAGATATCGCAGTAACTGGCTAGCCAGCCTGGTTGAAGCCTGTAAGTGGCTGGCATAGTTCATAGCCCGATTCATCTAGAATGTGCCCATGGTCTCAGGAAAGCCAACACGCAGAGCCCACTCAAACACTATAAGAACGAGAGCCTCACCGGGAAGAGAGAATTAGACGCTTCCTGGGGCGTGCTTTTGGCCACGGAGGAGAAGTTTTGATGTAAAGATCAGTAGCTTGATCATACCATGTTTCTAGAGAAGTTCTTTAATGTACTTATGTCAGACAAAACAAGCCACTACCATCTTTTGTACTTCCACCCCAAAAAATAATGTAAACCACTTTAAATCATTCAAGGTAATGTAGCATCGAGCTTAGCAATAAACGACCAACAATTGTCATAAGATCCCAGAGTTTGATTATATCATCAACATACAACAAGAAACATATCAAATGACCACGATTTATAAATGAACAAGCTGTGGATCACCTGAAACTCTCAGACAAAAACCTTCAATTTAAAAAACATAGTCAGATAATCTTTTTAAACTGTGCCTGAGAGCCTCGAAGCTTTAAGTCATATGTGATTTCAATAGACAATGATGTTGTGGAAAGTCAGGGTGAACAAAACCTGCAGGCTGCTTCATATAAATAACCTCACTCAAGTTGCCATTTAAGAATGCATTCTTTACATCTAGTTGTCGGAGAGGCCATTGCTTTGAGACTGCAATAGTGAGCACAGTTCTAATAGTAGCATGCTTAATAACAGGTGAGAATGTTTGATCAAAATCAATGCCATGCTGTTGTTTGAAACCTTGAGCTACTAATCGGGCTTTATATTTATCAAGAGAGCCATCAGCCTTTAACTTCACTCTAAAAATCCATTTACTGCCTATTAAGTTATGAGAGGAGTCAGGGGGTACTGTCCCATTTATGTCGAAGGTGTATCAGTACTCTTCTACTAAGGCTTTTGCCAACGAGGAGCCTAGAACTCAGGAGGAAGAACTAGAGCAGTTCAGGCAGGGGTTAAGATTGCATGGTATCTAATTCTGAGAGAAGTAAGCTGTTTAGGCTTGGTAATTCCATTCCTGGATCTAGTGACCATAGATGAAAGAGAGATAAAGCCACAGAGGAAGCGAAGTATGTGAGTAGGAGACATTTTGTGTAGTAGAAGAATCAGCAGGACCTTATGAGGGACAGGTCGTGTGGTCGAAAAGCGAGGACCGCCAATTCAATATATGTTGCTCATGAAGCCGAAAGAGAGGATCACTGTGGAGCGTAAACACCGAGAAGTGGAAAGTCACTTCAAGATGTGAGAAGCATTTATGGTATATTGTAATGTATAAGAAGTGTCATGGGTATCGTTGTGAGTGAGCAGTAAATAAGGTCGAACTGTAATTAGAGAAAGAGATTTGTGTATTTGATTGAAGTAAAAGGACCATCATCTTGAGATGCTGGCGATAATTTGAAGGAAATATAAGTGAATTAGAGTGTTTGTAGTAAGTGATGAAAGTTAATAATAAACATTTCGCAGAATGCAATAATGCCTAGAAACACCTAAAAAATGCCTCTTCTATTCATTTATACTTATTTATAATCAATCACCAGCATTAGACATACATCGGGCCAATTCAAACGCTAAGACCTAACAACAATGCTAAGTTACATAGTTGCCAAACGGCGAAACTAAATAACAACTCGAAATTGAAGATTATCACAAAGTCATTGGTACGCCGAAATCACGCGTCGCACGGGTTCGCCTCGACATCAAGTCGACTATGACTCTCTTACGTGATATTCGAATTTTGATTCGCTCACGAAAAACTGACGATTTAACATTTATTATTAATCGACACACAACGCCGACAATAATGATTGCCATAATGCTTACTGAAATGGAAGCGAAAAGTTAGAGAATTATACATTTTATAAATATCATACTTATTGAATTTGTAAAAGCTACTAAATAATACTGTTCCGTCATATTAGGTTGATTTTCCAATAAAGCATTTATATCTTTTGTTCATAATTTTGAATTGGGAGATTTGATTGTGAGGGGTTCTATAAGTTTCGGCAACCAGTAAAATTGACTTAAACATATATAAAATATTCAATATTTGAAAAGTTATCAATCATCATCAAAATTTAATATGGACAATCTTTTGAAAAAGCAATCGAAAGTATTTTCTTTTCAAAGAGACCATACATTCAAACTTTATCACATATGCCGAGTTATTTATGCAAACTTTAGACTAAAAGAAAATAGAACAATTATATGATAATTCAAAAGTTTAGTCACTAATTGTTGGATATGTCAGTCCACTAATCAAATACTCGACCTTACTCAAGTAACCCAATCTACTAACGCTTAACTAATTTGGTGCTATTAAATATGATACTTAGTCACCAACCATTCCAAGCTTTTCAAGGCTTTTAAAAACTCTTTAATTTTATGATTTAAGCTTTTAAGTAATATTCTTCCTTCGCCACCGAAGCCTTTCTAATTCCATTTAAGTCATATAACAATGATTTCATAATGTGAAAGTGCCGGTTGCCTTTCATTCAATTGGCGCTTCTATCTATCTATCAAAATCAAACGAGTAGGAATCGGCACAAGTTCATAAATAACTATATCGATTTTCAACATTGATATCAAGAGCTTGGTTGATTGTTGTTGGAGCTCGAGTGAAGTGCTGCCAGACTACGCCACTACGTGACCGGAGTTCGTATTTGCTGGAGAAGCCTTGGGTCGACTTGGATACGCCTTGGCCGGAGTTACGGCTCAGTCGCGAGCATTTGTTGCTGGTCGCCGGAATCGTGAAGTGCGAGTTTCAGATATGTATGTTGAGCAGCTGAAGACGCCGAGTTCCAGATCTGAAGAAGAAGCTGTTGCCGGAGCATTTGTTGCTCGAGTTCGCCGGAACGACGACGGAGGTGCAAAATAGCATTTGTTGCTGTTACCGGAGTTCGTTTAGCTTGGTGTTTGACACCGAAGCTGTCCAGGGTCGCCGTAATTGTTGGTGGCTGCATATCAGGATCGGAAAATCGCCATGGAGTTGAGCTCATTCGCCAGTAGCAAAGTGCTTTGTTATGAACAGTACCAAGCGAAGGTGCACAGATGAATAGTGCTATATTGACGATTTAGCTACAGTACCCGGCTGCTACAGTCGCGTGAATAGTATCGCATTGACTTTTTCTGACACAGTTAATCTCAGATTTCTCGAGCTAAAAATTCCAAGTGCTATAGTGTCGCAAACTTTTCTCTGTAAAGCTGCGAAATTCGTGAAAGAGAGGTTGCTTAATCCCTTGTAAATTTCAGTTTTTTCATTCTTGTTAAAACCGCATCCTGGATTCCGGCAAGGATTTAAATTTCAAGTGGTATTTACGTTATTTTCACACACTGTATTGGCTGGCTTACGTTTAATCGCTTAAAAATTTGAATCTTTCGCTATACGTACGCTATATTTGATTGTTATTTTCATTTTATTATACGATGTCCTACAAGAAAAATCAATATAGATTGCCTCGTTTAACTAAAATTTGATTTTAAGATGCTGAAACAAGTAAAATCAAGTGTGTTTCATTCAACAAAAAATGTTTTACGTCATAATGATTTATGTACCTACCTATGTTAAAAGAAAACAAGATTGAACGAATTTAAAAATTCTTACCTCGAACTTACCGACTGTGATTAGAAAAAAATGGAATTACGTATATAAAAATCCTTTGTGATAAAACTGAATAATCTATATACCAAACCCTTTGGCCAAGAGAATGTTCTTGTTAGAGAATTTAAATTTAGATTGGGACATAGTCTTAAGGATATTTATTTTATAATTCAGATATTTTGCCAAACTCCGATAGCAGATATTAAGTTGTCTCAGCGATAAGCACATGATTTCATTACGCTCCCATCGTCTTTCAATGTTATTCCCCGACCAAGTAACGAACTGCTATTAAGTACGGCAGATGATGCATCTTTGATATCAGGGTTGAAGGCAAGAATTGTATTTAAGTGCATATGAGAAATTTATGCTATTAATTTAAGTAGTATCTCAAGATAAAGAGAAAGATAAGAAAAACATTCTTTATACTAAGAAGGATTCAAGTTCAGCCTAATGCCAGAAAAAGATATAACTCCACAAAGCGGCTTTAAGCTATTTGACTAAGATTGTCCTAAGCCTAAAAAAAAATCAACATCACATAACGGTTGTTTCAAGTACTTTGGGGCGATATTTTCATGACTAATAACCTTGATTATCCTAAGGCTCAATAATATATCATTCGATTTTTTGCAGGCGATTCTGACGGTATACAGATTCTCCACTTTTTTCATGTGAATCTTCGCATGCTATATGTTTTCAAACTATAAAAGAGGCTTGTTATTATCATGTGTATGGCGCACCGAAAAAACTGTAATGTTATGTGAATAGAGACAGACAAGGCCTTGCGCTCTCTTCCGATTTTGTTTATCTCAAGAATGTTAGTAAGACGTTCCCTCGACTACGGTATAATTTGTTATCTCAGGCTTCTCGAGGATGTAGTTCCGAGGAAAATGGGAAGGGAGTTATGAAATTGAATGGTTCTCTTGTTATTTTCGATCAGTCACAAGAAAATAACTTTGTATGTTTGTCATGCTAAACTTAGTCAGGTACTTCCTTCGTCAATTATTATTGATGATAAATCTATTTTTTAATAATAGGATTAAAGTCATAAGAAATGATAGAAAGACAGAGATTTTACATAATCGTAATCACTAAGTAGTGATAAAGCCCACATTCCCTTAGTTTAACCTCATGGGTAAAGTAAAAGTAGATTTAAGTTTGACGCCCAAAGTCGAGGCGAGCATGCGCCTGTTAGTTCCAATGGTGAGATTTGGATTGATTTAAAATGCATTTGTTGTCAGTTTTAATCATTTGATCGCTAGAGAATTTATTCAAAAAGAGGAAATATATTATGTAGATATTTGATCCTATAATAGCATGTATACAAGCTGAAAGCATATTTACTCTCTTCTATCATTCTATCATTGTCTTTATGAATTTTGAGATAATAAACTTAGCTAATAATAAAAATACATATTGCTGAGTTTAGTAAATTTTTCAAATCTTTCATATCCTGAATATACATGTCAGTACCTCAAAGCGCCGGAAAGTAGTATGCCTCTATTCAATGTCATGGAACGACCTGCCGGGCATTCTAAAACCACTACCTATAGCCTCTTGCTTAATTCTGCCTTTATTAGTCATTTTGTGATCTATTAACTTATCGAAAGGTTTGTCATCAAGGATACTAAGCCTGTATTTGTCATTTAACTCGAGAATCTCGTGGTAGAATTATGTCCTCTGCATTTGACATGCTTAGTGCGTGTCTTCGTTTGCTCTAACCTCGATGATCTTTTCAGACTTTATATCCTTTCGTGGGACTTCACAGCTAGTTTCAAGGCTCATTGTCAAACTCCTGAGGACTAGTAGAGAGTTTTGTCTCTGCAAACTTGACATGTGCTTAGTGTTCTGTCTCTTTGTTGTCTCAACCTCGAGGACCCTGCGTGTAGAGCTCGTCATTTTGTGCAATTTGACATACTTAAATAAGCTCGCTCTCTCTCTGTCGAATCCCTCGAGACCTTCGTGCATGAGTTCATCTAATTTCATGACCGGCATACTTTCAGGATGTTGTCCTTCTACCTGCAAGATTTCTAAGACGCTTTTTATGCTTGTTGTTGTTTTTGTGAGTGTACTTCAGTGGCACGCGACGTTTCCAACCTGCTAGAAATATCAATCTCATGACTTTGACGTTGACGTTATTACCCCCATCCCGGGTGGAGCATTACCCTTTGATGTACACTCTTCCATTACTTCAGATGCTCACATTTAGTAATTCAGCCTCATCATTCCAGTTTTCCCCAGTATCGCTAGAGCATGTCACCCACAATCAAGAATTCACCCATTTCAGTAAACCCACCCCATAACTTATTTATTTAACTCACTCCTATATGGGCTTTGTTAAGTGATAAAGTACATGAAATAACCATCGCAAGCTTTGCGCTTTTAAAAACTCTAAAGCCTGTACCTTTAAGTCTTAGACATTTTCCTTCACAATCGAAATACCCCTTCTAATTCCATCTAAGTTATGTCTTAGTCGGCTCAAGGCGTAGTATTTGGCCATTGACAAAACTAAACTATCAGAACGGGAAATTAACACTGTTTATTCTTACCATCAACTATTTGTATTAATTGTATAAGAAGAAAAATACAACATAATCAATAGTATATAAAGTGGGAGAAATCCACGCGTGGTCGCTAAAGAATTGTTTTTTTCTTTAGCTATACAACCTCGGTAGCTAGAATATTTTCTTAAATTATAACTTTGCATTACAAGACGTTTTGAAATTGTTTTACGTAAAAGCAAATATTTACTTAAGATACTGAACCTAGTTAAATTTTTTTCATGCTAATTTATTTTTAAAAAAATTAATATATTCATGTTCAAATGTACTCTAGAATTAAATATGAACAAAAAATTATTACAAATATACTCTAACTGAATTTATATTTTGTAATGTATCACATATTGCATTCTATACAAAATTTATACTGAACAGCTGTTTAAATTTTATCCTGACGGTCGAATGTCCATTTGTTTCAGTCGCCTCATCAAACTTCATCAACTTTACCCATCAATCGATCGAACATTTACGAAAAGCTAAAGACGAAGTTAGCACACATGAGCAAACACCACTACCATTACTCATAAAGGCCTTCTATCATTTTATTCAATCATTTTTTCATTCCACTCTTTTTTTATTTCCTTTCACTCCTCATCTTTCAGTTTACAATAACGCATTTCATCATCCGTGATAGTTTCTTCAAGCTTCTCGCCAGATAATTTATTAAACATTTGACGAGATATAAATATGAAATTCTTCCTTTCATACCAATTACTTCATGCCTACTAACATTTTACAATGCTAACTATGTTAATTTTTTTCCTTTATTTATTTTAAAAGCTTTTTTAATATATTCACAATGTATAAATATACTAGAATTAAATTTATGAACAAAAACTATTTCAAATATACTCTAATTCGATAATTGATATTTATTAGAAAGACATATTATTATATGGCATGAAGATAAAGCTGGCATCTCTGATACGCTATTTAATTCTTTATATGACCTGGCCAATCCGCTTACCGTCGATGACGGTCAAGCCTCGATCAATCAACCTAATGACACGAGCACATTATTTACAAAATTTAACAATAAGTTAACACTATTATCTTATGTTAGCACATGAGCGTAAAAACTCCCCGCAATTATCCATTACCTTGCAACCTACCTTTCTATCATTTTATTTAATCTGCTTTCATTTCACTTTTTCTTTTCCTTCACTCCTCATCTCTCTGGCCCATGGTCAGTTCGACAATTTCTTTTGTTTCTGCTTTTGGCAATTTATTTAACATTTGATGGGTATGAAATACCAGAAATTTTATTTATTAGTTGATGCCGATTTCATCAATAAAAAACATACTGGGATTTTGTCTCCCTCTTTTTCTGTGATCTTTCTATACCAAATTACACACATGCTGCAACCTCAACAATTATTTTATTCAACTCTCGTTGCCTTTTTCTTCCCCGCTCTATCAATATCATTGTATCCAATCTGTAAAAACGCGAAGAATTAATAATTGTCATCAATTAGGAATCAATGCTGAACGCAGTCACCCGGCCATTCGCCACCTCTACATTTAAAAAAGCAGTGCAAACTACCCCATTTACAGATGTGGAAGCTACTATAAGTGAATCTTTTGGTAAATCTAGTTTTTTCTCTTTAAAACAATAGATAATTGGAGGACTGAATACATTAAGTTACAAGGAGATAGACCAAGAGCAATTTGGAACTTTGATCAAGTTATTTTTTCAAGAAATAAATTAGTCAGGATGTCCACCAAGCTGAGACACAGACTTTAAATGTTCCAACTTTCTACTCTGAATCAATTATATTATTTTTTGAAATTAAAATGATGATCGATTTTTTATTCATAAATCAGACTATTATACATACAATCGAATGGTAGAGTATTTTTGCTATCAATTCGAATATAAATTCCCCACTAATAAAAGCGTGAGTTAAGTGCTTTCTTACTCATATTACTAATTACTATATTACCTTTATTATAATATTTTCTATGATGAAAATATATTTTTAAAATTTTAAAATGACCCTATAACAATTCAATAATTAATAAGTCATAAAATTCTATAACGATCATTATCAACATCATCTTCATCCAATTATCTAAAAATACACCATCTTTAATGAATGTATAAAAATATTTGATATAATATCGACTTTGATTTTTTAATTTTATCATAACAATAAGTAAATTCCATTTTAATACAATAAATTAGTCTATCTAGGCCAAAAAAAATTTCTATGATAATTTATTCAATTATAAATTGAAAGAATTTTTCTGAATCAAAAAAATTAATATTAAAGAATATATATATATTCCAAATTACATGATATTTCAGACATATTTCCCAACAATCGAAATAAAAAATGTCAAGTTACATATCTAATAGTCTCTCTTCATCCCCTCTAATTTTTATTTTTACATAGGCTTATTTGGTGAAAAATTATCAAATAATAATATTTTCAATGTACTTAATTTATTGACATTAATCAAATTAGTTTTTCATAGCTGCAAAAGTTTGAAGTCAATTCTGGAAAGACTTAAATCAAAGGATGAAGCCAAATCTATTTAATGGAGGGAGTAATAGATTTGAATATTTTATTTTAAAAATTTAATTTTTTTACTCCATATTATAATATATATATATATAACATGTTAGTTTTTATACTTAAATAAAATATCTTTATTTATAAACTATAAATAATAATTAATTAGAGTTGAATTCAATATATGAAAGGAAATTTTAAAAAATTCAATCGTCATGATTAGCTATCAGATTAGTAATTAGTAAACTAAATAAGAGTATATTGTCATAATAATACTTATATTAGTTTTTACTCTATATGAAATATAATTCATCTATATTACCTATGCCAGTGGAATTCAGGAAAAATTACATGCATGAATATGTATATTATGAGTGTATAATCGACTTTATCGATGAATGTACGATGTACAAAATTGGTACTATCATCTTCTATTCGAATCTTATTTTCGCGAATTTTTATATTAAAATCGTTATTTATGCCAAAATTTTAAAAGTCATATCAAGAATATTAATCACATACATACTATTGATGTTGTCTTATTAAAATAATTAGTGATATAGTTTTTAAAGAGGATGCCATCTTTATTCCATTAATTTTCCATAATTCATTTGAGTTTTTCAGCATTAGAACAAGACATCTAATACGTGGGCCTCTTTCGTCGCTTTTTACGTGACTAAAATCGGTGAAAATTTTATAAAAGAGATATTGATATTATTCAGCTTTCACAAATATTACCGGTCAATCATCATTTAAAATACGTTAAACGAATACATAAATAAAATTGAATAGTAGAACTAAGGAATAATTTATACTACTAATCAATTGGTAAGGGACAAGCTTAACAATAAATAAACAACATAAGGCACGTTTTTTTATAAAAGAGAGAAAAGTGGATGTTTTCTTAACAATAACAAAAATTACATAACGGCATTCTTTTATTAAAACCTTGAAAACGAAGAAGAAGATAAACAAAACTTTTTAAACCTTATTATTAAAAAATTATAAGATATCCTATAAATTATAAATAAATGAATTATAATTACGTGAAATATTTAATTACTTTATTTATTATCTCAATTTAAATGTTCAGTTTAAAATAGGCTTACGTGCAACGACGCCCATTTTACTTAGTACTTCAAAGATAACTAATCGATAAAAATCTGATAGAATGTGTGTGTTTGCCTCCCTGTGCCTTCAACGTAGCTGATGATATACATCTTCATCTTTGTTATATAACTCTAATAAATTACATTCAAGTAAAAATAATCACCAATTAAAGAAAGATACCGGCTAACAAAGGTCAATTCATATGGGGACAAGAAGAAAACTACACTAGTTAAGGTGAAAAGTTGTTAGATTAACAAGATCTAACACTTATATTATTAAAATTAAATAAATAATAACGAAAAGTGAAGAAGAATAATCAATAGTGATGGTTAGATCATTTTAAATTTCATTTATATTTAGTCATATTATTTCAACTTTTTGATATTCATTTTATTTCTTCACAAATTTAATTTTAATAATTTTTATTTTTATAAAGGAAAATATTTTTATATGCTTTAATCGCTCGATTGTCATTTTGCTTATATTTTTTCACAAACATGTTCACATGAATTCAAGCATGTAATACTGTGATTATTAAAACGAAAAGCAGATAGATTATGAGCCATTGTATACTTAGTGAAAATAAAAACGCATTTAGATATCAAATGATTTGTTTAAAAAAGTTTCATATAAAAAAGTATCAAATAATATTTAGTGAAATATCAATGCAGTGGGTGAAATATTGCAAACTATTACTTTTATGAGTTTTAGCCGCAACATTTAAAATAATATAAGGGGATGAAGTATTAATTAAATTATACATGAATTGGGAGTACGGTACAACTTTTAAACAATATATGGTACAATGCAATTTAACCCCTGCTTAGTGCTTAGATGACTTTCTTTTATTTCATTAAATACTAATCAATTATCAAGTGATTCTAGAAAATAATTTGGAGTATAAGAATTTGTTGTAATTTAGTAGGTTGAATATATGGTCATCGATGTTCATAGGTTGCAATATTACAATATAATCATAATGCTATCGAGTATCAATATTGCGATATTGGTCCTTGACTTAAGAAAATCTCCATTAGCTCCCCAACATTAAATGTTGCTGTATGGCTCTTTGTTAAGTTCAAAGTATCCTTAAATTTGCCTGTGTTTTCATTTCGTTTGTTTGATAATTCTGCTAATTAAAGTGAGTGGTGACAAGTGACAGGTTGGTGGGCCTATTTGGGGCCGTGAGTACCATACGCAACGCCCGGCGTGCCACCATATTTCTTAGCGCGTCGACGCGAATTGCTCAATTGTGTTTTAATTATTGAGGTTGCTCCATCATCAATTCATTAAGCAATACACAGCCAATATATTCGATTTTAAGTAGCTTTTTTTCTCACAAAGCCACACATATTTACTCTTATCAGAAATAAAAAAAACAAACCACACACATCCATAAAATAAACCACAATTATCTAAATCGAAATTCAACTAATTCATAAAACAAACTTCAAACATCCGAACCAATGTTTTAACATCCATAAATTAAAAAAAAATCATAAACATCCAACTAACCAAAGTTCATCTATCCATAGAACAAAATAAACCAAAGTTCATTCATAAAAAAAATAAAATAAAATAAAATAAGAACATAATTCTTTTTCATCTATCATATTTTTTGATATCTGGGGCGCCGAAAGATCGCCGAGGCCGACGTGTCATGAGAATATATAGTACATTATAAAAGTTCGCCATACGGAGATCAAGTCAAGTGTCATATTTAACCAACGAATTCATCAAAAACTGATAATCCACATTAAATATCCATTGGTAGTAAAAATTTGACAAAGACATATTAAATTAAAAAATATTTCTACTAAAGAATGAAAACGCCACCTCCTGCCTCCTCAACTATAATCGTAGATGACATTCTCTCTCGGAAAGATATATCCAAGTAGAACAAATTGTATACAAAATAGCCACCAATCGAAAAGATAATCAATAACTAATAAGAATCCATACGGATTAAAGAAAACTACACTAAATTGTGTAAAAAATATTAAATTAACAAGATCTAACACTTAAATTATTGAAAATAAAGAAATAAATTTATAAGAACATAATTAAAAACAATGCAATGATGGTAATGTTAGAACAGTGAGGAGAATATATTTTTGACAATTGATGTTAAATACACATTACAAAGGTGCTTATTTATAAAAAGCCACAATACAATACATATTTTTAACGATTTCCTGGTAAACAAAAATAGCCTTAATTTCTTCTTAATGTTTATCACATTTTGCTAAATGTACATTTATTTTGCTGACAAGCCACATCCACTATTTTGGCTAACACTCCCTGATGTTCAATCAATGCTAATATACCTGTTAAAAACCCACAGAAAACTGGTCCTAGAATAAAAATCAAGTAAAGGAAAAGAGTGCATTATTCTTAATATACGCTATAATGCCGCTTCATTAAAACCTTATCAAAAACTCACTGGGAAAAAACCTTTATTAAGGAAAAAGAGTACAACGCTGCATTAACTCCCCCACATCAATTGACATCATTTAGCCTACGTAGTCCTATACTTCGATAGCTTTTCTGGGTTTATCAGGTAGTGAGGTAGATTTAGTGAATATATCTCCCGCCGTATTATCACAAAGATCGAATTTATCGGTAAATCGATTTCAATTCATTCCTCTAAGCTCACGGGTAGAGAAGTTAACACCATTGAGTATTTTGTTATATCTCATTTGATATGTCATTCATTTAATCAATAATAATTCTATAAATTGGTCAAGAAGACTGCTTTAATTTCAAATCCTCTTCAAGAGAAATCATTAAAGAATACGATCCGCTCTGATCATATTCTTCAACTAAACGCATTCACAATTTCTTTCTCAAGACTTTCACACGTGTCGATGATTTTGTTTATCTAGTTTGTTTCATATTAATCATTTAAAATACATAACTGAATGACAATAATATCATGTATATGATCTTCAATATGTATCATATAAATATATTATGTATTCGGATAATCAATCTGTATAACTTGAATATGCTCTACTTGGAACAATCTTATATCCCTTATATATTGAACACTCACTAATTTGCATTCGTGTTAGATGGCTTCCTCCCAATATATATCAATTATTTCAATAACACTTATATATGATACTTTAGATCAAATAATTTTTATGTACTTCTTCTTGGCATTAATGGGTCATTGTTCAGTATCAAGTATATTATAATTATCGGAGTACCTAACGTGACCTATCAACGATATTTCATCTTCAAATTCCTTCTTCAAGAAGCTGAAACTCCTCAAAGCTCTTCGTAGTTCAATGTTTAAGTCAGAAACATGAATCAAGTTGGCTTTTCATAAACTTTTCCCACTTACATGTAAATACAATGTCACAAAATCATTCCCAGATAACCATCTTTGGTTAAATAGTCACTAGATAACCCCGTGGGACAAAAACCCAGTAAAAATAAAAAAAGACTATATTTTTCTTTGTGATATGCTTCAAGTAACCTGCCTCATTAAACCTTACCAAGAAAATCCGTTGGAAAAACTAGTGAAAGAAAAAAAAATTACAATATTCTCCCCCGATGAGATCATCTGCAGCTTTATTCAAGTGAATGTCCAAATAACGCAAGCTTATAATGCATGATTACAATCATGTATTAGTTGTATGATATACATTAGAATTTGGGGTAAAGGAACAAGTTCATGTTTTCCTCGCATCTATATACTGAATTATTCTTTAATTAAATCTTATTTAATTTTAGGATTAAAACACGATCAAATACTTATACGATTTATACTTGCTACTTGATAATTGTCATTTATATATCTTTACAGTATTTAATCCTTCAAATCCAACAGACATCTTGTCTGGACAATTGTGAACTCTACAGGGGTGTTTTAATTTATATAATTACATGTTCAATTGGCTCAGATATACATTTATAAAGCGCATTTCGATTCCTCCAAATCGGGATTATAAACATCTTGCTTAACAACTGAGAACTCTGGGCGTGAGTTCTTCTGCTAACTATCACGATAATTTATTCAACTTAGAACTCTTTCTGTAGTCTCTATAAACTATAATCGAATTTTCTATAATATCATGAATATTTAGATCATCAATAAGAATTCAATCAACAAGAAAGATATGTAAGATCTATGTCAACTTACACTAAATAATTCAAATGTCTCATACCACTTAATAAGTAAATCAAATATATCATACAATCACATAAAATATAATATAAATTCAGAGCTAAACATGTATCATATACTATCAATAGACTTGCATATACATGCGATGCTGAATAAAATGATCATGCAAATAAATATCTAATAATGCAGTCAACTTCAGAATCCATCTTCCGGATGTGACTTTAAATATTCAATATTTTCATACAATCCTCAACTGAAAGCAGTTCCCGGAATATAGATATGTGCTCATGCATCATAAACTCTTCTACATGTTTTCATAAAAAATTTATTTCGTTGCATGCTATATTATAAGTCACGCAAATCAAAAGGTTATCTTTTGTTAAATATATTTATACTGATAATTCTTCTATCAAAAGGTGTACGTGTCACCTTTATAACTTATTATGCTTCAGGGTACAAATATTAAAGTATAACAAATCTTAGGTCATTTATTTTCACAGGTACCCAAGACATAATGCACTAGTCTCATCTTCATTAGACTTCAAGTCTAAATTTTCTTACTTATATAATAAGTAAGCTTCATTAGGGATCGCACTAGTATATACCAGCTACCTAGTATCATATTTCATTAGACTCCCGAGTCCAAATTTCTCATTTATATAAGGAGTTTAGTTTACTCTGATTATGCTCTTTTCTTTGGCCATTCATAAATATATACATCTACTACTTAAGGAGATAGATTTCAGATCCTCATATCAAGCTTCATGATATATAGCTCTTTCATTGTATGCAATAATTTCGCATCCTCATATTGCTTCATGATATATAGCTCTTTTCATCAGATGCAATATTTATTGTCATTTAAATTTTTATTGTCATTATTGTCATGAATTTCCTGCTATGTAAATGTCTTCTAGACATTAGAGCTTTATCTTATCTATGAGATATATTCAATTTCTTCTGAGGTGATATTCTCCAGACGCCATCTTCAATTGTGGAACTATTTATTTGTTAAATCTGGTTCTCAAGAACCTCCACTCTATTTTGAAAGTGTTTACAATCAGATAAGACGTCATTATTATCTGAGGTCTTAAATTTTATTTTGCAGCGAACTTCTGGTTCATACTATCCTTTATTCGAGTTATTTTCTCTTGAACTTCAACTTCATATTATTCATTTTAGGATCATCTAATATGTGGATACTGTACCCTAAGATAGTCTATTTTTTCAAATAGATATTATTTCTCCTCAATGTTGAAAAACATCGATATATCCCAAATGAAAAATTACTTGGCAAATGATTTCAATTTCATATTTCAAGTATATGTATTATACATACCTTTCCGTGGGTATAATTATTTAAAAAACTCATCATTTGTGCATAAGATCGGTAATATACGATGCACGCTGCAACCTGAGGGTAAAATATGGCTTCCGACCAAAACCAACTATATATCGGGAGTTTTATAATAATTTGAATAATACGAACAAGTGTTACTACATAAAGCGGTAACATTTTCCAATGATCAATCAGGTCAGATGTAATCTCACCGCGGCTCTACGGGGTCAGCCAACCGAGTTTACAATATGAAGCTCACATAATCTTTTCAAAACTTAATAGTTTATTGACTCTTCAATGAGTCTCCAATCAAATATTCAATTATTCTTTCGCATCGTGAACTAACCCGGACGGTCTAACCGACATGTCAAATTTTCTACAATTTCAAACTTTCGGTTTGATAAAAAGTATTTGATATACAAAACATGTTTGTTACCAGGTAACAATATATTAGCTCTTCGTATCTTCTCAATTGATTTTGCTACACTTGATAAATATTAGCTTCGGAGATTCATTGTTGTCTCAATGTGGTAGACAATTTGACAAATATTTTGAAACCGGGTTTAGATTCCTTTCGCATTTAGAATAATATGGTGCATCTCAATACATATTTTTAGGCACCAATTTGTTATTCTTCTAGAGTATCTACCACCTTTGCACTCTACTGATATCAGTAATAACACTCGCTTGTGTTATTAGATAAGAAAAATATTTTATCTTTAGAATGATATGAGTTGTCGCACTATCTACAAGACATATTTCTCCTTTATCCATGTTATCGTGCCAATCCTATTGAAATTAAAACCATACACTGTGTTTTCCGTATTATACAGGTAGCGCCACAAAGCGGACTCGCTTAAATAATACCAAACTCCTTTCTGTTCAACTATACGTATAATCACAATACCAACTATGATTAAGAAATTTATTATTTCTTAAGAAACAGATATATGGCTCTTCGGAGCATTCACTAATTTTTACACTACCGTAGTGCGATAAGATTTCGCTTCTTTCCGTTATCTTGAAGAAATCGTAATTTAAATTCATAAAGTCAATTCATGTAATCGAATCTCTCAGATATTTCAATTATATGGATTCTTCAGTGGCCTGGCAAAGAAATTCACCATATTATTTTCTTTCAAAACATCGGTGGGCTCAAGTTCTTTAATATATATGATTATCATTTTTAATCCCTAATCTTTCCATATTCGCATTTGCTTAAAATTAAATATTCCAAAGACACATCAAAAGTTGTCTTCGTAGATATTTAGCCCCTTTCGACTAATTATAATCCAAATTTCAGTCTTTAGTTGTGAATGCTTTATTATGACTACAAATCTTTGTGTGGATTAGTCTTCCGACTAGTAATAACCTAAATTTTCTCCAACTATACATAATCTTCCAGTCTTATAGATTAAGTTGTATAAAGGAGCAAAATAAATATTTTTCTCTAAGATCTATGGACTGAAGAATAATTATAAAATTCCACATATTATTGTAAACAAAAACCTTATAAAGTAGTCTTCTGACTAAAGCCAGCATTTGTAAGGCGCTATACTAAATAGCTCTTCCTATTATTGCTATATAATGAGCAATACGTAACTGAACGAAAATGGAT